>JAUNZO010002782.1:0-301964 GCA_031894775.1 Chloris gayana
TTCTCTACTGATATAGAATTTTGGTTGTGGTGCGGCATCAAAAGAGACTGCCACAGTTTGCGACAAACACCCTCTAAATTATTCTGACGCAACTAACGATGAAGATTTGTGCTTCATGCCCCCACCATATGCGAACAAGGTCGAGTTGTATGGTTGTCATTCAATTCCATGTCATGCTGCAACACTGAAAGAACCAGCTCCAATGCTCCATATGTCAGGATCAAGGCGATTGACATCATCGTTAAAACCCAAGGACTCGCCGTATAGAGCGTGTTGATGACGTCCAATGATTAATTGCCTCACAATCATGTTTTTGCTGGCAAATTTTGACCGAGGATCAAAGATTCATCAACATTGTGCAGCTAAATATCAATCTCGACTGAACTGACAAGGCTTCCGTCTTAACCATTCACTCGCCAACGAAACAAAAGCATTGAACTGAGGCTGTATTTTCATTTTAGTATGGATCAATTCACAACATCCTTCTTCCAAAAAAGAAAAGTCACATCATCGGTTTGAGTTCTCAGAACTAAATGGAACTGAAGTGACATTTACGATGAACTAGGGGAAACTTAGTTTGGTTCATTATCACAAATTTGCTACACTTTGATAAACTTTTTTTGTGATAGTTGTTTGTTTTGTTACCATCATTACATGCCACAGTTTTTAAAACAGTTATTTCCAGTTATCATAGACGTATTTTCTCGTCACACACTTTTAGCAAAGTTTAACAAGAAACGTGGCAATCTGTGGTAATCAATCAAACAGACCCAACCACACCGGCGGCGCCAATCTGGCTGAGCAGGGTGCCCCTGACCCGAGCGGAGACGGTGCCCATGCGGGACGCCAACATGACGCGCTACCCCACAACTGCCACAGCATACCGTCCACGCAATCTTTTGCTGGCTCCTCATTGGTCCGCTACACGTGTTCCGCGTCATCAAAGGAAACCTTAATCCAGTTTTGAATTCCAAGAATTCAAGTTCACCCCTCTAGAGATTTCTGCGTAGTCCCGTCGCATCCAGGCCCCACGTGTCATTCACTTCGAGAGTCAGCTCTATTTTTTGGAGGCAAAAATAAAATGAAGGCCGTCCGTGGCAAACCCAACTCAGCTCGAGGAAGGAACGAGAGGCGGAGAGGGAAAGGAATTCAGGGTTGAATTGACCGGAGTGAAGGCAGGAGCAGCAACAGCAGCCATGGCCTCCGCTCGAGCTCGATGGCGATTCCTCGCTCTGCAGCTCACTCTGTTCCTTGCGGCCGGCTCGGCGGCGGCCGCGGGCAAACCCCCGTCCCCAAGGCCATCTCGGTGAGTCTAAATGGAAATTTCACAATTCCATTGTCCTGTGTATGATCTGATCTGATTAGGCACGGATCGATTGCGACGCTGGCTGCAGGACCTGAGGGACGCGATCGTGAAGGGGCTGGGGTTCCAGGCGGAGGGGCTCAAGGTGTCCGGGTTCGACGTGCGGGACGCGCTGGTGGGGCAGGCGGTGGCGTACGAGTTCGACATCGAGGTCGGGAAGAAGGTCCTCCCGGTGCGCCTGCTCGAGGACGTCAGCCGGTGGGACTTCGTGGACCTCCCCATCTTCCGATCCCAGGCGGACGCCGACGACACGGCGCTTGCCGAGATCCGCCGACGAGGAAGGGGAGCGTCGTCGAGCCCACTCTGCCGCCCTTCCAGCTTGCTGGACCCATGGAACTCTGGATCCAGGACGGCGATGACGTTAGGCTCGCATTGCCCGTAAGTGAAAGAAGCTTTTTCCCTCCATATACTCGCAAACATTAATCTAATTTGTGCTAGACATTGAAGTAGGACTGTTGATATAGAAGTTGTATTATTCTTACCCAGGCGTCCCAATCACAACTTTGTTTTCCCATAGCTACTATGTGAAAATCGAAGTTGAGCTCATGTAAAATATTCAGTATTGGAAAAAAAGTATTAAAACTGCGTCTGCCTTGGCAGAACTTTGGTTTCTGTCATATATAGCTGTATTGACTTACTTCACTGATTCTTTTATACAAGGTATCTGAGTCCAAGTGACATTATTTATAAAATAGTGTGATTGCTTCATTATCATATTGTGTATAATGCAACTGTAATATCTCATCTTCAAATTCTGTTACCTGAAGATCTCCAAATGTCTAATGCAAGAGGTCAAACATGATTATGGTTGTGGCCACCGGGACATATAAGAGAATAATGCATTGATGTGTCCTGAAGTTCCCTTTTTATAATTCTCAGATTGTAAAAGCAGAATTTGAATCCTTTATTTGTAATAGATGCATTGACTTACTATACATCTTTAGTCTTTATAGATAACTGATTTTTAAGGTTTACCATAGTTGTATCAGTGGGATGGACACTTATTTGATTAAGTTCGTTACACTCGTAGATGCTATGGAAATGTAGTGGATTTTGAGATAGCTGTACTGTCCTGCTCCACTCTAGATTGTATACTGCATGTAAACGGGCAAGCGACAGAATATTCATATGAAAAGTAAAATCTGATCTTGTCGTAAACACATTTTGAGGGACCATGTGAGATTTCTGTATGCTGAAATATAGATTCTCTGCATGCATTGTATTTTTGATAAAATTAGCAGTACTAAATCTCCTGGATCGTTCACTATGAAAGAGTACATAAAGAAACCTTTTTATCGGACATAATAAATTAATCTTGTTGGTTATAGTTTCATCTGTTTATATCCTCTTATGAGTTTCTACGTAGTAGGTAATTTTTCTGATGCTTTGTTTGTGCGTTGTTTGCCTGCAGCATGATGTGGATGCTGGGACCTTGAAGAAGGTTGTTCTTTCTGATGGTGCAGTAGTAACGGTGAAGGGTGCCAGGGCTGTGAGCCTCCGTTTGCCTCTTGAACTACCACTTCCCCTTAACCGTACCACTTACAAGGGCCGTCTGTCAAGCCTTCTATCCATTGCGCAAGCCCTACGTGGTGCAGCCCGATCAAATCAGAAACCTTTGTTGTCTCTTCGCATTGAGGGTCCTACTTCCCTATCTTCAACTCCTTCCATGTCTCCCAATGATAAGTTGAAGCTCAAACGATTGGCACCAGGCCAGGTGGAGCTTTCATCTCGTGCAATCCCGGCTGTCAGTGAAGACGAGGATGAACCACACGACATTGGTTTATGGCCTCTATTGTCACTCAACGGATCAGATGCCAGCTTACAGGGGTTTGAGGAGCTGTTGGCCTCTGTCCTGGGAAAGAAGGGAGGTGAGAAGGGGACCGTCAAGCTGTTGACGGGACGTGCCTCAGCCCAAACTTATGTCAAGATGGCCTTTGCGGTGGAGAAGAGGCTTGCTGACGGAGAGGTAGATTGGTCTAACTTCCCAGAGTGGAAGACAAAGCCCAAGAAGTTGAGAGCACACTATGAGGTCCTTGCTCGCGTGGAGGGTGGGCAAGCTATCCCTGAGAGGATTGCACAGGTGAAACCTTTCCAGGTCGACGAGGCAACGTTAGAGAGTGTGCTCACCGGAAACGTCACGATGTCGAAGATGGAGATAGTGCATCCGCTGCCGGTTTACTTCACTCTGTGAATGCCAGAGTTGGAAGCTCTTTTTCCATAGAGCTATACATCAATGATGTTAGTGGATAATGGAAATGACAAAAGCATACGAGCGGCAAGAGTTTCTTGTCTACTATTACTAACAGAGTGAACATGAATATTGTTGTATGTTGATGGATTACTGGCTACCCTTGTAAATTTTCTAATCGAATAATGAGTCAATACAAAAGAGAATGCAATAGTAAACAATTGTACAGTTGCAGAGTTCCAATGTTTGTACTTTTCCTGTTTTGGAGAAGTTAAAAAAATTCTAGAAAATATGTTTAGTAAGCGTCCGTTGCGGACGACGTCTCTAAAAGTCGTGTCATCCGGTTAGTGGTCAGGTTCTCATGGAGTTTCATCAGATCTCATCTGAAGCTCTCGTCGCTTGAGAGAGTAATTTTTTGAGTTTTAATATTCACTATCTACTATCAACAGATTTCTTATCTTGAAATCTGTTGAATTTCTACACAATGCTCTGGGTCCATTCCTAGAGGTTGAGTTAGTCGCCAAACAATTATTGTGCAACGTGGCAGCATGTCATTATTCCAGAATTTGACAGATTTGATGATAAAAATCCGTTGATAGATAAATAGAGGCTTTTCTTTTAGAGTAAAGTCCTATTTTGCTCCCTCAACTATAGAGGGTATTGCTAGGTCACCCTCTCAACTATAAAATCGGATATCCGAACCCTCAAACAATTGATCCCGGTGTAGTTCCAGTCCCTTGACGGTTTTAGACGGTGGTTTTGCTCGACGTGGCATAGATGGACCGCCACGTCAGGTGCCACATCATTATTTTTTTTGTCTTCTCTCTCTTCCTCTCTCTGCTATCCTCCTGTTGATCTGTAGCGGTTCAAGGCCCTGGTCGCCAACTGCAGGGCCCGCACCCGGATGCGTCTGCTCCTGCAGTTCGACGAGGTCGCCGCCCGCACACGGGAGCTGCTGCACGACCTCACCACGCTGCTGGACCTCCTCTCATCGCCGTCCTTCTTCGCCGAATCGACCAGGCGTGTGGTGCACGAGATCCGACAGCTCGCCGGGTCGGGCGCCAACGCCCTCGCCCTACTCGTCCTGTTGCTCCGCTCCGAGGACGTCGCATTACGGATCGTGCACGCGTACCGCCGTCGGCTGGGGCAGGGCACGGAGTGGTCTAGGGAGTGAGAGAAGAGAGAGAGAGAGAGAGAGAAAAAAGAGAAGAGAAAAAAAGAAAAAATAATGATGTGGCACCCGACGTGACGGTCCATCTATGCCATGTCATGCCACGTCGACAAAACCACCGTCTAAAACCGTCAAGGGACCTGGAATTATACCGGGGTCAATAGTTCGAGGGTCCAGATATCCGATTTTATAGTTGAGGAGGTGACCTAGCAATACCTCTATAGTTGAGGGAGCAAAATAGGACTTTACTCTTTTTTTACCGGGAAATATAATTCTTGAGAGCGATGCGACTCTGCGAGGAATATCCGTCCGAGCTGAAGGATCCCTTTCCCGTTCCATGGCTTGTTGGGCCTTGTAAAGCTTGAAACGCACGAGTTTGCACCGTGGCCCATTTCCGCACGCTTCCACTGACCATCGCGCGGAAATCCACACCGAACATGATGGCCCATATGTCAGCCGTGCCCGTCCCCGTCCATCCAAACTTCCGGCGCCGGCCGCTTCCCCGCAACGCAGCTCCGCCGTCTCGCTCTAGGTTTTCCGTCGAGGCCCGGCGACAGCTTCGCTTCATCGAAACGATCGGCGCCGCGACGCGGCGCTGCGAAATCAAACCGCTTGTGCCACACCGAACGAGGCCGTCGGAGAGCACGAAGGGATGGGGGTGAAGAGCTTGAAGGAAAAGGACGCGGCGGCAGGGGCCGCCGCCGGTGGGAGCGGCGGCGGCAAACGGAAAGAAAAAACAAAGGTAGAGCGAAATGCCTCATTAGGGAGGAGACGCTTGTGCACGCCGCCAAGGTGCTCAAGGAATTCCGCGCTTCCGACGCCGAGGGTTCGCTCTATTCGCATCCTTTCTATTCGGTGGCTGTTTTGGCACTTAGAAGCCGCGATTATGGCTTATGGGGCTGTTCTAGCGAGGTGTAGCTGTGCGCCCGGTAGTAATTTTCTGTTGTTTTCGTCGCTTGCCGTTTCCTGGTTCTCCTTTTAACTCCCTTAGAGTAGACAATTCAAATTCTACTACACCTTTGGATTGTGTGCTGTTAGTTTTTTTTTTAGAATTTATGATAACCAATATCATTGCTGTTTCTAGCTTGACAGCTGATCCCCTGATCCTTGTTATGGTTGTAATTTGTAAGGGTATAAGGGATAATAGTGTCATTTCTGTCATGTTTGGCTACTCTAAATGTAAGTTAACACAATGTCCAACCGCTAGGTTTCGCTGTGAACTGAAGCTTTACATGTATAGCTATGGATGCTAGGGTGTGTTTCTTTTATTGCATGATTCAGGATTTTTCATTTGTTTAGAACCTGCTTTAGAAATTAGACTCATGGTCCACTGGCATCCATGAGTCTAAACTATGAATATCTCTTTCTTTCTGCTATGTTTTGATCTAAAGAAGGTGATAACTATGAAATATTACCTTGCAGTGTACACATTTGAGCCTGGCATGTCAAATCAAGAGCGAGCTGCAATCCATACTATGTGTAAAGAAATGGGCATTCGATCCAAAAGTTCTGGGTGAGTAAGAAAACCAAATATTCAGAATTCAGTATGCAAACTTGTCACATTAAAAAGTTATGATGAATCTATTTCTGTGCTTCGGGCATCTTTCTACAGTGTCATCATGATGCTATCTTTCCAGTGCTTGCTATGCATAATAGTTGTTATAAATTTTATTTGTCGACTACAGGTCTGGGAAGCAGAGACATCTTTCTGTTTACAAACAAAAAAAGAAAAAGGGACCTAATACGGGAGTAGGCCCCAGCTACTTTGGATTTTCTGAAGAAGCAAGACATGTTTTGCAGGAGTTATTTACTCACTATCCTCCTGGTGATGGCAACTTAAATGATAGTGCTGTCAGGAATTCTAGTGATAAGGCTGCAAACATTAGATGGAAAGATAGTGCATTCTGCAAACCAGCAATGCACAAGTCTGATATAGCAAAGAAGGTTGAGATGCAGGCTTCTAAAATTAATGGATCATCAAAACTGAGGAAGGTTGTATATCGTGGATATAATTTTATCTTCCTTTTAGATAATCGAGTCATGCTGGGTTAACTTGCAAATTGATAGCTGAAGTATTTACTTGTATATATTAACAGGTTATTGAGGATAGATCCAAACTTCCTATTTCATCCTTCAAGGATATAATATCTTCAACTTTGGAAAGTCACCAGGTATCGTTTTTTGTTGCATTCCAATTTCATCCTTCAAGGATATCATATCTTCAAGCTGAGAAATACCGTATGTTACATGCATTAGAGTTGGTGCTAAATTTTGTCTTTTGCCCCTGATGTGGGTAAATCCAAAATGAAAATGGTCTAGACACTCAATTCATTTGGTGTTGGGCTATTGATTACTACATCCAGTTTATTATTGATGAGGTTAGGACAACAATAGTTCATTTTTTTTAACCTAAAAGTATTGTCCTAAGTACACAAAAACAAAAAACGGAGGGAGTAACTATTAAATCGGAAGATATGTTCTTTTGGCGGGGACCATTCATCGCTTTCCTGATTTTTCATGTGTTTTCCTACATATCGCATGCACATTCACATGCTGATTTTTTCACTGCCATCTGGTGGGTGATGGCAATATGATCCTTCTGTTTTTCCTTCCAGGTGGTTCTTATTTCTGGAGAAACAGGTTGCGGTAAAACTACCCAGGTGCCAAGTCTTTCAACATCTTTTCTGGCTTTTCATTTCTTCGTCAAATTCCAGGAGAATCTTGTTTTTCTTGTTATTATATGAAACAAAACACACTTTATGTGCTTGAGCCCATATCTAAGAACCTTGTCTAGAAAGGATATATTCTATATTTGATCACTCGTGTTATGTTTTTTATACCAAGAAGCTTCCTTTCAATCTTTCATTTTATAACCTACTATCTCGTTAGAGGGGTGTTCACGCAGACTGCTTCCAGAAAAAAATGATGTACTTTTGTCAATTTGTGGTAGCCTATGGATTTATGTGAACCGCGTTGCTTTGATAAAATTTCATTGAGTGTCGATATTTTATTATCTCCCTAATTGTCCATATTGTTGTGATCTAGGTTCCTCAATACATCTTAGATCATATGTGGGGAAAAGGTGAATCATGTAAAATCATATGCACTCAACCACGTCGAATATCAGCTATTTCAGGTATGATTGGCTCACACTTCATGAAATATCTCTTTTCAGTTTGTATCTTCTATTTATGTTCTGTTCTTTGTGTCATCCAGTTGCCGAGCGAATCTCTGCTGAAAGAGGAGAATCTGTTGGTGACACGGTTGGATATAAGGTACCAGCAGACTGCTATAGTTTTCAATGATGCGTTTCTGAATTGATTAAGTTTTATCCCAGTTTTTGTGGTTGTGTGGAATGGAAACTTGGATCAAGAGCTCCAGAGAAGAAAAAATGTTCCTACTAGTATTTCTAGTCTTGCAGGGTCCTTTGTTTTGAATTGAGGAAGTAATTCCTTTGTTTTGAATTGAGGAAGTAATTTGGGACTCACCTTTTGCTTTCCACTTTTCGTTCACTTTCTCTGGCTTGAATGTATTTGCTTCCTGGTCATATTTGTGCACATGTCGTAATTCTATTCTTTTATTACGCTGTTGTTTGTTTCCATTTAGATACGTTTGGAATCAAAAGGAGGGAAGAATTCTTCAATTATGTTCTGCACAAATGGCATTCTTTTGAGACTGTTGATAGGAAGAGGAACTCACACCACATCAGACAAACAATTCTCGAAGCGCTCGAGCGACGATGCTATTCTGGGAATATCGCACATCATTGTGGTAATGCATTTGTGGTAAATTGTGCACAATGCATTTTTTTTTCAATTTGTTTAGTCTTGTTGATTTGTGTGATTGCTACTTGGGCTCTATGGTGTTCTATTTGGTAAACATTATGAGCTAATTCTAGTTTTTAATATCTCTAGGATGAAATTCATGAAAGGGATAAGTATTCTGATTTCATGCTGACTATTCTAAGGTATTATGAGATATCTCACTTGTTGCTAACTTGCTTATAGAAGTGCATACGGTAACATATTAACAAATTCACAATGGTCTGCAGAGATTTGTTGCCACTGTATCCTCATCTCCGTTTGGTAAGTACAATATTCCTTTATAGTTCAGTTTCTTGTTTTTAAGTCGTCATGATGAAACATAAAAGTCTCTTGAAGTAGTCTGTTAAATTCCAACTCCATTTATATTTATAATCTAAACCTCTAAACTTGATCTTGGTACTTCTCTACGCTTATCACTAATGCTTAATGTATTTAACAGGTGCTCATGAGTGCAACACTTGATGCAGAGCGATTTTCAAAATATTTCAATGGATGCCCAGTTATTCAAGTCCCTGGGTTCACCTATCCTGTCAGTACTCAGTTTCAGTGTAAATATCTGAAATAATCTTGAATCTTTGTTGATAAGTTGTAATGTATTTCTTCTCAGGTCAAATCTTTCTATTTGGAAGATGTGCTTTCCATTCTGCACTCTCCAGGCGGTAGTCATCTGAATTCTACATATAGCGATCTGAACCAGAAGTTTGCATTAACTGACAATTTGAAAAGTTCAATGGATGAATCGATTAACCTGGCTTTGATCAATGATGAGTTCGATCCTCTCCTTGAGCTTATTTCTGCAGAGCAGAACTTAGAAATCTACAACTACCGTCATTCAGAAACTGGTGTAACACCTTTAATGGCTTTTGCTGCAAAGGGTCAGCTTGGTGATGTCTGTATGCTTTTATCATTTGGTGTGGATTGTTCAGCACAGGATCATAATGGAAAGTCTGCACTGGATTGGGCACAACAAGAGAGTCAACAAGAGGTTTATGAAGTAATTAGGAAGCATATGGAGTGTAGTCCGGCAAAATCAACAGAAGATGGTGAGCTACTTAATAAGTACTTGGCAACCATGAATCCAGAGCACATTGACATTGTGCTAATTGAGCGTTTGCTTAGAAAAATTTGTGTGGATTCCACTGAAGGAGCCATCTTGGTATTTCTTCCTGGTTGGGAAGATATTAAAAAAATAAGTGAAAGGCTACATGCTTCTCCTTTTTTCCAGGACTCATCAAAGTTTCTTGTGATGTCACTTCATTCCATGATCCCATCTTCAGAGCAGAAAAAGGTTTTTAAACGTCCACCTGCAGGGGTTCGTAAAGTTATTCTCTCAACTAATATCGCAGAGACTGCTGTGACAATTGATGATGTTGTGTTTGTCATAGATAGTGGGAGAATGAAAGAGAAAAACTATGATCCATTTAATAATGTATCCACACTCCAGACTTCCTGGATTTCGAAAGCTAGTGCAAGGCAACGTGAAGGGCGGGCTGGTCGTTGTCAGCCAGGGACTTGCTATCATATTTACTCAAGGTTTAGAGCAGCATCATTGCCAGATTATCAAATTCCTGAAATAAAGAGAATGCCCATCGAGGAACTTTGTTTGCAGGTTAATATTTATGTTGTCCTAAATCTAGTGAAAATAACATCATACAAAGTTTAACTAAGCTGCAATTAGAATAATGTTTGGTTTACCTGTTTGTTGATCCAATCTTCATTGTGCAGGTCAAGCTACTTGATTCAAACTGCAGAATAGAAGAATTTCTGAAGAAGACCTTGGACCCCCCAATTCAAGAAACTATAGGAAATGCTATCACTGTGCTTCAGGATCTTGGTGCTTTAACACAGGACGAAGAATTAACAGAATTGGGAGAAAAACTAGGTTCCCTTCCGGTCCATCCATCAACAACCAAGATGCTTTTGTTTGCTATTGTAATGAATTGCCTGGATCCTGCATTGACGTTGGCATGTGCCACGGATTATAGAGATCCGTTCCTTCTTCCAATGACACCAGATGACAGAAAGAGAGCAGCTGCAGCGAAAGTTGAACTTGCTTCATTGTATGGTGGATTCAGTGATCAGCTTACTGTTGTGGCAGCATACGACTGTTGGAGGCGTGCCAAAGATAGCGGCCAAGAATCTCGGTTCTGTGAAAAGTATTTTGTCTCGTCTAACATCATGAATATGCTATCAAACATGAGGAAACAACTACAGAATGAACTGTCTCAAAGAGGGTTTATTCCAGCAGATACATCTGCCTGCAGCTTGAACTCTAAAGATCCAGGTATTTGAGTTTCTATGCAAATTTGAGTTCTAATTTCTGAACGTTTTTATTTTCCTTTGCTGTGTGAACTATGTACCTGTGTGAACTAGGCACTTATTTGAGCAAATAGGAGTTTTTAATTTTAGGACTGCTCCTAAGAAGTCTATCTCATACTCATATTACTTGTCTTTCTAGCCTTCTCCAGTTTTTTTTTTTCAAATTACTTGTTATTCTCACTTCTCAATACAACTCTCTCTCTTCCCAATGCATCTCTATCTCTCTGTCTCTCCTGTTATCTCATGCTTCTTCAGTTCTCAAAGTCAGTGTAACTTGAACTGAGCTGAAACTAATCTGACATATCATTTAAAAGGTTGATGCACTAGTTTTTTTTCCTTATTTATTTGCCTTTTCTCAATTCAAGAAAAGAGCATTATGTAACTATTTCTTTTGTTATGTAACTATGTTTTAACGCATTTTCAGATTTCTATGTTAACTTATTATGAAAACCTCATTGATCCTCTGTCACAAATTGTGTTGTATATTTATTTGATATGTTCAATTGCTCTTGAGTAACTTGCAACTCTATCAGGTATCATGCGAGCTGTTCTTATGGCTGGTGCTTACCCAATGGTAGGGAGATTGCTCCCTCCCAAAAAAACTAAAAGGACAGTTGTGGAAACAGCGAGTGGGGCCAAAGCTCGTCTACATCCACATTCCTGCAACTTTGACCTATCATTTAGTAAACCTTATGGGAACCCTCTAGTGATATATGATGAGATCACTCGGGGTGACAGTGGAATGTATATTAAAAACTGTTCTGTTGTTGGGCCATATCCTTTGCTTCTGCTTGCCACAGAGATGGTTGTTGCTCCATCAGATGATAGTGATGAAGAGGAAGATTCCGGTGGCAGTGAGGATGAAGCTGAGAACTCTTTGGTACAGCATAAAAAGGATATCATGTCTTCTCCTGATAACACTGTTTCAATCGTTGTTGATCGGTGGATCCGATTTGAGGCTATGGCACTAGATGTTGCTCAAATATACTGCTTAAGAGAACGTCTAGCATCCGCTATTCTTTTCAAAGTAAGATCATTACGTCTTGGAAATTGCGTTTTTGTTGCTTGCTTTATGTTCTACTCACTCTAACATGTCGAGTATATATTTGTCAATGTTATCAAATGTCATGTTAGTGGCAAACTTCATAGTAAACTCACTCTGCATTTGTTTCCTACAACTCAACATACTAGCTTTTTTGTGTTTCATCCAGGTTTTGTGGTCCCATGTAGATAAATCCTATGAACCATTTCTCTTTGATGCACCGTTCTTGATCCCTTTAAACTTCCTGAGTTTTTGTTACATTTCATGTTTTTGATAAAACCTGTTCCGACAGGTGAAAAATCCACAAGATGTTCTGCCGTCAGCTCTTGGAGCATCAATGTATACCATCGCTTGCATCCTGTCATATGATGGCGTGCCTGCTGTGGTTCGATCCAAAGATCTTTCTCCAAACCAAGCCTGGAACCAGAACTCAGCGGAAGCAAGCACATTCTCCCAGGTAAGGGGAGTGAGTTATAGCCCACCTGGTAGTTTCCTCATGTCTCTGGGTGTGTTCGTTTCTTGTGGTCTAAATTTTAGAGCTGTCACATCAAAAATAATCTTATTATTTAAGAGTATTAAATAAAGTTTAATTATAAAACAAATTACAGGTCCCTAGACTAATTTACGAGACGAATCTAATGAGGTTAATTAAGTCGTGATTAGAAGACGGTTACTGTAGCATCACTTTAGCAAAATATAGATTAATTAAGCTCATTAGATTCATCTCGAATATTAGCACCAATCTGTCAATAAGGTTTTGTCATTAAATTGATCGAAATATTCATAAATAATAAGATTCTCTTTGATGTGACAGTGCTAAATTTTAGAGGAGGAAACGAACACACCCTTGTTAGCAGATAAGCCGCATAATGCAACTCTTTTTCAGAAGTCATCTAATCACCCAGGTGGTGTTTCCGGGCAATCACAGCGCCCTTTTCGCAGTTCTAGGAGACAAACAGCCTTTGAAAGACAGCGTGGTGCCCTGTGACCATGGCTTGAAAGGCAGCTTTTTTGCATGTCCTCCGCGTGCTGGATCTTTCAGATCAAGGAAAAAAGGGCGACTTCAGTTAGAAAGTAACAAAATCTGGTGTTCCATGGTACGTACTACAGTAGAAGGGAAGAGTAATACCATAGTAGATATTTATTCATCCTCGGGCAGATCAGCAATTAACCGTTTTGCATTTGTCATACCATCTGGGACTGCAGTGTACGGGGTACCTTGTTGGGAGCTCTGTTCAATTGCGTAGCTCCTTTCATTGATAAACAGAGAAGTCTTAGGATGTTAGAAGAAAAAACAAGGATAGTTCCATTGGAAGGACTGGAATGCTGTATCATGGATGGGGCTATGTGCGTTACACAGCTAACTCGCACTATTCGTTTTGTTTGGTTGTACTGGTGGCGCGAGGCTGAGGGAACTATGGCCTGCGTTGCTTGTATGTAACTGTTACACATACTGAACTAACAGCTTGACCAACCGAAGTCATCTTTATTTGTCCTCATTACAGATTTTTTTTTTGCGAAACCTCATTAAAGAAAATTATAGTGAACTGTTACACATACTGCAAGAGGCTGGCAGTCAAAAATGAAACCGAGAAGTTGTCTTGCCAAAATTGTGCTCGTGGTACGTGTCGGGACGGACCACAGCGGCATCATGGTCATGTTGGACGGTAGTCTGGTGCCCGTGTGGTAGTCCGGTGTATGTGGCACGGTTATCTCATTGCACGGCTGGCGGATGACGACGGCTTTTAATGCTTTGCAATAATTTTTGTTTACGAAAGGTCTGCGCCTCTGCTGACTGGTGTTTTGCGTACGGCACTGGGCATAGGTGATGTGTCTTGTGCGGGTCAAGTGGTCCGATTCTACGCGACCTGGTCCTCCTACGCTCTTTGGCGAGACGAAGGGCGTGATGATACGCGGCCTCCCAGAAAATGGGTGACAGTGCAGCACGATATTGGCATTTCAGGATTTGTAGTTCAATTAAAGTCGAATTTAACGGGAGAAAACAAGAAAAAGGCATCAAATTCCGGGGTGAACTGTGAACCGCTTGAGACGTCACCGCAGTTATCCTTCGCAATGCAGTTGACGCAAAACTATGTGCATTATTGCCTTCCCTGAAAATAAAATAATTGACGTCAGGTGCTGCCAGTCCCCCCACCATTATTAGTGTTAACGACCCTGGAGTCCAAAAAGTCTCGGTCAACTCTAAAGTGACCTCAATACGCCGCATACTATACAGCTATAGAATATTGATCCTGGAACTTTCACGGGGACTCAAACCTGCGCAAGGTCCCTGACACCTACTAGTCGAATCTTAAAGTCAATCAAGCACGCCCATTGCCGCAGTTGATGCGATAATCATTGGCTCAGATCTCAAACGGTGCGAAACTAGCAAAAGGGCACAAGCTTCCGAGCGCAGAGGATCGGGGGCGGTGCTAACCGTGAGGTGCAGTGACGGAAGGCGACTGCATCAGCGAGTCCCACCACGGAGCGTGTGACGCAGCGGCTTCCGTCAGGCGAGCGACTTCACGCGTCGCCTCCCGCTCGGTGATGTCAGCCACTTCGCGCCGCGCCGAGTTGCTTAAGCAAGACAGCCATGCTTAAGACCCGGACCAACCGACGCCTGAACCGAATCTTTTATGTTCTAATCTAATAGTATCAGGCTGTAGAGGAACGCGATAGCGACAAGCTCGCTCCATTAAAAAAAGTGGCCGAAACAGCTTACCATTTCATATCTAGGTGATTTACGGCTGCGGTATAAAAAAAAGGCATACGATTTTAGTGCCACGACATGACCCTGTCTCACTATAAGCATCGTTGTTTTCTTGCAATCAACCTTACGGAATCACTAAATAGGCTAGTTGTCTAGCTTGCCTAATTAAAGGCCTCGTTCCCCTTTTGCAGGGAAAATTGAAGGACAGGTACGCGGCGTCAAACTCAATTTTTGCAAAGACCAAAGCTCACTACCAGAAAGAGGTTCACCCGCAGTTCACTTCTTCATCCGCCGAAATCGAAGACAAACACTAGAAAAAAATGCTAAGGAAGCAAATCAGATAATACTATTATTAGTACAAGTTTCTACCAAAAGAAAATCTTACGGAACTCAAACGGCGCAAAGCTACTTGCAGACACGTCCCTGGAATGCATTGTTTTGTAATTTACATTGAAAAAGTCATGACAAATTCAACTAATCTTGCTATTAAAAACCGTCACTTCATTTTAGACTGCGGACTTTCCGTGAAAAGGTTCCGTAGAAAACCAACCCAGACGGGGACCGGCGAGAGCATTATGCCGTATGCCGGGCTCACGCCCTGCCGTCGACGTCACCACGGTCGGGCGTCACGTCGCGACGTAATACTAACACGGTTTTTCCCCTGCAACTTGCAACGGAGCGCCTCAGCTTCCACGGAATTCACACGACAAGACCGACCCGTGTGATCGCCGCGGGCGACGGTCCTGTGAACGGGGACGCAGCGAGCAGCAAATCCAGCAGTCCCGTCGGATGCTCTGCTCTCCCTCGTCGTCTTCCTCGATCCACTCCTTTTCTCCACCCTCCCGGCTTTCCACGCAGCTGCCCCTTCTTCCACGATTCCATTTGACCTCCGCTGCTCAGTAATCCTCACGTCTAGTTTCCTCGAGGCAGTTCTGCCCGTGCCACTTGGATCGGAGAGTTGGCGTCCCTGAGATCCGGGGTCCCGAAGCGGCAGGGCGGGAGCGAGTTGGCCTGAGATTTACGGCGAGTTGCCTGCAGTTTGGGGCGGTGTTTTATCTGCGCGGATCTGCTTGGAGCCGACCAAAGGGGGCAGCGCCGAATCGGGCTCTTCGGTTAGACGAGGCCGGGAAGTTTTCTCCCTGTCTTGCCGAGAAATCGCGTGACGCGACCACCACCACCACATGGTCGCGGTGGTCCGGCACAAGTAGGCGGTTCGTGCCTGTTGCTTGGAGGATTGGGGAGACGTATCCAGCAGCAGCCATGGAGCCCTCGTCCTCCATCACGTTCGCGTCCTCGTCGTCCTACCTGTCCAACGGGACCAGCCCCTGCTCCGGGCTGCCGCCGGCGGGACCGCACCAGGCGGCTCCTGGGGAGGGCTGGGGTGGAGGTTCCGCGGGAGGAGGCGGCGGCAGCGTCGAGGCGGTGAGCCTGAACCGGCTCAGCAACAACCTCGAGCGCCTGCTCCTCGACCCGGACCTTGACTGCAGCGACGCCGACGTCGACGTGCCCGACGGCGGCCTGCCCGTCCCCATCCACCGCTGCATCCTCGCCGCGCGAAGTCCCTTCTTCTACGACCTGTTCGCCGCTCGTGGCCGCGGAGGGGCGGCCGCGCGCAGTGATGATGCCGCCGCCCCGGGCTCCGGTGCGGCAGCGGAGGCAGGTGCCGGTGGGAGGCCGCGGTACAAGATGGAGGAGCTGGTCCCCGGGGGCCGCGTGGGGCGCGAGGCCTTCCAGGCGTTCCTGGGGTACCTGTACACAGGCAAGTTCCGGCCGGCGCCGCCCGACGTCATGGCCTGTGCCGACCCCGTGTGCCCGCATGACTCGTGCCCGCCGGTCATCAGGTTTGCTGTCGAACTCATGTACGCGGCGTGCACCTTCAAGATCTCTGAACTCATCTCGCTATTCCAGGTGAGAGGCAGGAACATTTCTCCTCTTTTCCTGGCAGCTGTAGACTATGAAGTACTATTAGATTCATGATTTTGGATTTCTACTCGAATGTTTTGTTATCTCTTTGATGGTGAGCGGTAGAGAAAACAATATATTTGACCACTTGGAACACTGTAAAAAATGCAAGACGCATGACGCTGAAAGTTATTGGAAAACACATGGTCAGGTTGAAATAGTCTTTGCTTTGAGAAGCATCATAACTTCTTCACTTGATAAATGGTGTTATGAAAAACTGAGCTGCTAAATGGTTGGCTAACACCCTTTCGGTGGCACACCTGAACATGTCCATTGCAATATGACTGAAAATCTAGGTTGTACTTCAGAAGTTATTTCAATTTAGCTTCTTAGACCATTAAACATCCTTACATGTTTCCTATGTTTGCCTTACTGATACAGTTGGTTAACATGGTCTTCTTCTGCAGCGGCGACTTATTAACTTTGTTGATAAGATTCTAGTGGAAGATGTCATTCCTATTCTGCAAGTTGCTTCCCACTCGGAGCTAACTCAAGTTCTCGAAAAATGCATTCAGAGGATTGCAAGATCAGACCTTGATGATATATCTTTGGATAAGGAGCTCACTCCAGAAGTTGTCGATCAGATAAAAAGATTCAGCAAGAAGTCCGAAACTGCTAATGGTGATGTTTCCATTTCAGATCCAGTGCATGAGAAAAGGGTCAGGAGAATCCACAGAGCACTGGATTCTGATGATGTCGAGCTTGTGAAGTTGCTTCTGAATGAGTCTGAGATCACATTAGATGATGCCAATGCATTGCACTATGCAGCTTCTTACTGTGATTCTAAAGTTGTCTCGGAGCTCTTAGACTTGGGTCTGACTAATTTGAATTTGAAGAATAGTCGTGGATACACACCTCTCCACTTGGCTGCTATGAGGAGAGAACCAGCTATCATTATGTGTCTCCTAAACAAAGGTGCAATTGTGTCACAACCAACAGCTGATGGCCGGAGTGCAGTTAGTATTTGTCGGAGGTTAACAAGAGCGAAAGACTTCAACACAAAGATGGAGCAGGGCCAAGAGTCAAATAAAGATAGGCTGTGTATAGATATTTTAGAGAGGGAGATGATGCGAAATCCTATGGCAGTGGAAGATGCTGTCACCTCGCCTTTATTGGCTGATGATCTTCACATGAAGCTTCTCTACTTGGAAAATAGAGGTGAACGCCATACCATGCTTGCTAGAACAGCTCTTATTGATTGGTCGTTAACAATTTCTGAAAATTTATAGGTTGAGAAAGTGGGCAGTGATTCAGGCTACCTTTTAGTCTAATGACACGGGCCTCCTACTTTTCTTTTTCAAAGAATTAGAAGAATAAAAGGAGAAAAGAATACATACGCACCCAGCACTTCAAAAATCTCTTCTTCTTTTTTTCTGTTTCTTCAAATGAAATGTTACACACATGTAGGTACACAACTATAGTCCTAAACACATCAAAGCTTAACTACTTATAAGGCACCTTTTGATATTTGGAATTGATTCGTCCAAGGATATGTAACCTTAGAATATGATCATACTTCGTTGAAGCTTTACTTACCCTTGGATCATAACGTTTTAAGTATTGTCTCTGCAGTTGCATTTGCTAGATTATTCTTCCCTGCTGAAGCCAAGGTTGCCATGCAAATTGCACAAGCAGATACTACAGAAGAATTCGGAGGTATTGCTGCAGCAAGCACTTCTGGTAAACTGAGGGAAGTCGATCTAAACGAGACACCAGTAACACAAAACAAAAGGCTCCGTTCAAGGGTGGATGCACTGATGAAAACAGGTGAGATTTCAAGCATTTTACCTATCCATTTTGCATTTAACTAGAACAGCTCCCATACCATCGTCTGAAAGCTCTGTTCTAATGCAATTAGGGATTCTGCATCCCAAATGATATATCCTTCATTTTTTGTGTATCGATGTTGTCGATGCATATCAATATATCAATTGCTAGGTTTGACAACTTGTAAACTTAATTGCGTTAAGGAAGGCTGATCTTTGTGAGCTTAATTAGCTGGTATTAACTAATTTCTATATTGGAAAAGGGTAGTAATTGGTTAACGAATTGGTGTCCGTGCATTTGACGTCTGCCTGTGATTCTTGCAGTTGAGCTTGGCCGTCGGTATTTCCCCAACTGCTCCCAGGTGCTCGACAAATTCTTGGAAGACGACCTGCCAGACGGCCTGGACACCACCTTCTACCTGCAGAAGGGCACCCCAGACGAGCAGCAGGTGAAGAGGATGCGCTTCTGCGAGCTCAAGGAGGACGTGCGGAAGGCGTTCAGCAAGGACAAGGCCGACAGCAGCATGTTCTCGGGCCTGTCCTCGTCGTCGTCGTGCTCGCCGCCCCAGAAGGTCGCGAAGAAGTGAACAGTTTTGCAGTACAGTTGTCACGACCGTTCGTGGGTCAGCGTAGGAGGCGCCGATAATAGATACTGTACGATGGTTGTATGTATAGTGCTTACGATGCTGTAAGTAAAACTATAGTAGCATATATGTGCCTTGTGACATGCCAAGCACACTGTAAAACATGGATTGTTATAGAGGATTCCAGAGAAGCTGCACTCACGTTGTTTTGTTTCGGATGACTTGTAACTATGCAACAGATAACTACTGCTGTAGTTAGGTTACCCCTTGAACTTTCCACCGTGGTTATTGAGGTTGTAGAACATGTATCCTCAACTATATAAATTGTTACTTCACCGCTACTGGTCTACTACCATGAGTGCTTTAGAGTGTGACGCACGGGTTGGGTCTTGGGAGTGTCCATGAGCATGTGTGGTGGCTTCGCGTGGCGGCTCGATTAGCCTTGGATACTGGTTCACGTACGCAACCGTGCGATGTCACGTGCGGCACGGGGCCGGTGCCGGAGGTTCAACCAATCAACCCGCGAGCGCCGCCGACCGGCTGGCGATTCATCAATCTCAACTTTGCCGGTCGGCGCCGAATCGCACATGGCGCGCCCACCATCCGAGCGCGCATACCGTGTCGCCACGTGCAAATCGAGCAGCCCATTCTGCCCGTCCGCGCGCCCTCTCCAAATGCGCCTGGCCAGCCGCTCTCACGAACTCGATTAGGCCCACGTCCAAACCGTCCGCCAAGTCAGACACTCCAGAGTCCGGCCCAGCGGCAATCTTATTAGTGCAGTCCAATGGTCATCGCCTAATTGGGCCACGCGCTGACAATTCTTCCTGGCACGTACGTATTGGTGTGCTCTCCCGGTGGTGCGACTCTCCTAGCGCGCGCCGGCAATCTCCCGGCGGTGTGAAGTGCACGCACGATTGCAATTATCGCTGGTCGTACTCCGCCGGGCACGGCTACCTGAACTTCACGTTTGTTTATTAAAGTTGAGTTCAGAGAGAGGACACGCATTGATCAAGCCACTGCGTCTGATGGTACCCTCTGTACGCTTTCTCAAAAACAAAAGTGATACCGGTCTGTATGCTCGCGGCCTGTGCTCGAACTTGAATTTGTTTTCCTTTTTGTAGGCAAACATATGAAGACGCAAGTTCATCGTGCGCGTTCTCGTTTTCCATGCGACTTGGTCCAGCTATATATCGCTCTCATTCTCAAGGAAAGAGACGTTGTTTGGAATTGGACGAGGACCCTCTTTCGTACCAATTTTCATCGGGAAGAAAAAGGAAGGAAGCGTACTGTTTACTTGCAATAACTACAGTGTTCTATTAGACAGAAGGACCGGGACCATCTCGTCAAATGAGAGACTTGCGTGTGCATATCCATGTTGCCATGACAACCTGATCCTTGAATTGAAGATGGTATGACTATTGACTATTGTACCAGACGGATCCTACATTCCCACTTAGGTCCGGTTTGGATAAAGTTAGAACTCATAGTATATAAGATAAACGTATAAAAAATTTAAAAGAGGTAGTGGGGTACTCTCACTGTTTTCCACACATGATGGGTACCCTGATTTTTAGGTCATTTTCACTGCATGAAACACCATGATCAGATGGAGTAATTATTAGTTGAGTGTAATTCAAGTAGATCATTAGCCTGACCGATGTTCCCACTTAAAGTTGTGTCCTAATAATATATACTACTCCCAGCATATGCAATCAAAGCACCTTCCAAAATTAAAAGGGCAAAATCACATACATACATGATACATAACCCAGTCAACTGCATTTCCAAATAGTTCTAGAAACGTACTACATTGTAAGACTGATGACGTTGTTGTTTCTCATCACAGCGACTCCCCTAATTTGTTGGCAGAAGATATTAGCTCCCCTGATTATTAGTAGATGTCACCCCATCGTATCCAAATACGGACTATCAAAATACATACCCGGCGTCCTGCATCCGCAGCTCATTTAGAAACACGAATTTACAGTATTTCTTTTATTTCTTTCATGTCAAGACAAAAGCCCTCGTCAGTCTAATTGGCCATCATTGTTCTGGCCCTCTTCTTCCCCCTTCCACTCGTCCCCCTCTCCCTTTGGTCTCGCAACGCAACAGGCGAGGCGAGCCGAGGCGGGGCGGACAACTCGTCGTGGAAGCCAAAATATAGCCGGCGCCGATCCTAACCCAGCCCGACCCGTTCCATACCAACGCGACCAACCGCACCGCGCCGGCCTTCTCCCTCTCTGCCGTAACCGCGCCGCGCGAGGTAACGAATGCCTTCCCCTACCTCCTCCACCCCTCTCCCATCCTGCCTCCCTCCCTCCCTGTTCCGCACTCCTGCCCTGTTGGTGCTTCTCGATTTCCGTGCTTGTTCCTGTCTGGCCCCAACGATCCTGGGGCGGGGTTGCGGCTTCGAGGTGGGTTGGGTTGGGTTGGGTTTTGATCTCGGCTCCCCGCCCCTTGCTTTCTGATGCTGGTGCCGTATCGAGGCCGGCGGGACGTGCTGGAGCGAGTTGTGGCCGCCATGTGGTTGCTTGTTTCGTGCGTTCATGGGGTTTGATTTTGACGGATTTTTTCGGGGCCTGATCGCGTCGGGCCATGTGTGCAATGCGGCGGGGTGGTTACGTTTCTCCTGCTTCCGTCGTCCTCCGTGCGTGAGGACGTTGGTTGATGCGTTTTGTTGCCGGGGCAAGCGACGGGTTGATGCGGCCCTTGTTTCCTTTTCATCCCTGCGACCCGTGCGGGAATCGATTCCATGCTCCGATTGGTCGCATTATGCAGGAGGTTTTGCTTGCGCCGTTTCTTCGCTGGCCACTGGCTGGTTGGATTCCGCCGCGAAAAGTTCCTCCTCGTGCGGACCTTTTTTTTTTTTTTGCTGATCAGCCCATTTATATTCGTCGTGTTCTTGATTCCTTCAAGTGTTTCGGTTGGCTAAATGGTCTCCCTCATCGGTAAACTGTAGTGCTCTCGTACTGATGCTGTTTTCTTGCGGGGAGAGCGGAATATCAAATATTCTTTGGTACCTTCTTGTGGATTTTCTTTCATTATTTTTTGTGTACGGATGTTGATCATGTTGTTTGTTGGGATTGTTTGTCCCATGCCACATGTCATGTGCCTGGTGATGCTGTTCCTCGTACAGAAAAACTTGCAAATACAGATGTTAATATATGTTGATTTTCATTTGATGGATCCGATAATTCATTCCCCATTTGGTGGACTGTTATGTTTTAGAGGAATGATAGCTGATCATTTGGCTTTGGTTAGTTCCTTGGCTTCAACTGATTTTGTGTCTAGTGGTTAGGGGTTCACACCTGGCAATTGGCTTCAGTTAAATGCCATCTTATTTTATCACCTGACATTGGCCCCGTAGTTCTACGAATCATTTCCCCTGGGGAATTTGTTGTTGCTTCAATTAGCTCCCAAGTGACTAATCTAGTTTCAGTATTTGCTTTGGGGTCCCACTTGCTATTTTCTACTTCTGAACATGAAAGTATGGAAATAGAATCATCCCCCAAAAAAACGAAGTATGGAAGGGATTGAGTATACATGATTTAAAACATCCATAACATTTTTAAGTGATTCATTGAACTAGGTTGCCAGATCTGTATGGTTTCCCACTATGCATTTAAGTGTTGAATCTGTATGGTTTCCCATTACGCCTTTAAAATATCAATCGAACAACTGTGAATGATTATCCGATTATTCTGTAGCAATGGCCCATTTCCTTTTCATGCTTTACTACGGTCATGTGGACAAGTGCAATTGGATTACATTCATTCATGTGGACATGTGGACAATGAGTACTACTCATACGCATTGGACTATTGTTAATCATTTATTATGCTTGTTCTCGAAAGCTGAAATTGTCCCTCACTATTTGTTTTGTCTTTGTCACTAGGCTGCTAGTCTTAAGTTAGGAGATGGACCTGTCCACGAGTTCAGTACTGGCAGCTAAGGCCTACAAGTACAAAGCTGAATCACTTGTGAAGGACTACCTCCTTGCAGATTCTTATGTATCATTCACTGCTGTACTTGGTGGGATCCTGATGTGCAAGATGGTACAGTTTGCCCCCTCTTACGTGTTAACATACATGACAAGCCTGAATATGAATTTATTATCCTCACATGGCTTATAAGCAAAAGATCGATGTAAGTTTTGGTATACAATTTGTTCTCCTTAAACTAGGTTGGCATCTCTGAACTGAGCTTAGCTTCAGATAACCATCTCACCATATACAAAACTACAAGTATAGATTGTTGAAACACTCAACAGTTTGCTTGGACATATGCTGTTCCGTCTTATTATGATTTATGAGTCTTTCACGTCCAGGAATTTAAAATTATGTTGTCAAGCGAACGCGAACCAATGTGAATCTTATGAGTTGCGCCATTTTCATGATACACTGTCTGCTATCAAGTAGAACTTGCATCACAACCTAGTGTGTGGTTCTTGTTTAATCTTTGCTGGTTGAAATTTTGGCATAACATTGCATTTTCGTTTCTATTACAATTCAATACACTTAGGACCCCTACCAAAACAATTGTTATGGATCGGAAGTTTCAACCTGAAACACTATCAAGTTACGAACTGCTTGAAGTATTGACAGCTTATCCAAGGTCTCAGTTGGACCTATTCAGTATAATTGCCGAGTACTGGTAGAAAATTAGCTACAGTACTGCAAATAAGTAGATAACAACAGGCACTACTGTCAACCTTAAACCCTTGCACTTAATTCCTTTCTAGCATCTAGTTATTTTCTTTGAAATAATCATATCTATATTTTGGCTAATTTACCTTTTCCATTAGGTATATGACATCACTCACTTAATCAGCTCATTCTACTACAAGGGTTATGGTTCACTTTCAAAATCCCACAAGCTTGAATGGAACAACAGGTAAAGCTGGCTGCATGCAAAAGTTGTATCAAAATTTTCCCCTAAGTTTATAAAGATTTCTATTCATCACCAGCTTTTTACCTTTTTAGGGGCATGTCAACTGTCCATGCAATATTTATCACAGTCATGTCAGTATACCTGGTGTTTTTCTCCAACCTATTCTCTGATCAACTGGAAGGACCGGTCACTTTTCAGAGTTCAAACCTGTCTAATTTTACTCTGGGGGTAAAGGATGTTCATATGGATTTCCATTCAACATTAGCGTCCATGTCAACTACACAGTTTATTATTTTTCCTTTTGGCTCATATGTCCTGAATTTCATTTGTCCAGGTTTCTGTTGGGTACTTCATCACTGATCTTTCTATGATATTCTGGGCTTATCCTTCCCTTGGTGGAATGGAATATGTAAGTGGATACATGTTGTAACTAAACTTTTTTGTTTTCACCCTTTATTTATTTCCTTTCTTTCTACCCCAGCTATATATATTTGTCTTGGGCATGGTACCATGAAATAGATGTAACTTTGACTGCTAAATCCAACCGCATTATGTTGCTTATGAGACAGAAATGCTTGTCTAGTGGTATTATTACTCAAGTTTGCAAGATATTGACTGCACTTTATCCAAAATACCATACATTTGTATGCAGAGGAAGTGGGTTGCTATTACTTATCGAAACTTTGGAATTAACTGTTTTCACTGTTGTACGTATTATTGACTACTGGTTGACCGTTTACAGGTTCTTCACCATATGCTGTCACTAATTTCCATGGTCTATGCAATGTACTCTGGGGAAGGACAATTATACACGTTCATGGTTCTCATCTCTGAAACTACCACACCCGGAATCAACCTCCGATGGTATTTGATCAGTTTCTTTATAACTTTCTGTCATGTTATTCGCATCTTTCTGAACAGCTCTGACACTCTATGTCATCAAGGTTTCTTGATATCGCTGGAATGAAAAGATCCAAAGCTTATCTTGTCAACGGGGTTACAATGTTTGTTGCCTGGCTGGTAAGTTATTACTCCCTCAATATTGACGTCAGCCCAAAGTAGCTGGTGCAAAAATTAACTCCCTTGTCCTAACGACAAAAAGAAAAAATAAAGAGAGAGTGGTACTCATTAAATGACGGTTGCAGATTGCAAATCATGATTAAAGTCATCAGAAATTACTTATCCGTGCTTCAATGCTACACACACTTGCATGAATGCAGGCAAATTGTAAAGTCGGATGTGAATCTTGAGCTTCTTTAGTTAAAGGACAGAAGGTCATTGAGCCATATTGCAAGTTTTATGCTTTACTAGAGAAAATCTTCAGCTCTAACAGACTACTATTAGGACTGAAGAGAAAGTCAATTAGATGATTCCCATCTTTCTTGTGCTGCTGTAGGTAGTAAAGGGAAGGGAGTTGTCGAATTTTCAAGTGAAATGTGAAGGAATGCTTGCATCAGTAGTCATGTTTAAC
Organism: Chloris gayana; assembly: GCA_031894775.1. Classification (NCBI taxonomy): domain Eukaryota; kingdom Viridiplantae; phylum Streptophyta; class Magnoliopsida; order Poales; family Poaceae; genus Chloris; species Chloris gayana. The sequence continues at coordinate 25,291 of JAUNZO010002782.1, forward strand.
CGCCTTTCCTTAACGACAATCATTCTTCTGATGTTGGAGAATTATTTGTTTATGATGCAGGCTGCAAGGATAATTTTGTTCGTCTACTTGTTTTACCACATCTATTTCCACTATGACCAGGTACTAAGGGGACACTTTAGTATTGCACTTGGTTACTGTGAAACTAAATTTATCTTGTATATTGACAGCAAACTTGTCTTGTTTATCAAACAGGTCAAACAGATGCATACCTTCAGCTGCATTCTTGTATTTGCTGTGCCCACAATACTACTTGTCATGAACACAATGTGGTTTGCGAAGATCTTGAGAGGCCTTAAAAAGACGCTAGCCAAGAGGCAGTGAAGAGGAATGGAAGATGCCAGCTCGTGGACATCTACAGCCATTCCTTCGTACAGTTTCTTTACAGCTACAAACACTTCTCAGAGTAAAGCCCCGTTAGTTCAGCTCAAAGCAGAAAGCACAAGCTCAAGCCCTTGTAAATGATTCAAAAATACGCTGCAGAGAGCCCAAAATTTTCCCTGGATGTTCTACCTTGTACATATGCTTGTCCGGTTATGAGCCAAAGGATCAGTCTTCGGTGAATCAGGTGCTTCTACTTCTAGAGAATTTAGGTAGTAGTTGTCATACAGACCTATAATTAGAAAGGTTGAGGTTCTGCGCTTTTACTTGCACGTTTAATATGCAGCCCTTATTGTTACGACTTCAGAAATGTAGCAGTACATTTTCCATCCGTACAAGTAAAGTTGGATACTTAAGCCTTTTGTCCTTCGTGTGCCGTTTTGATTATTAGGTAACAATTTTCATCGTGTTAAGGAGAATGCTAAAAGAATGCACTGGTAATCTTGAGTTTAGAACCGCTTGATCTGTCTGAGCGCAGTTGATTATGTTGAGCTTGTTGATTTCATCTGTATAGCTTGCACAGTACTCTTTTGTTGTCCGGCCGAGATAATCCTCTCAAGCCGATATGCTTTCCGAACAAAAGAAAGCATCGGGAACTAAATTTGATTACTGATAAAATGGCAAGGAAAGGATGCAAGACTTGCGTTGGCCGGATAAGACGGGAACACGTATTACTCTCTACATAACTCCTATCTTGTAAACCTACATGGAGCAGCTCAGCAGTGAAGCATGGCTTACCCCAAAATTTGATGTGCGCTTCTCAGTACAAATGATTTATTGATTTATTCTGTACGAATTGTAAGCTGCACCATACCAGATGCCGATGCTCTGTTCTTCGAAACTGTCAATCACAACAACAGAGCAGGGAGCGAATGCAGTGCCTGGAGACGTCGTGGCCGGAAAATTTACTACGACAGGCTACGGGTAAGCAGCCCTTGGAATGCCACGAAGAGATCCTTGTTTTCTGCACCGAATATCTCGTCTGCCTTCCTCAGGGTCTCCTGCGGCACAACATCAGCAATTTACTCTCTGAATGAATCATTTGAAAACTGAAACTAGCCTGGTCCCAGCACCCAACCTCTCGAGATTGCCTATGGGAATTCAGCTCCTTGATATTGGCAAGAAAGGCCGCAAATTGTTCGTAGGAAAGGCGACTCCTGGGGATGTGGAACGAAGTTTTATTTATATATATTGGCAAGAACTTGATGTAAGTTGCAGGTTAGTATGAAATAGCACAAGAAACGAAATGAGGATGGAGCATGGGTGCTCGCAATAGCATACCTCGCTTGACGAAAGAACTCCTTACCGTCTACTCTCGAAGTGCGTCCTGGATCAGAAATTCGTTGAGGAAATGTGAGGAAGAAGAGTACATTGGCTTGCCTAATGTAAGGAGTAAAATGGGGAGCTTTGCGAGACAAGGGATTCGAATGCGGAATCTGGATGAGATGTCTGTCGAGTTTACCACCTGAGATAGAGTGTCCACGAGGCGGCGAGTTGGCTGCAGATGACATCTTGCTGGAAGGCAGCCATGTCGACATCGCCAAGTGGCCTTCCAATCGAGGCGAAGTGGCACCAGACGTCAGTTTAGGTGACACTGCAGTGGAGTATCTTCTGGGGGAAGTGGCTGCGGTTCTCAGCTTCGGCGCAGGATCGGAAGTGAGGCGTGGTGTGATGTGCGTGATGGTAAGCTTCTGCTCAAATGGCCTCGCCACTTTTAAAAGCAGAATACGAAAAAAAAAGGGTACTGTCAGCAACTAAGTAGTGCTCAGAGTTACAGCTACTCTGAAACTTGCAGAATTGAAGAGTTTTGTGTCACCAACACTGACAGATCACCCGTAAAAAAGCACTAACGGATCATACCTTCCTGATTTATGCTTTCAGCTTCAGTGGATCCGTCAGATAGAGCCGAAGCAGGATGGCTGTTCGCTAGACCATCTTCAGAAAGACAACAGAGATGCAGTTATCCCGTCTGAAACAGGGTGGTGAAGAGAGATGTGGCAGGCAAGCAAATACCTTTCCAAGAATTCGCTTTGGCCACCGATTGCTCGCAGGTTCTTATGTCTACCGTTTCCTGAATCTTTATGCGCAGAGAACACGTACGAAATCATGAGTAGTATAAAAGAGCATTGATCGATAAACCGATCCTTGATGAATAACAGAAAAGATGAGCTCACCGGATTGTTGTCGTCGCCTAGTGACTGCATCAGGTGCCTCTTGAATGTCTCCAGCTGCACGCAAAATCAGCAGGGCGTATTAACCACGAGTAGGGCGTGTGAAACGGTGTGAGCTCAGATCTCACAAACAAACGCAGCTACCTTGGCAAGGTCTCTGGCCAGCTTCTTGGACGTGTGCGCGAGCGAGTCCCGCTCCTTGATCAGCTTGGCCTTCGCGAAGAGATCACGAGGAAACGAACCGGTTCATCAGGGAAAGACAAGACGAAACGAAACGAAGCAGGCAGGAGGGAAGGTGAGCTCTCACGTTGTCTTCGAGTGCGGCGCGGAGGCGCGCGTCGGCGTCGCGGAGCGCGTGCTCGAGCTTGGCGGCCCGGTCCGCGAGCTCGGCGGCGAGCCGGTCCCTCTCGGCGAGCCTCTGCCGGAGCCGCGCTGCCTCGAGCTCGAGCCGCGAGGAGCGCGCCGCCACGGCCACGGCCGTGATCTTGCGCGCCACCTCCAGCTGCTCGTACGGGTCCGGCGGCAGCGCGGCCGCGATGGCGTCCGGCAGCCCGGGTTCCGGCTCCGCGGCCGGCTTCGGCGCGGGCCCCGGCGCCGGGGCGGAGGTGGTGGCGCTGGGCATGGGGGTCTGCGTCATCGGGGGACGGAGAGCGCGGGGCAGCTGGTGGAGGCGTGGCGGGATCCGAAGCTGCTGGGAGCCGGGGTTTATGATCATTGCGGGGAGCGGTGGCGAGGCCTGGGCAGTTGCTGCGCGCGCGACGAGTGGCGGGCGGGGTTGCTTAGCTTTGCTGGCTTCGCTTGCGTTTGAATGCGCGCTGCACGCACAGAAGTTCGATCCCTTTTTAACTCTTCCCTGCGGGTCTGCCACATCGGTGACCGCGACGACGAGTAGAGCTGGAGCATAACAAATTCCGGTGGCGGTGGAACGGCGTGCCGTAGCCTCTCGTCGGACGCTTTGGAGCAGACGCTGCTGCATGTGTTTTGTTCTCCGCTGACGTGACCACCTACCGCCCGATCTGCCAAGGCTCATCAGCGAGCCCTGCTGACAGCGGCAGATGATGAACCAAAATGCCGAACGGAATATATAGTTTGTCTTGGGAGAAGTCATGGTGGTAAATATTTTCAGTTAAAAGTCACGCAGAATCCGGTCATTGTAGTACAGTGGTTTTTCTGTGAAAAAAATACGCCGTTGCGGGGAACGGTCCTGATGAACCATGATCCGGATTGCGCTTCAGGGAGACGCTGCGCGCTGAACCTTTTATTACAGTTTTGAGATTTCAAATTTACAGGAAAACTGCTGAACAACCAGGTCGTTGTAGTATAGTGGTGAGTATTCCCGCCTGTCACGCGGGCGACCCGGGTTCGATCCCCGGCAACGGCGTATTTTTTCTTCCACAAAACAAACACTTTTCTATTTTTTTTCTAAAAAAATGTGTACGCGTTCGATTCGGCCTCGTCAGTCGTCAGCGTGGTTGATGTGGCCTGTGGGCTTGGCGTCGGCCCACGCTCTCTCTTCCGGAACCAAGCCGATAGTCGGTCCAACGGCTACGTGAATCGTCGGGCTCCACCGCCTTCTCCAGCCAGCGGCACCGCAGACCCCACCGCACCACCTAAACCCTAAAGCCCCTCCCTCCGGAATCTCACCGCCGCGCCATGGCGGCGGCGCCGCCGGAGACCGACTCCTCGCAGGAACCCCCTGCCGCCTCCTCCCCCGCTGTCGTCCCCGCCGGCGCACGCGGCCCCAACCCGTGCTGCGCAAAGGTAATCGTCCCCCGTTCTGTTCTATAAATCTGACGCCGCATTCTTTTTCGTTCTTGCGTGCGTTTTGGTTCCTGATGCGATTTCTTGTTCTTTGTTTCATTTTGGGGGTTCTCCGCAGCTGTGGAGGAGGTACCAGAAAGTGGAGAGCGCTCGGAATATGCTGCGCGAGGCGGTCAAGCTCCAGGAAATCGAGGTCCAGAAGCTGCAGGAGGAGAACTCGCAGCTCAACAAAGGTATGCCCTTTCTTAATTGCTTTTTTTTCTGCATTTTTACCGCAACAAGAAATAGAAAGAAGATCACCTAGAGTATCCAGGGACAATGCACATGCTTACTTGGCACGTAGTGTTTATGGAACACATTTTATTCAGTTAAACATTTGATTGTCGAGATATTGGCATAAAGGTAAATAATCTGGCCGTACTGTAGTTCACTTGTAGGCTCAGGAATGCGCACTGAATGTTACCTCCATGGCTCTGTGCTGTTAAAGCAAACCTTTTTTCCTATTAAAACTACCGCAATGAAGAATCTAATGTTCTAAATTCTAATCTCATAGCATGCTAGTAGCGTGCTAGCAGGATTTTAACAGAAGGTGCCTATCACAGAGAAGATGTCCCTTTCGAAGTATGTCTTATTTCTCTCCAGTGTTTCTTGTATTTGTTAACCTCTTATATAAGTGTATTACACTTTAAAACACGTAAACACCACCAAAATCTTATTTTATTGTTGATGGATAGTTATACGTGTCCCTGCATATTTAAACTGTTTCTTATGGTTAGTGTTTTATTATATCTGCCTTTTGTTTTAAACAGTGTGCAAGGAGCAACGTCTCCGAGGTGATTCAGCAGAGGCAGCTCGGGATATTGAGTCTGATGCCAGAGAGCTACTGGAGAAAGAAATAATTGAATTGAAGGCACATAACTCAAATCTACAACAGACGCAAAATAGATGTAAAAATGATAATGAGCGTCTTCGCATTGCAGAATTGGAGGAAGAAAATAGGAGGCTCAAACAGGTTTTAGGAGAAGAACGAAAAAAGATCACTTTGGAGAAGAAAACTATTGATGAAGAGAAGAGCAAGACTTTAGAAATGCAAAAGATACTGAGGTCAGAAACACAAAAGTCTGAAGAGTATAGAAGGGTAGCTGATACAGAAAGGAAAGTAGCCAGTGATTGGAGAGCATCATGTGACAGGTTGAGGAATGAAGTAAATGAAGTCAGAGCACAGTTGACTGCTCAAGTTAAGAAAGCAGAGGAAGCTCTTAAAAGTGCTGAAGCAGAGAAGCTGAAGGCATCCAGAGAAAAGAGACGTGCTGATTCAGAGAAGTCATTAGCTGAGAAGAACAAAGCACTAATTGAAGGTGATAGGAAGAAGATAATGGAAGAGAAGAATCGCGCTGAGAATTTGTTTGCAAAGTTAGAGGAGCAGAAGAAACTTAATGAGGATTTACGAACTAGCATTCAAGTTGAAAAAAGAATGCAGTAGAAGAGAAAAAACGAGCAGATAATCTGTTCCAAAAGCTGGAAGAGGAGCGAAAACGGAATTTGTACTTGCAGAGAAAGCCAAATGAAGTTGGTGCCGCCAGAGATGTAGTTTCACCTGGTAAACATGGGCGACAGTTTGTTGATAGAGCTTCTGAAAGTACAAATGTAAAGCTTCTCAAAGAAAAGCTTAAGCTGAAGAAAGAGCAACTAAAGCATGTGAAAAATGTGGCGAAGCTAGATAAAGCGAAAAATGCCATGATAAGAAGAGAGTTCCAGCGTATTAAACAAGACTGGATGCAGCTGCTGAGCCGATTCAACATGCTTGATGACCATCTTGCTGGTGGTATTGAAGGTATTCATGCCTTAACAGAGGTCTGTATCCTGAATGCTACTTATTACTGTCATCACCTATATCATGAAGGTAATTTTTTAATAAAATAGGAACATGATTACAAATAAACTGGTAATAGCTAATAATAATTCTGTCCTACTAATAGAAACAATCAACCTTTCTTCATCTTTTTTTATCCTGGAATTCACCATGTGATCCTTAAAATGCTAATTAAAATTACTCAATGTGTAACATCATGGACACCTATTTCATTACGTTGTGTTAATCTTGCAAATTATATATGAACGATGAAATGCTGGTACAGAATAAGCAGTTATGATTGTAATGGGTATGATCAATATGCTTTACTCTGTTATGTTTGTGTATTTTTTAAGTTAATTTAGACCTGTTTTTTTCCTTATTCATATATGCTGATATCAACGTTTTCATATTTGCAGTTGAAGCAACATCCAGAGATGCATGGTTTTGAACAGAGACTGCTTCCTAATGATCCAGTTGCTGCCCCATATCTTGGGTTGCAGGTTGGGATGGTTCCATTTAGCTCTTCTGTTCCAAGAGAGTACACTTCATATCAGTTACCCAGAGAAAGCTGCACAAGACCAGTCTCAGGTACTAGTTCTGAATTAGGGCCTCCTCTTGGTAGCTCTCTCAGAACAGAGTCAAAAAGTCACAACAGATCATCATTTCCCACATCCACATCTGATGATAGGTTCATGGGCTCACAGGGTAAGGATAGTCTTCTTGTGTCATCAGCAGATATCAGAGGGAAACAGAATTCAGTTCCTCTTAAAGATGGAAATAATACGACGAGGCAAGATGATAGAGCATTGGTACAAGAAGCGTTGAAATCATCTGTATCTTGTGGCAAAGAAGTTACAGATAGAACACTTGCTGGTGTTAGGAAGAGAAAAAGGACTAAACAGTCGCTAGAGTCTAGTGCTTGCCTTTCCTCTAAACGCGATTTTCTGCATTTGAAATCGAAGGCCCCTGCTGCAACTTTGAATGATGTTTTAGTACGTAAGGATGACCATTCAACTCTGCAGCATAGAAATAAGATCATGCCATGTGTGATTGAAGGTGACATGGAAAATCGTGGGAGGAAGTATCTTGCCGTCACTGACAAAGCTGCTTCCTTTCGGTTGCCCTGCAAAAGTGCCTTCTCTGGTGGAGGCAATGCATGTGCAGGTAGCAGAATTTCTTCGTTGCTCTCCTTTGAGGAAAAGATCAGTGGAAACATCTTGAAGTTGCTCAGTTTAGACAATGATGTGGATGAGGAAAAGTACACACAGGCTATGGAGAGACCTCTTTCACCTAACCTGCCAATTATTCGACCCCGGCGAACAAAAGTTCGTACATATGAAGAACCTCAGGATCTTGGTGGTGAAACCATCAATGGTTGTCCTACCTCAGGATCTAGTGCCATTAATTTCAAGACGGGCACCAAAAAGTTGGAAGTTCATGGACCTGCAGTTCAGAAAGTGACCCAAAATGATATCCAGTTTGAACGGTCTTCTAATAGAATGGAATGTCATAACAGTTTTAAACATGTTTCTGCAAATAATAAATCTGATGCGACAGTAAATGGTTCTTGTAATGCTGAATTCGTTGGTGTTCCAACTCATAACTCATTGGGTCGCCTTGTGCCTGAGGAAAATGTTCAAAATTCTACAGCGTCTTCTGCTGTGGAGTCCGCCACTACAAGTGGACCAGTGCTCGCAAAAAGTGGATGCATTGATAATCTCTGTTCCATTTTGCATTCGTGCAAGGAGGTGCCTGACAAAAGCAAATCGAATCAGATTTGTAATGGATCATCAGATCTTGGATTAGAAAATACTTTTCAGACAAGTGAAGCAAAAGGGACATACCTTGGTTCGGACTCGAATAGTATCATTGGGCACCAGTGTGAATCCCAAAAGACTCCAGTGCACTTAATCGGATTTATGGGAATGAAAAGATGCAGCACAGAAAACATATTTCGCTATTGGGACAAACAAACTTCTGAAAAAGTTTCTAAGGAATCTTCCTTTGATGTTCCATTACTTGAAAGAGTTTCAACTGAACAATTGCTACATATAGAGTAAGTTTTCTTGCATTGTCTCTTATCTGTATGCATCTTTGCTGGCTGCCACAAAATTGTTGCTATCACAATCTATCATGAAAACTAAATGTTGTGCTTTGTTTTACAGTGAGAAGGTTTCCCTCATCTTTTCCCTTTTGTTGTGGGGTATTGGATCCATTGCAGAACCTTTTGCGAATGGAAATTATTCCTCCTCAGCTTTTTTGAGTGGTATGGTTTCTAAAGCTTTTTTTTTGTTAATTGATTTGTTTATGTTCGTTCAGCTTAGATTTACACTATGATTTTGTCCGAAACAATTTGGATTTTCATGTTTATCTATTTCTTGTTTCCTCATTATTACACTTTTATCATAAGGACTTCCCATGTTTGTCCCTGATATTATCACTGACTTATTATATGCCAAAAATGTCTTCTGAATTATTTTATTTCAATGCATTCCTTCCTTCCAGTGAAGTCTTATATGGAAACAAGATGGACTTTTATGAAAAGAGATCAGCTGAATGTTCTTGTCTCATTAATTGAGGATTTCCTCATGAACAAGGAAGTTGTGGTGTGTGAAAAAATGGGACAGAAGGTTTCTGATGCAAACAAATACCATAATCTAGATGGTGAAGTTGATGAAGTTATACACGAAGCCAGCAACAACAGATCAACTTATCTCTGCTTGCATTCTGTTGGCTTCAATTTGTGCGGAAGTTGACAGAATGGATATTATTTTAGAGGTTTCTTACAAAATTGTTCACATGGGTAAAAGTGATCTTTCATGGACTCTGTTGTCTCTCCATGTCTTTAACTCGGTATGTGGTGATAAGTATCTCTTCCCAAAGAGCGGCAGCTTCCTTGTGACAGCTATACGATTGGTTGTCCTGCTTCTTGAGAGCAAAGATGCTTCTCTGTGCCTCATGTCGTCATATATCCAGAGAAATATGCCAACATTACCCTGCTGTGAACATTGCCCGTTTAACATGGAGAAAGTTTCCGTAAATGGTTTTATCTCCTCTATTCTGGATGAGCTTCTTTTGTGTTCTCTGCTGTGGAGCAATCGTGCCGACTCAAATGAGACTATTGCAAGCAGCACTCGTTCAGGATCAAGTGGACTGGAGATAAACTGTTTTGAACCTTGCAGTATCTTCAAGCAAGGAAAGCTTGCTGAGGATAGTCATAACTGTCCTGGGAAGATTGACCTGTGCTACTTCACAGAGCTAATTTCTTTGCTCGAGCTTTTTGGAATCTATATGGTAAGAGCAGCTTTGCAATCTCTAATTTTAATTTCTGTTCTTAATAGCTCCATTTTTCCATAAAATGTCAGCAACATGCATACAATGTGGACCAGCAGGCAACAATTTTATGTCTAAATTACAGGTTAGGATTATATTACGCTATAAGCCAATAGAAAATTTGCATGCTGGGCATTACAATCACCCATGCTCACTGTTTCCTTGTAAAATCAGAATCAAATATCATTTGACAATATGCTGTTTTAAGTGAAGGTGATTTTTTTGGGGTGGAATATTGCTTAACTCAACATAGAATATCTGCATGCTGACCTTACCATCATCCACGCCTAATGTTTCCTTGTCTAACCCTGAATCAAGGATCCTTTGGCAATTTAGAAGTGCTGTTTTAATGTTCCTTTTCTTTTTCTTTTTGAGGTGGAACAGTGCTTAATTGAAATTAGTTCCTATTATCATACTAATTTTGTTGTGATATTATGTCCAAATTTTGAAATATTTTATTTATTGATTTGTTAATCTTTGTTCATTTTTAGAGCTGTGATTGGACATACAATAATATTGTTGTCCGTCTTCTGGAGATCCTCAAATCATGCACGTGTGAGGAGTATGCTGCTGCTTTGTTAGTACTTGTCGGCCAACTCGGAAGGTTTGCCCTTTTGCCCCTTGCCCTCTTAAGAATAGATTATCAGATTCAGGGTACATGATAGCTGTTGGTCGTTCTACCATTCAGGGTACATGATAGCTGTTGGTCGTTCTACCCCTTATTGAAAAGGCAGCGTATCCTATGAGAACTAAAGTCGTCCGAGAACTATGAGAAATCCAATCAACATCACAGGATCCTCAATTGATGGCAAGGGGTAGAGGTGGGTTAGTTTAGCATTTAAACCCCTCCGCTAATCCCAATCCGAGCTGGGGATTAATGAAAAAACATGTTAGGTTGGGATTAGCAGGGGGTTTAAGTGCTAAACTAACCCACCTCTACCCCTGGCCATCGATTGAGGATCCTGTGATGTTGGTTGGAGTTCTCATAGTTTGTATATGAATTTAGGTCTCATAGGATATGTTGCCTATTGAAAAAGGCTAGTTTAAGAGTCAACCATATTTTAGCTGTGGTATCCTTAAACACTTCCTCCCCTGGTCGTTAAAAGTTCGGTTCTAAATGACACATTATAATATTTTTATCGCCTGATATGGATTGTAAAAAGATGATAATAACACATAAAAATGAGTGTCTAAGTACCTGTGGCAGTGGTATACTTGAAAATTTCCTCTCAAACAATTCAGTTAGCTCATGTTGATTTTGACACTACCATTTTCAGGTTATGTATGTTGTGGACAAAGGTTTGTATAGATATATCACACTATCTAGGTGTATCGTCCAATAGGTGTGTCCCATTCCTCGGGGGAAGGGGGGGGGGTCTGTTGAATCACCAGCCCTCAATTATCCATTGTAGAACAAAATGAATAGGTCTCTGGCATGACTGTTTTATAAGTTAAGGATTTAGCCTTCTCTTAAAATAACACATTCTTAAAGATGATCACAGTTCTTAAGGATCAAGTGCACATTCATGGAAGTCCCAAGATTTATTTTTCTGTATTCTAAATTTATTATTCCTGAGGCCTGATATACTTGATTTGTGTTACTGACCTTTTTGACAAATTATGATTCCATTGTATAGGTTCTTCATTGACGATGTTGGTTACGAGCAGAGAGCAGTTAGTGAACTGAGGAACAAATTATCAATGTTAATTGGGACAAGTTTCACGGTATCAAGGAGTGTAACTGTTCAGTTTTCTGCAATTGCTGCATTGCTTGTCCTCCTTCCGCTGCCATTTGACAAAGTTGTTGCTCCACAAAGCAGACCATTATCAGGTCCCTTTGTTTTGCAAGCAAGTCAGATTTCTGATTGGTTTTTCAAGTTAAGCAAGGAGCACCAGTCTCTAGCTTGTTCCTTTTTTAGCTGAGAGATAACTTGTGTGCACGGCTTGATCTTCTGTGGACCCCCAGAAACGCCTTGGAAATTTTGATCTGTCCATCAGAGGCGTACTCATGCTCACAACATGATGTTGGATTACTCCGTTGCAAGGTATTAGTGGAGGATGTTTGCTCTCAACTTCTCATCTTAGAAGATGCTGAAATTGTATGTAGGTCATGATTTGTGTCATAACATTTCCACAAGCAGTTAAGGAGCATTTGGAGGTATATGCAGAAGCTGGGAACGTTGAGTTTGGATCCGGAAATGGAAACCTGAATCAAACACAAATTCAAAAATGGGTACTGTGGAGATTGGTGAATCAAGGACCTCTATAGTTGGTAAGAGCTGCTGACATTTGTCCTTCAAATAGCATGAAATGGCAAGCATCTGTTCTATGTTTCTGATCTGATGGATCTGAAGAGGCTGCAAGGTCATATGCAACGGATGAATGAAGCTGAGATATGTTGCGACTGACAAGTTTTTTTCACGGAGTTTCGATTAAAATAGCTTAGGCTAATCGTAGGCTAGTTTTTCTTTGCCGCATGGAGGTGATCTGAGATTTTGTGATGACACCTCCTTGCCTGTCTGATATACGATTTGTCAAAGTGGTTTTTGGCCTACGTACCAGGCCTGTAACCAGTACCTTTAAGGCAAGTGATTTCTTGCCTATTGGCTTGGTGATTACCGGATTCACCAGCACCGTGCAGAAATTAGTGATCTCGCTCTTCGTTTTAAAGGAACGCAATGCTCTTGACCAGTTGGTGCCTTGCTGGTTAGTTACCAAATCGCTCATTTGTCCACTGGTTTTGGTGCGGATTGTTGTTCCCCTGAAGGCTTCTGCCACCGTTTTTTTTTGTTGAAATTTGGTTACATTATGAAAGAGACGGTCCTTTTGCTGATGTCCACCTGAGTGAGTGAAGGCGTGAGGATGCTTTTGTTATTGTGACCTGTATTTTGTTTGTAGCAATAAGTAAATTTTACTCTTTTTTTTAGACAAGCAAAACTGATTTCTAGCGATAGTGGGGCCAAAAGCAAGGGTGGGCCGGCCGGTTCCGAGCGAAACAAGCCAGGCCGTGCCCATCCCTCCGTTTCTGGCACCGGAAAAAACGGAGGCGCGAAGGCCACAAACGTGGCGTCGCGAAAGCAACCGGCCGCCGCCCAAGCTCCGCCGCTGCACCCGAAATCACCGCGCCACCACGCGTCTCCGTCCCACGTGCCGCCGACCACCCGAAGCTAGCGAGCCCGGCCGTCCTCCCCTCGAGACGGCTGGGCGCGTTCGGTACCGGTCGGTGGAGCCGCCGCACGGACCAGGCCCGCGGCGGGCGGCGCACGCACGCGAGGGTGGGCCCGGCCACGCCACGCGGCGCGCGTGACCCCGGCGCCGCTTCGCTTTCCGCCTGCCCCCGCGCCGAGGCCGGCCGCCAGCTCCCTCCCACGTGCGTCGCGATCGCGCGGATTAGTATCCCGGCGGACGCGTGCCGGGGCGGGATTCCGCCGTCCACATCCCCCGCCGCGTTCCCGTCCCGGGTTGAATTCAACCCGCGGAGACCGGGCGATCTCTCAGGGCGTGCTCGGCCATCGCTGTCCGGCGAATGCCGGGTTAGGACGATCATCATAGATTGTGTCGCTGACGACCGGGCAGGCAGGGCACAGACCATTCGTGGAATGCGGGATTAGCACTAGTGCACGTGTTACAGAGCAGGTGGTTCTCGTCGTCGCGCTCGCTGAGCGTGACCGCGCACGGCACGGCATGCGTGACGCAAGGCCAATGCCACGCCACGCCGCTACGTCAAACGACCTCGTGGTGGTGGTCGGTCTTGCCGCGTCTCTTGCCTAGCTAGCTTCTTGACGCCCGATGTGCTAGTATTTTGCTAATAAAGCGATAACGACCAGTAGTACGTACTAGCAGTAGCGAGGTTGTACCACAGTAGGACGGACGGTGTGGTCACCTTTCCCGCGTTGCGTTTGCTTATGTGTCAAGCAAGCAACGATCGATCCGGGCCGGTTGGGGCGGCGGATTAGTATAAGCTCGGGGGCGGCGGCGATTGGCCGGCCTGCCGGACAGCGCTGCCGTACACGCGCGCGCGGGGGATCCAGCCGGTTTTGGTTAGCGCGCGTGATGCGCAAGGCCCTGTTCGTTTCCTCGCCTCTAAAAATTATACCCATCACATCGAAGAGAATCTTACTTATTTAGTAGTATTTTTTATTAATTTAATGACAAAACCTATGTCACGACCCTCTCTAATTTGCGAGGCGAATCTAATGATCCTAATTAATCTATGTTTCTGCTACAGTGATGCTACTGATAAACACCTTCTAATAATATTATAATTACCCTCGTTGGATTACGTCTCGTGAATTAGATAGAGAGTCTGCAATTAGTTTCGAGATTAGACTTTATTTAAGATCTCCAAAATAATAAAATTCTCTTTGATTTGACCTCTAAAAATTATATACCTGGAAACGAACACACCCAGCACCGATTGCATCATGACGCTTTTGTACCGCATGCGCTGATGATGATCCCGAGGTTGCTTCCGCGGGCCTTCACCGCGTCAAGTACGATCCGCAGCAGTAACGCGTACAGTTCCTGAATTGCTGGCACAAGTACAAATTGCTGTGGCAAAGGAAAAGGAAAGACGCGGAGAACTTTGCCTCAGGTGACAACGCCGTTTTCCCTTTTTGTAGCTACCGGCTCGGCTCGGCTCACCTACTCCGGTGTCTAGCTAGATATATGTGGCCATTTCCGGGTTTCCCCGGGCAGTTCACTGACATCTCCGCCCGGCGAACTGCCACCCGGAAGTAGCTAGGCTAGGCGCTTTCGCCGCCGTACCGAGCCGGCGAGCAAGACAAGCGGCGAAAACGACACGCGTACCTGGCCACTGCACTCGAACTACTAGCTGCCGTAGGTGTCCTGTACAGTCTCGCAGTCGCAGAACCAGACCGAGGCTTGTCCAAAACCAGAAGGAAACGCAACCCAACCGCTCGGCCTTTTCGGTCGTCGTTCGGCGGCGTGCGGATAAGCACGCGGAGAGATCGGGCAGCAGAGCGTAGCGCAAGATGCCCAACAAACTCGGCCCCGTACTACGTGGCGCTCGCTTTTGACACTGCATGGCGTCGCGTTTGGTTGGTGGCCGGGTCTATCTATCCAGCCACTTGGGGTAGGAGAAGAAGGTGCGCAGGAAATCGAAAGCCACGCAAAAAATTACGTATTTCTCCTGCTGTGTGTGCACTGTGCTCGTACCAGTCCATGTCAAGTTGGTTTTGACATTAACAGTTTTTATTTAAGCGTCCCGCTCCGGGTCCAGAAGTCCACTCGCGCTTCCACAGAGTAAACCTAAACCCGCGGTGAATATTCAACTGGTTTCTAGATGCACGCTGGATGCAAAAGGGTGTGTGAAGTCTCCTAACTTGCGATAGGATACAGGTAGTACAAGGTTTGGAAGCGTAACGGCCGCGATTTAATTCGGCTAGTTCATTAACTGCCGGTACCACGATCCTGTTCCGCGTTGGAAATTCGAGCTGGGTGTGTGTAGCGTTTGGAGCTTTTTGGTGATTAAAATCAGGTTCCTCGGAACATATTCGTTCCAACCATTTCCGTGGCAAAGAATATTCCGCTCACCAATAATTCCATCCCGTCCCGTGGAGCAGCAGCCCGGGGAGATTTTTTATAAATACAAAAGGAGAAGAAGGGACCCTTGCTGCACCATCATCCATCATCAGCATTCTGCAACGCTTCGTTCCGGCCACATACCTCCAGCTTTCGTCCTTGAGAAAAAAGTGGACAAGAGAATCATGTTTGGTACCGGCTCTTTACCTGACAATTTCTTCTAGATGCTATGGAAAACCTTTTTGCGAAAGGCTGAGGCAGGGGATGGATGGAGCCATGGCGATGAACTGGACGTGAAATCTTGATTTGGAGCGCTAAAACGGGCGTGATCACGGCGTCAGAGTCAGAGCCGCGCGACCGAATTCGGTCGCCAGTTGCAACCGCTTCCGATGAAACATGTGAAGATGCAGCAACCGCTCGCAACATGGTGCCCGGAATGGTCTTTCGAGCAACAGCGATGCGCCACTCTCTTGTGCCTATCCTCTCAATAAACCTGTACTACTAGTAAAGCAGAGCACGTGTTCGTGTGAAAATTAAGCGATACCCATTGACCTAAAGTTGGGCGTAACCACACGTTCGTTGAGGTCTGGGACAGGGCAAACCCAACGCAACCATGTGAGGCGAGATGCTACATTCACTCTTGTTGGATCTACATTTATCAAACATGAAACCTTTCACTATTGTGATTAGCAGTGCTCAGTTGTCCTGACGTCAAGGAGAGAAAATGGAGGGGCGGGGATCACTTTTATCCTTAACTTTGTTTCGCTAAAGGTAAGTTTTGAGGTTACTTTTTTTGTTCTATATCCCGGTTTACTGAGATCCGTTATCCAGCAATTAATAAATGACAAAATCGAAAGAGAATCCGAGGGGCAGCGCTCGTCCAGAGGCCACCTGGTGCAGAGCATCGAGACGTACCACTGTACAGGCCATTAACATGGCTTCCGCACATAAAAAAATGGCTCCTGTTCAGCACTAACCAATTGTTAACCGAGTGCCAAATCCACGCTCAATGCCACCATCAGTGAGACAACAATCATAGAGGAGAGAGAAATGCACCGCACTGGAAGAGAGAGAGGTTAGGCTTAGACAACCACATCACAATAGATTAGAGAAAACCTCTTGTCTAAATGAAAGAATAAAGCACAAGTAAAAGAGAAAAGCACATGCAAACATAAAAAAGAGAGAGGTGAGAGTGAGATGGAGTAACATACAAGGCTCCCTCTCTTATCCCTCTTCCTACTACTTATTTAGCACATCTCATCTACCTTTGCCTCTCTCTCTCTGTCTCTATTTTCCCAAGTCTTGCTACTACTTCTACCTCAAGAAATTAGGAAAAAAATTATTTTTCTTTGAGTTTTTCGGGAGTATTTTTTATTTAAGGCAGGAGAGAGAAGAGGTAGGGAGGGAGGGAGAAGTAAGCAGCAGCCCAAGGCCGAGCTATCCCCCTCTTCCTTCCCTCGCACAGCTCTCAGATCCGAAGCTGGGAGAAAATCGCGCGAAGCCCTTGGCCTAGATGCGCGCCGCCGCTTGCTGCCGTCGCTGCTACTACAGCTTCTTCTAGGGCTCTTCAGAGATGCTGGGCGTCGAGACGGACGGCGGCGGCCGCGGCCACGGCGGCGGCCCCGTCTCATCCTCCGCCGCAGGTGAGGCTCTCAATTTACCGTGCGTTTGCTCGGTTTCTCGCCGTGTTCGGTGTCGCCGTTCTGGTTGCTGGTAGCTGGTAGCTGGAGCTGTTCGCGCCGGTTTGGTGGGTGCTGAGGTTGGCGCCTGTGTAGTTCTTCGGATGCGAATCTCCGGGAAGGGATAGATGGACAATTTTCTTCTAGTTAGGCTTTTATTTTTGTTCTATAAGTTAAGAATAGTTGCAACTTGTTTGCTGGAGCTATTCCGTGTGTTTTGGTTGCAGTTTTCCATTTGTTCATGGTTAGTGCTCGAATATTGGACTAGGAAAGCTGTTCCGTGATGATTCTAAGATGATCTGGCGTGTTCTTCCTGCAGAGAATTTTGATGCTGGGCAGTACGCCTTCTTCGGGAAGGAGTCACTGGAGGGACTCGACCTCGGGTGCTTGGAGGATGGCGGAGGAGAAGCCAATGGTGGTGGATTCAGTGGGCAAGAAGAGGGGCTGTACCGGCTCTCCTCTGTTGGAGAAGAGGTGAGGATTCCGGAACCCTCTCATCCACGTAGTGGCCATGTTTGCTATAAATTATCTTCTTCTCGTTCTTTTCTGCTTGTTTAGTTTATGTATGCTTTATGTTGTTGTCCTTGGTGGCGCGTCAATTTTGCATGGACCCAGCTTATAGTGGAGGATTAGTGCTAAGAGGAATCAGGAACAAATTCTTGTGGGCCTTTGCAAAAATTAGTGGAATTTAGGTTCACATCAGCAGTTCAGCACTGTGGGAGAAATTGGCCACTTTAGTCTTTGTAGTGGAAAATTATGGACAATATAACATCCATATGAAATGGATCGTTCTTTGTTCATTTGGTCACGCAAGAGTTTCATTGTTTGTATGGAGTTTGGTATGACAGAGGTGGACGAAGAATTCTTTTGCACGCATCGATTTACAGAAGTGTACACATTAGTTATGAAAGATGTTGAATCTGAATGGAATTTTGATAAAGTAATGATAGTGAAACTAAAATAGTGTTAAATGACAAACTTGGATACTTCTCTCAAAGTGTGTCTTGATCGCAATGCCTTATTTTTTGGTAGGATGCAAACTGAATTGCTTCATCAATTTGGGATCTATTGTTGATTGTAATGGTAGCCTTAGAACATTGGTTGCACCGTTAATTTTGCTCCCTTTGTTGCTATTAGTTACTTGCAGTACAATATAGATTTCTATATCGCTAGCTAATGCCAGTGAACGTTTGTGGGTGAATCGTACTGTTTCATGGAGTTTTTGTGATGGTCAAGTTCTAAGTGCATTATTTATGAAAGGAAAATTTTTCTGCCAGCTTTTTGAACTGTTAACTTTTGAATAATGTTCCGCTGGCAAACAGATGCTATTTCCTCAGTGCTTTGATATCCTCTCACATTGTGTTCTAATTCTGCTGTGCTTTACAGGTTGACAATTTGAGTAACTTATCTGACATTGATGATCTTGCAAGCACCTTTGCTAAGGTATGTGATTTTTCATGTTACAGTGTTTCATCTTGACAGTTCTGTTTACAAATTTTACTGTATTTTGTGTTGATGTACTGATTACTAATAAAAACTTGACCTGTGGGGGGCTATGGCAGCCCTCAGGCATTGCGTTAAGGAGAAGATCTCTCTCACAGATCAAGAAAAATCCACAAACCTCCTTTCCTCCACCCTTACACGGCAGCCTCGTTGCCCATGTGAGCATGGGCCGGGTCTTAAGCTGTGCTTTGTTGCGGAGTCAGACAAGGGGATTTTTTTACCCAGGCCACGTAAATTCGCTCCCACTGGGAATCGAACCTGGGTCACTAGGGTGCTACTCGGAAGCCGTAACCATTAAGCTAAAAGCCCTTTCGCTACTGATTACTAATTCATCTGGGATAGAAGCCTTTGTGCGTTTGCTTTGCTGAGCAGTTGTTCCTTTACTGAGCAAACTTTTCAGGGCTTATCGTGCTTTAGCATAATCATGATATTATAGTTATCTCTAATCATTTCATTGTTCAGTATCGTGTTCTAATAACTCAGCTTGTTGATATTGGACCTTTTCGTGTATGCTGGATAGTGTTTAGTAACGTTATTGCTGTCACTTTAATACCTCACAGACTTATAAATCTAGACAGGCTTAGGAGGAACCTGGTGCTTTTAAATTAATAAGAAATATGCACCTGAATTTGTATCAAAGAAGAGGAGTTAAGTTGGGGTGGTTTAGGCGATAGGAATATCCCTACCTAAAGCTGAGTTGCGCTCCAAAATGCGTACAGTGTGAGGAATGAACATGTATTGGATTGATCATCTAGGATTTTTCTGTTTCTCTACAATTCTTGTATTGGATGGTTTGATGTTTTGATGATGTCTACTTTGTTTTAGATTCCCTTCTATTCTTACTTTTTTATGCTTTCTTTCTATTACTTCAAACACATACCGATCACTTGGCTTACTTTACTTTCAGTTGAACCGAAGCATCAGTGGAACTAGGAATCCTGGTGTTATTGGGGATAGGCGTTCCATTTCAAGAGGAAGTGAGTGGTTTTTCATCCCTTACAGCATATTGGTACTATGGAACCTGATACTAATACTAACTTTGTAGTTTCAAAATTATCACTGCATGTCGAAAATACATTCTTTCGACTATAGTGCATATTTAATATTTGCTCAGTGTAATAGTGAATTCGGGAGTACCTTACCATGTAAAATAATGTACATATTTAATATTTGCTCAATGTAGTAGTAGTGAATTCGGGAGTGCAATAATCATGTATAATAATTGACATTTATTGTCTATCAAAGTTACTGTGTCATCTGTTTTCACCATCATATTTTCTTCAAGCTGATTGTTTGCCTAGTTTTAATTCACCACTGAATCCATGCAATTACCATTTTCAGGTTCTTTAACTGTTGACTGGACTGAGGATGTAGAGGCTTCAAACTGGGTGGATCAGGACATATTAGTAAACGAGGAATTCCAGGAAGGTAAAAGATGGTGGTCATCACATTCTTCAATTCAGCAAGGGGACTCCAAACCGTTGAGTCGAACATCATCCTACCCCCAGCAGCCACTTCAGCACCGCTCAAGTGAACCCATTGTTTTACCAAAAACCTCTTCATTTACCTCCTTTCCACCACCAGCTGGCAGTAGATCACCTTACCCTGCTCAAGGCCTAACACGTCATGGAAGCATTCCATCAATTGGTGCTGGCCTCCAAATGGGTTCTCCGAGCATGTCACTTTCTGGTTCTGCATATCATATGGCCGGACCGTCTCATGGACTGCCGTATGGAGGGGCCATGCCTTATGGTGCTCTTAACCTGCCTGTAAACAATCCAATGCAAAATGATTGGTCAAACCAAGCTAACCCTTTCACCGGAGAGCATCTTAATCTACTGCCCAACTTGCTACATAAACAATTATCACTTCCTAATAGTCCAATGTCATCACTACTATTTTCTCAGCAGCAGCAGAGATTGGCACATGCACAATCATCCCATCCGAACTTCTTAAATTTGCCTCCCCACCTGTTCTATCCCCATCACTCCCCAGAGATGTCAGGCAGATTTGATTCTGTTGGCAGCGTTCCTTCATCAAGAGACAAGAGATCAAGGTCAGGGAGGGAAAACACAACATTCGCTTCTCTCAGCAGCAATCTGATACTGGTAGCCAGAATGGTGATAATGGAGGTCTAAAGTTCAGATCCAAATACATGTCATCTGAAGAGATTGAATCTATCTTAAGAATGCAGCATTCAGCCAGTCACAGCAGCGATCCTTATGTTGTTGATTACTACCATCAAGCTTGTATGGCAAAAAGGGGTGTCACTTCTAGGCAAAAGGCCACTTTTGCCCCAACATCAGTGAAAGACTTGCCTTCTAAGTCTCGATCCAGCAGTGATCAGCACACGTATCTTCAAGTTGATGCTCTCGGGAGAGTTTCTTTCTCTTCAATACGTAGACCACAATCTCTTCTTGAAGTTGACCATTCTTCATCCGTTGATGGCTCTCATGATCAGAAGTCCATTGTGAGACCACTGGAGAAAGAACCAATGCTGGCAGCAAGAGTCACTGTCGAAGATGCCCTCTGTCTTCTACTTGAGGTTGATGATGTTGACAGGCTGCTGCAGTCTAGCCAGGCACAGGACAACAATTTCCAACTGAAACGAAGACGACAAGTCCTCCTTGAGGGTCTAGCTGCGTCACTGCAACTTGTTGACCCTCTTGGGCCTGGCAAATCTGGTCAGTCATCTGGGTTAGCCGTGAAGGATGATATTGTTTTTCTCCGTATCATTTCTCTACCGAAAGGACGCAAGTTTTTGGCATGTTACCTTGGACTTCTCGTCCCTGGCAGTGAGTTGACCCGGATAGTATGCATGGCAATTTTTCGCCATCTGAGGTTCTTGTTTGGGGGTTTGCCACCAGACTCTAGTGCAGCAGAAACCACAGTTGCACTTGCAAAGACTGTTTCGTCATGTGTGCATCACATGGAACTTGGGGCTCTTAGTGCTTGCCTAGCTGCTGTTGTCTGTTCATCTGAACAGCCTCCTCTCCGCCCTCTTGGTAGTTCTGCTGGCGATGGGGCCTCGCTAGTTATTAAAGCAGTACTGGATCGAGCAACCGAGTTACTGACTGATCATCATGCTGCAGCCAGCTACACTGTTTCAAATCGAACCCTCTGGCAGGCATCATTTGATGCTTTCTTTGGGCTGCTTACAAAATACTGCCTCAGTAAGTTTGAAAGTATTCTGCAAATGTTTGTCATGCAGACGCCAAGTTCAGTAATCGGCCCAGAAGCTTCCAAAGCTACCAGTAAGGAGATGCCTGTTGAACTACTTCGTGCAAGCCTTCCTCACACAAACGAACAACAACGACAAATGCTACTTGATTTCGCTCAGAGGTCCACGCCGGTGACTGGTTTCAATCCCCCAGGTGCTAGTGGTGGACACATCACTTCAGAATCTGTTCCTGGTTGATAATTGCATGTGAGACAAAAGGGCAAAGGGGTTCAATACTTTTAAACATTGATATGACTGTCTTCAGACGGTAATTCTTGTCTGAAGACATGCATGCCCCATGATAAGGTGTGAGCTTTGAGAAGTTCCATTGGCCCAAAACACTAGCTTTCGCTCAGGTTGTGACGTAAGTTTAGGTTCCAGATTAATCTCATAGACCAACAATCTCCCTTCCGTGGGTCATTTAATATAGCACCCACCTGATGATTATAACAGACTATGCATGTATGTACCTATACTGTTGTAACTCTGTGCAGTGTCGTACTGGTCGTGGGGCAGTTTAGCTTTTTAACATATATATGCTCCAGCGAAGACCATAGTGGATGTAGTGTTTAACCAGGAAGAAGACATCCGGTGGGCTGGCACATCTCTAGCGCTCTAGAAGTGGTTGTACAGGATCGATTATCAGAGGGGCTTTCTACCTGTTCTTTTTTATGTGTGGAAGGTACCCAGTATCAAGTATGTGGTCTGGTTTTAGTGTCGTCTACTTCGGCTAGAGCCATATGTGTTCAGATAATGGAGTACTTAGGCTAGGCTTCTGAAAGATATCTTCTTCTGGTTGTCTTCAGCATTCTAAGGTTACAGAAACAGAATAGTGCATGATCCAGGCACCCACTGATATTGTGTAGTGGAGCACTGGAAGTGTACCCTTTTTCTACATTGTTGATTTTCTTCATAGGTCATTGGATAGGTCTATCCATTTACTCTTTTTTATAAAGCTATATTAAGCAATTAGTAGTTATTTGTCTTAATAAAGTTGCCCCTGGAGACTATTTCACCCCTTTAGTCTGCAGATTCAGCTACATTCTTTGAAGCCTGTGCAGCTGTCCTATTTTTCTGGGTTTGTATAATTTGCCATTTCCTGTTTTTTGACATGTTATCTGTTACATAACTCCATTTAATAGTTATATGATGTGAGAATGTTGTCTACTTATGTTGATTACTTCATCCGATTGAACCACCAAGTTGTTGCTCCTGTGCTTTCGTTTGGAGTAGTAATTTTGTTTCGCGGCATGCTGTATGAGTATTAAAGGAAAAACGTGAAATGTGTGTAGACATGCATATGGGATTTGGCGATCTTAGTCTTAGTCTGACTGTATGATTTAACATGCATTGCTAAAAGTGCCAATTTTCAAGGCAAACATCCAATTCGATGAAATTGCCTCAGTTTTGCATGCCATTGTTTACAAGCAACCCAGAGTGGTCAATCACCATGTCTTCCAGTTCTTGGGCAACACAATACTGCCAGTTTTGTTACACCACACAGTTCCTAGTAAGCAACATCAAAATTGAATGTTTTTCCAATACAACAAGCAAAGCGAGCTGGACAACCGGCCAAACCTTGGTATCATCGCCGGGCGACCAGAAATACCCTTACCACCCCCACCGGCTCAAGCTCCCTCCGGTGGATTTGCGCTGACATACCAGGGTAAAACAGGAACACTAAAACCTTCCCTTTCTCCGAACCCATCGCCTCCGCCCTCCGCGGCTACTCCCCACGAAACCGCGCAATCCGGCGCCGCGATTCCGCCTGGCCATGATGCAGAGCTCGCTTGTGCGGCCGCTGCGTCCACCGGTATGGTCCGGCAGCCGCGAGAGCTGCGTCCACAGAGACCCGCGGGGTTCGGTGTCCGTGGTGCGGTGCCATGCCGAGGCTGCGCCGCCGGTGCGGACGGCCAGGACGACGGGACCGTACACCGGGAGGGACCCTGAGGTGAAGAAGCCCGCGTGGCTGCGGCAGCGAGCGGCGCAGGGGGATAAGTACGCGCGGCTGCGGGAGTCGCTCGGCGAGCTCAAGCTCAACACCGTCTGCGTGGAGGCCCAGTGCCCCAACATTGGCGAGGTATGCTGGCCTTTTTCTGTGGAGATCGTACCACTTGGTTTAGAGTGATATGATGTGCTCGATGTGTCCGATTAGTGAATTTGCTTGTGGTATTGAGTCTAACGGAAGTTTTTGCGTTTCGAGCGCAGTGCTGGAATGGTGGGGGAGGCGCCGGCGGGGAAGGGGACGGCATCGCGACGGCTACCATCATGGTGCTGGGAGACACCTGCACACGTGGCTGTCGATTCTGCGCCGTGAAGACCAGCAACAAACCCCCGCCGCCGGATCCTCTGGAGCCTCTGAACACAGCTTTGGCAGTTGTAAGCTGGGGGTATGATATTTGGCTACTCTGGCTGGTTTCAAATCTGTAGATTAGAAACTTCGATGCTCTCAATTTACCGAATATCTGATTATCGACTATTAATAATTAGTAACAAAAATGAGACATATCATGTTGGATGTAAAAACATGCACTTACTATTTATGCTGTACAATTACATGAATGATCTGAGGCATACTGTTATTTCCAGAGTAGATTACGTTGTGCTGACCAGTGTCGATAGAGATGACTTACCTGATGGTGGAAGTGACCATTTTGCTCAAACTGTGAGAGCTTTAAAGGTTTGGTTTGTCTCACATGTCTTTGTCTCTGATGGAATTCAAACTCTGGTAAAAGTACTGTGCTAAGGTTTCCTGAAATTTTCTGTTCAGGAGCTCAAACCTGGAATACTGGTTGAATGTTTAACCTCAGATTTTCGAGGTGACCTGGAGGCTGTTTCATCTTTGGCAAACTCCGGCCTAGATGTGTTTGCGCACAACATTGAGACAGTGAGGAGTCTTCAGAGGATTGTGAGGGATCCTCGAGCAGGGTGACACTCTTGACTCATTTTATGGTATCAGATAAAGTGGTAATTAGAATATCGTGCAATCTAAACTCCGAAACGCTGTTAACAGTAGCAAACCTTGGAGAGTTTATCCAGGGTGTGCATTAGTACAATAGACTACTTAACCATATAGGAACAAAATGCTCAGTTGCTCACTGATTCTTGCACATTTTTGGTGTTCGCTATCACACACGGCTACCTGCGTGGGTCTACCACAGACTGTGGGTCTACCACAGACTGTTAATTCAATTTTCATGAGACACTGACACCTGTGAGATTATCAGGTTACTATTCATCGAATGTTCTATAACTCTTAGCTCAAATCATATTTTTGAAGATATAGTTACTTAATATTCTATATTCTCGAATGCAAAAAACACATTTAAAGTTCTTACAGTCACTAGATTTTTAGTCATTTAACACTGGAATTCTCGATAGTGAGTTCCCACGAAAAAATGTGTCAATTAAGATACTCAGATGGCTTTTGCTCGTGTACATGTGGGTGTATGTACTAGCATCATAATTGAATGTGCATCGGCTCATCCAAACCTTGAAAATGTCCTAGCACAAATTGAGGTTCTCTGGTTGCATATGTATACCTCCATGTCTAAAGTCTAAACAGTCTCATTTCAAATCTAGATACAATATTTTTACTTGATTCAACGGAGAATCTTATGGATTTTGCATCTCCTGATCTTACGAGAATGATCTGCTGAGTCCTGGTAGAAACTTGCCTAAAGAACGCAAATAAACATTGCATTCTATGGATAATGGCATCTCCTGATTCAACAACTTTTGGTGGACCTATGTTGAAAAGTTAAATCCACTAAGCAACCATGAACTCCATGCTTTTCTAGCAACCTTAGCAATGCAAGAATTGTTTTCTAGGTTGAACATGGAAACCTTCTTCTGTTTAAGCCATAGCCAGTGTTGGCGTGCGTTACTATACCCACAACAACAACAACAACAACAACAACAATAAAGCCTTTTAGTCTCATGCAAGACGGGGTAGGCTAGAAAAAACAAGATATGAGCAGATATACTATCTGTAATTAATAACATTTATAAGATTAAATTAACAATATATTTTTACAATCATATTGATGAGTCTCTTTAGTTGTGTTACTTTCACTCTTTAAGGTATTGGTTAAATTTTACTCATTTTACTTGATTTCCTTGAGCGGGCTATTTCTATTTTATGAGTTTTTCTCGCATGGTCTATTTCATTTTGGCACTTCTTGAATTGTTAGAAAGTCAATCTTGATACTAAGGTTGATGTCATTATCCATAGAAATTATGGAAATTAATATTTTCTGGCAATATACACCTAACCTTTGTACTTATGATCTGGCTGATGAGCATTGAACCATGGCCTCTGACATTGTAGATATATCTTCTGTCCTCAATTTTGCAGATATGATCAGAGCTTGGCAGTTCTGAAGCATGCAAAAAGTTCCAAAGAGGGCATGATTACTAAGTCATCTATCATGCTTGGTCTTGGTGAGACTGATGAGGAGGTGAAGCAAGCTATGATGGACTTACGGGCCATTGGTGTTGATATCCTTACTTTGGGCCAGTATTTGCAGGTTAGCTCTCTATATCCGCAGCACTTTCTCACGGAGTTTAGATATCCTGTCTGTCCCTTTTTTCGATAAATAATAATGTTTGGAACTACCATCAACAGCCAACAGAAAGGCATTTGACAGTACGAGAGTATGTGACTCCTGAGAAGTTTCAGTTTTGGAAGGAGTATGGAGAATCATTGGGTTTCAGTTATGTCGCTAGCGGACCCCTGGTAAGTGCTAAATGCTGCTGGTTGCTCTCTCCAGTTTTCCACTCTTAACTGGTACTAAATAATAAATACAAATATGGGACTGTATGTGCGGGCACTAGGAATGCAGATGGGCTACCCACTGGGTATTTATGGGTCAAGTATCTAGTTCATTTGTTGCACTAGCTTCATAAGATGGAGAGAAATTACATTTCACTGTAGAGAGTTTTGGGCCAACCCACCGACCCAAAACTTTAAAAACTTTCATCCCTAACCGCCACTCTGAAGTAATGTACTATAATGCGTAGCTAAAGTTCT
Source organism: Chloris gayana (assembly GCA_031894775.1). Classification (NCBI taxonomy): domain Eukaryota; kingdom Viridiplantae; phylum Streptophyta; class Magnoliopsida; order Poales; family Poaceae; genus Chloris; species Chloris gayana. The sequence goes on from JAUNZO010002782.1 coordinate 51,788, forward strand.
GCAAATTTGTCCGGCCTTATATTAGTAACCAACAGTGTGGTTTCAGTGAGGTACAAAATCATTAATTTGGTGCCATATATGTACTATGCTGTTTGACTCGTGTCAGTGATTCAAGAACTTCCTATCTATCGTGATTTTATCAGGTTCGGTCTTCATACCGAGCAGGAGAGCTCTTCGTTCAAAATTTGGTCAGAAATAACAAAGCAAAGGTGTCTGCCCCATCGTAACAAAAATCTTCCGCCATGTCCGTGGGATTCTTAAACATTGTTACTAGAGCAAATCAAGAGGAGAATGGCATAATCATTATGCACTTCGGAAAGCTGAGGCCCACGTTACTTTTTTTTTCTTGCCGGCGTGTATTTACACTTTTGCTCTGCCGTAGTTGCCCCTGTTGAATAGAGAAAGGAGGGTACCTATTCCTTTTCTGTATCAGTTTCTTCGACACCATCGTGAATCCATGAATAGTTGTACTGTTGTAGCTCATCCGAAGCTATCTGTTTGTGGATGATTACACAATGCTTTATTCATCATTTGATCGAAAAGAGAAAGAAAACGAGAAAAAAGTTGGAGCAAGATGTGTCACACTTTATTCTCATGTCCATGGCTTTCAACAGGCGTACTTGATCATGACAAGTAGATGAGTTGCATCTCATTATAAACCTGCCAAGCTACTGGAACTCATGAGATGCTCTGCATAGCATTTGGATGCGCTCCCTCCATTGACATACTAATAGCTTGTTCTTGAGCTGTGACTCCCACGGCAGTTGGATCTGTAGTCTGAAGAAAATAAGAGGGCCCGTAGCTAGCCTACACCGCAATTGGATTACATGTTGTAAAAAATTGCAAAACAGACGTAGCAGTCACTGCTAGCTTCGACACGCGCGACAGGCGTGCGTACAAACAGAAAGGTGTTGGGGGTGCGTCCCTGCACATGTTGCGCCATCGTCTTGCCCCGGTGCTTCAGATCTGGTTGCCACAAGGCGCGTAACTGCTGCTCCACGGCTTGCGGCTGCACCAGCACTACTGCTGCGCTGTGCAGTCCGGCGCCGCCGTCCACTGCGCAGCGTTCAGGAGTGGGGAGCAAATGCAGCGTTGCGCCGGGTTTTGCGGCAATGTACAAAGTGGTTTTGGGTTTGTGGTGGGCCGACTATGCTCTGTACGCCGTGGCATTTCTGCTGCACGGTGCATCAAATCTTGCAACTGAAGAGGCTGGTATCATTGCACATCTCTAGAGGATATGTCAGTCACTGCTGCTGCTGGGAAGTGCTTCCCAGCTCTTGCAAACAAGGCTTCGTACTCGCTGTCACTGAATCGAGTTACTTGGGAGTGCGGAAACAGGTAGTACACTATTAAGCTATAAACAGACATTACAGTGGCGAGGTTTCACGGGACAGTACCTGCTCGCTCGTGCTCCGTGAACGATCGGCAAGTTGGCACCTGTTTATCCCGAGTGGTCCAAGCAGTGAAAACTACACCTAAAATGACAGTGCACCACCTGTAAAGCTCACAGCATTGACAGCTGGTGACCGTGCTTTTCACTGACTTGAATTGGAGTGGAGCTAGTACACAGACACGGCCATGGAGTCATTGACATTACCTTCCATCCGCAGATCTCGTCCACTAGCGAAGTACTGGCAAAGCCAAATCCAAAGGACCACGGCACAATTTACGCGCCAAAAGATCTGGATATCCGTCCCCAGCCGGCGTGGTCCTCGACGCGATCAGCTAGTCCGTGATGCAATGCAATGGCAGTCGAGCAAAACCGCCCAGTCCCTTGGGAGAAAAGCCGCGAAATCCCGTCGCTTTCCTTGCGACTACTGTCCCTGTCACGCCGCCGCTTCTCCAGCCGGCGCACGGCAATGCTCCAAGATTCGGGCCGCGCGCGACGGCCAAAGTTGCCAGCGTATGCCGGCGGCGAACCGAGGCACTGACTGGCACGCGGTCCTCCTCGGCGCTGCAGCGGCCGGCGATCCCAACAAGGAAGGCAACAAGATCTGCGGCAGAATCTGGCGCGGTCCGGTTCTGCAGAGGCTGCCTGCCCACGCTCACGGGCTCAACCGGCAAAGCCAAGCCAAGGACGCAGGATTTTGCCGCCAACCCGTGCCGTCAGTACATGGTGGTGGTGGTGTTCGTCGTACTTGTCGACACCTACGACGATCCGGGTTGTTAAGACCTCGCAGCGTACGGACTCCGTTGCTGTTGGCACGTTCCCGTCCTCGCGCCTTTGTTCATTCACCCGTTGCCGCCGGGAGGCAATGTACCAAGGTCACGGCGCATGCCAGGGATTCTTTGTTTACCAGTGCGGCGGCGTGCCAAGGACGGACCAACCAACGGCTCCCTGGCCTCCCAACGGTCTCCCACGCGGCCTTGCTGCAGCACTGATTTAGGCCCTGTTCGTTTCCCGTTCTCTAAAATTTAAGACTCGTCACATCAAAGAAAATCTTAATATTTATGAATATTTTGATCAATTTAATGACAAAACCCTATTGACAGATTGGTGTTAATTTTCGAGATGAATCTAATGAGCTTAATTAATTTAGGTTTTGTTAGAGTGATGCTACGAGTAACCGTCTTCTAATCATAACTTAATTAACCTCATTAGATTCGTCTCGTAAATTAGTCTAGGGACCTGTAATTTATTTTATAATTAAACTTTATTTAATACTCATAAATGGTAAGATTCTTTTTGATGTGACGAGTTCAAAGTTTAGACCTAGAAAACGAAAACACCCTTAATTAATCCGAAACGGAATTAAAGGACATTCCTCCGTGATCCCCTGCCTGCTCCTGGCCAGATCATTCGTGTCGCTGCCGGAAGAATCTTTAGCCGGGCAACGCCGACGAGAGCGAAGAAAACAACGACGCAGCTCGCGTGCGCGCTGCTGCGACGGCGCCCGTTTGGCCGCATTGTCCCGCCCGTTTTGGCCACATTATGTTACGATCCGGCAACGGCACGCGCATCGCAGAGCCGTTTACCCGGTGACAACCAACCAACCTTTCGACGAGCCTGGAATGATTCACGCCACCAACACTTGCCGGGCAACATGGGGGAGGAGAGGGACGCAATGATCCCTCGCGGCCCTTTTTGCCTTTTGCCCCGGCTCGCGTGTCTTTTTACAGGCGCGCATTGCACCATCTGCTTGCATTGCCCTCACGTTTGCCACGAACACATGTTGGCGACTCGGCGCGGCGGCGGCAATAATTCTGGGCCGGAAGATTAGAATGGACCAACTCATGGTGTCATCAGTGCAGGCAAGTACTGTCAACCACCTTCGTCTCCGATGAGCAGTGGCCGCCGGGCCGGGCGAGAGAGCAGAGAGGGGGCAGAAGCAAAAAGACAGCAAGCTAAAGTGACCCTCATCGCCTGTCAAAGCAGGCCATTGAGTCGTGAGTGTGAGTGTCACTTTACGAGTTGCAGCAGCTTCAGGACTTAACATTAGGACCACCAACTATATAACAGCATTGCTGCTCTCTTTCTTTGCTTAAGGGTGTGTTCGTTTCGCAGAGTCTAAACTTTAGAAATTGTCACATCAAAAAGAATCTTACTATTTAGGAATAGTAAATAAAGTTTAATTATAAAATAAATTACAGGCTCCTATACTAATTTACGAGACGAATCTAATGAGGTTAATGAAGTCATGATTAGAAGACGGTTACTTGTAGCACCACTTTAACAAAATATAGATTAATTAAGCTCATTAGATTCATCTCGAAAATTAACATCAATCTGTCAATAGGGTTTTGTCATTAAATTAATTAAAATATTCATAAATAGTAAGATTCTTTTTATGTGACAATCTTAAATTTTAGAGAGCGATGAAACGAACGGGCCCTAAGTTTATCTGGTTGACTGCCAGCGGGCCTGCCCGGTGAGCAGACCAGTGCTGGCCCAGGAATGCGCAACTGACGCGGTCGCTCTCGTGTGATGCTGCTCCTGTGTTAGGTCTCCATCGGTTATCTTTTGAGAAATGAATGGTTCTTGCACATTGTTGGTTTCTCTATTTCTCGATCCAAGTTCAAGCAGTCTAAACATGAGCACCAGTTATGGTCAAGGTTTTAAATCTCTCGCTATAACTGCCGCTATAGTCCGCTATAGCTTTTTGAGACAGTGTACCGCTATTTATGTTCAAGTACAATTTAGCCGCTTATCTCCCGTTATAGCCACGCTTTAGCTCCGCTATTAGCTGATTTGGGGACCAGCCGTTAAACCTTGTAGCCCACTATTTAAAACATTGGTTATGGTACATCTTTTTTTCTCAACCTAACCTGATCTCTTTTTCCTTGCGTCGCCTTGCCCGTCAGCGCGAAGTAGGTTGGCACTTGGCAGGCGAAGCATTGTATTTAGGGCTCCGGTTTTTTGTGCTTTGGATCCATGAAACTTTTGGCCCCAATGATCATTGGATGTGCGCACCTTTGGAGCCGAGGATCCATGTGAAAGCGTCGCCTGCCGGCGACCGCTCAAGCACATCGCAATTTTATACTCGACGTGGAGCTCTGTTTCTCGAGAAAGCGCGGTCAAAGCGCGAGCGAGTGGCATTTATCAAATGGACACGCTTGGTCTTGTGCTCCAAAGCGCGACGGCCCGGGAAAAGATGGAGAAACAGAGACCAATGCCCGAGATCCTATGTGGTTGCGGATTCTACTGGTGTTCCTGGAGTGAGCGCGTCTGCATCACGAGAGCCAGGGCGGCAGTTCATTAGGTTGAAGAAGAGGAAAATGGGCTCTGGAGACCAAATACTTTCAGCTGGTACCCAAAACTTTGGTTGGGACACTAGGAACGACGATTTCCTGATTTGGTTCCTAGTTGAAAAACATGCGCTTTGGTTGATTTCTTCAGTTTTTGACAAGAAACCAAAACAGATCACAATCAAGGGCACCTCAATCTCGTCGGAGCCCTCAAGAACTGTACACCGTGATCAAGCGCAAGTTTCGCGAACTGTACACGGCCGGCCGGAGTGAAACGGCTTGGGAGAGAAGGCTGGAATCAACGCACATCCACCAAGGCTGTAGAAAGCCGAGGTCTCTCCCCTGTCCTCCCAAGTGCGCACAACTCAGATACAGTGGCAGTTATTAAAAAAATCACAGATATAGTGGCATTGGTGGTGGTGTGTGTTCGGCCTTCTCAGTGACACACGGAAAGCGAGCTGCACAAGGCAGAAGCATACTACACCAAAATGACCATGGCCACAATTTTATTAATACTCCACTACACAAAACAACAGTAGTGCTACAGTAGCAGCGTCGAGACGAGAAGCGTGTCAGCGTAGCGTGAGCAAACCGAGCTGCCTGATACTGATACCAGAGCGTAGTGTACACCACTGGGCACTCGACCATAGACTCTGCACTCGTCATTCTCTAACTTTATCCTTAAAAGAATATTCTATCAGTAAGCATTCCATTCTTTATATCAGGCTCTACTATCCATTCATACTCTATATACATCCTCTATATCAACTAACTAATATTTTATTCAACCAACTTCAACTACCATCTCCTTTCATCTCTCCTCTTTCTTTTCTTTTTTTACTTTTTCTCCTTTCTCCTTTCTTTTTTTCTCCTTCTCCTTTTTTCCATTTTCCTTCCCTATTTCTTTTTCTCTTTCTCCTTTTTCTCTCCCTCCCTCCACCGGGCCGTCCGTCGGGCCCACCGCCTCTGCGCGCCGGCGCCGGCGCCGCCTGGCCGGACTCCTCCTCCCAACGCCGGTCCGCCGAGCCCTCCTCCCTGCGCGTCGCCAGATCCGCCGCCGCCGCTCCATCTCGTCTCTCCAGATCCACCGCCGCCGCTCTCCCTCGTCTGCTGCTGGGTCGTTGAGATGGCGCGCAGATGCGCGGGCCCCGCGCTAGCCACGTCGGCGCTTCCGGACGTCCGGGACAGCGCCAGATTTAGCGTTCCCGAGTCCATCCGGAACGATGACGTACCCATCCCAGTACGCCGGTGTAGCTGACATGGCACTATTTTAGTACTGCAGGCCCGGGTACCGGACCGCGTCCCGGGTAGTCTGAGCCCTTAAACTCGCTGAAGGTTACACATAAAACGGGGGTTAATTGTGTGGGACTGTAGGAGCAGTATTTCTTCAGTTTCCTTCTCCCGTCCCTTCTTTCTCCTTTGGACTCGCAAGCTCGCCATCTTTGGGCAGCACGGTCGCGGACTCGCAGCGCACCATTTGGCCGCAGCATAAAGCGTGTAAGCACCTCCCATCAATGTGCCGCCTGCAACCCCATTAGTGCCCAGCTTCGCCGAAAGGTTCTGTCTTCTGCTCCCATGGGTGGGCTTTACTAGCCACCCTTGGCGATTCTTGGTACCTTTTGGTGGGCGCGGTGAGGACCCAAGAGCTCTCTCAGGCGATGGGGATTCTGCGGGGAGAGGGGCAATGGAGCGCCGCCGCCTTCCTGTGTGCGGCGGCGGTGGTTCTTGCGGCGGCGTTGGGTGGCGGCGCCGGCGTCTGCGCTTTCGAGGACGGCACTGCGGTTTATATTGTGACCATGAAGCAGGCGCCGGTGTTCCACAAGCGCCTTGACTTGGAGAGGTTCGGGAGCAGCAGGATTGCCAATGCCGCCGCCGGCGGCAGCAGAGGAGACACGCCGTCGAGCAGCGTCCTCAGGAAGCCCAGGTTGGCGACGTTTCTTAAGCGAACTTGTCTGGTTGTTTTACCGTTTTTATTTAATCTGCAATATATACGGGATGTGATTGGTTTGCTACATTCTGCATTTTGTGTCCTATATGATTCAGTTAGCTCCTCCAGCATTTCTGATGTAGCATTCATGGCATCCAGATGACTGCGATATCCCGTTGGTTTCTTAATTTGCCGACAGCTCTTTTCACTTCCGACTACTGTCATAGCTGGTTATATTGTCGGTGATGCTATGTTAACTTGTTTTTGCCACGTGATTTGTATGGATGCACATGGAATTTTTCTCCACAAAAAAGGAAAAGAAAAGATGCACATTGGAGTTTGGTGCACCATAGGGCGTCATGTAGGCTTCTGTTTGCGGCTATGCAGTACAGCAAAAAATGCTATGTGCTCTTTCCGAAGTAGATGGATCTTGGTCCAATTTGGGATTTTAGTCCGATGATTTACACTCCTTCTTAACTTCTTTTGGTGGAATGACACGCTGTTATAAAAAATTCAGTGTTTGGGGGGATTATCATCAGTCACATTCTATTTCTGCATAGTGAGCATCCGCAGTGGAATATAGCTGTTTCGGTGAATTTTTCGTCTATCACCTTTTGTTTCCACAGTGAGCAATGAGTATCTTGCAGCTTGGTTATGACACGTAGGTACCTAGTTACAAATCATTACAATTACGAGCACCAACTCAAAGTGCCTGGGTAACGTCTTTGCATTCTGGGTAACTATTTCAAAATAATTCTATTTCTTTTGCTTTTTTATGACTTCAATTGGCAAAATGTCACCCTGAATAGGAGAACATAGGACTATCTACCCTTTCATTGTTTGCTAAAATGAAAGCATGTCTTCCAATTGGTTGCATTTTTCCTAAGAAGCCTATATTTTTTATTTCTCTTACTAATGTTAACTGTGGTCATGCAGACATAGTCCAACAAAACCTGTGAATTATGGCTCATATCTTGTTCGACTTCAAAATTCACTGTTGAAGAGGACACTAAGAGGAGAGCACTATGTAAAGTTGTATAGCTACCGCTACTTGATTAATGGTTTTGCTATTGTCATCACTCCTCAGCAGGTATCCTATTTCTTGTAGTTTATTCTATTTGCTACTTTTGAACTTCTAGCATCATTTTTTTTTACAGTATCAGGTTGTTACCTTTTCTTACCTTGTGGACCTACCAGTTTATTAACATTTTGTTTAGATTCACATTCTTTTATGTGAGTTTAACTGGTTTTCTCCTTGCACTGAAAGGCAGACAAGCTATCCAGGAGGAAAGAAGTAGCAAATGTAATGTTGGACTACTCGGTTAGGACTGCAACAACTCATACCCCTGAATTTCTTGAACTGCCGCAAGGAGCCTGGGTTCAAGAAGGTGGTCCGCAATTCGCTGGTCAGGGTGTTGTTGTTGGCCTTATCGACACAGGAATAGATCCAACCCACCCTAGCTTTGCAGATGATCTATCATCAACTGATAGTTATCCAGTACCTTCTCATTACTCTGGCATTTGTGAGGTTACGAATGATTTTCCATCTGGATCCTGCAACAGAAAGCTTGTGGGTGCTCGGCATTTTGCAGCATCTGCAATAACTAGAGGAGTATTCAACGCTTCTCAGGATCTTGCTTCACCATCTGATAGCGATGGCCATGGAACGTGAGTAGTACTATTTACATTCTTTTGATGTTACTTGTTATAGGGAACTAAATATGTTTATAAGTCTGCTACAGTAGCTTCTACTTGGATCTTGTAGCTACTAGTTGTGTAGCATGCACATGCCTTGGTTGGTTGTATATTAGTTCTAACCAAATATGTTTGAATGCCATGGAAAACTGAAAATAGTGTATGGTTACTTTTCCTTGTTCCTTTCCCCCTGATTCTAAGATTTATGCCTACAGACATACAGCATCCATTGCAGCTGGTAATCATGGAATTCCTGTTGTTGTAGCTGGGCACAACTTTGGAAATGCAAGTGGAATGGCTCCTCATGCACAGTATGATCATTGACTTTACTTTAGGAAGATATATTTCATTCTATCTGCTTAAATTAATATAAAAAACATTTTTCAGCATTGCTGTTTATAAAGCTCTTTACAAAAGCTTTGGTGGTTTTGCTGCTGATGTAGTTGCTGCGATAGATCAGGTAATATCTGCCACTGAGCCTCTTATGAGCTGCTAGTTTAATAACATAGTAGCAATGTTTAGGAATGACTGGTTTTACAATCACATTGACCCAACTGTGTTGGCATGTCAAGCAACCTTCAAAAAACACAATGCAGCCGAGATGAAATAACGTTAGTGAGTAAGTAAAATTATGCGGCCCAATTAGGCACAAGACAGCAGCACCAACAAAAAGAGGAAAAAGGAAAGAATATTCTTAGTTGTTGTTATGTATGAATGTATATTTCAAATAAGAATATTCTTAGCTCTTGTTATGTATGAATGTATATTTCAAATGATGTGATAATCACGTTTATTAATATATTGACTAAAAGGTTGACAGTTTTTAGATACATAGTATTTCGCAGTACCTTGAAAACTTTCAATGTTATATTCTTATAAAACCCTGCCATCTGAAAGAAGCATTGGACAGTTCTTAGAAAAATATACGTTAACATGATTGACAAATTACCCATTCGGTTGCATTTGCAGGCAGCTGAAGATAATGTTGACATCATCAGCTTATCCATTACTCCTAATAGGAGGCCTCCTGGACTGGCTACATTTTTCAATCCAATAGATATGGCACTTTTATCAGCTGTAAAAGCTGGCATATTCGTGGTGCAAGCTGCCGGAAATACCGGTCCTTCCTCTAAGAGCATCGCTTCTTACAGCCCTTGGATATTTACTGTAGGAGCTTCTGCACATGACAGGGTATACAACAACTATGTTGTGCTTGGCAACAATTTGACAATTGCAGGAGTCGGTCTTGCTCGTAAGTTCCTATGATGTTATTTTACTCTACACACACTTTCACATGATGACCTTTATATCACTGTCATTTATGTTAATATTTAAATGCAGCTGGAACAGATGGTGATAGCATGTACACTCTAGTTGCTGCGCCTCATGCATTGAAAAACAATACAGCCAGTCCTACTGAAATGTCCCTCGGGGAGTGCCAAGATTCAAGCCACCTTGATCAAGATTTGATAAAGGGGAAGATACTAGTGTGCAGCTATTCTATAAGATTTGTACTTGGTCTTTCTTCTGTGAAACAAGCTTTAGATACAGCCAAGAATGTCAGCGCTGCTGGTGTTATATTCTATTTAGACCCATTTGTTCTTGGGTTCCAGTTGAATCCAACTCCAATGCACATGCCTGGAATTATAATACCATCATCTGACGACTCTAAGGTACGACTCTAGTGTGCAGTTATTCTATGTGACTAATGCTTGAGCTCATTTCTTTGTTCTCTATCTATTCATATTTCTTCTAATATTTTAGTAATGGGCTGTTAAGCTTAATTAGTTTTGTGCTTTTGTATGTGTCACTTTTTGCTTTATATGCACTGCCACATGGTCTGAAGTTAATAGTTGATACAAACTGATGAAGTGAATCACTAAGTTGTTGTTGATGGGAGCTTTTCCTGTTATCGGTAAAGAAACTTTGTGCATGTGATGCTTTTCCTGTACTGGCTAATTTAACACAATGTTTTCCAGGTATTTCTTACTTATTACAATGATTCTCTTGTGAGAGATGAGACATCAAACCAGATAGTCAGCTTTGGTGGAGTTGCGAAAATACTAGGGGGTCTGAAGCCAAATTACAGAAATTCTGCACCAAAAGTGATGTTCTACTCAGCTAGGGGTCCTGACCCTGAGGACAACTCACTGACGAATGCTGATATCTTGAAACCAAATCTAATAGCACCTGGAAGTTCCATTTGGGGTGCATGGAGTTCTCGTGGATTGGACTCTGCTGAATTTGCTGGTAATCCAACAAATTGCTTGCCTTACATCCGTTTCTTCTGTTCTTCAAACAGTTCTTTAGTAGTTTAACTGATCCCAGTTTGAAAGATTTAATCAGTATATGCCCTAGTTGAAAAAGGATTCACAAGGAACATAAAATGAAAATGAGCATGCTTTCTTGTAGAAAATGATTACGGGCTTAGATGGTTAGAAGATAATTTATCCTGGAGTTCTTACACATGAAAGTCCATGTTGCCTTTGCAATAGAGTCCAGCTGTTGCCTTCACACTAGTGTTCAGCTATATGGTTTGTTTTATCATTGACAAATCTTCAAGTTTCTCATTATTTTCTGATATACTCTTTTAGGCGAAAGTTTTGCAATGCTCTCGGGCACAAGTATGGCTGCACCTCATGTTGCCGGCCTTGCTGCTCTAATCAAGCAGAAGTTTCCTTCTTTTAGCCCAGCAGCTATAGGTTCTGCGTTGTCTACGACTACAGCTCTTAATGACAGGCAAGGGAATCCAATAATGGCACAGCGAACATACAGCAATCCGGATTCAACACAAACTCCAGCTACGCCTTTTGACATGGGGAATGGCTTTGTCAATGCTACTGCTGCTTCAGACCCAGGACTCATATTTGACATTGGTAAGTTTTGCAGTTATCTCCATTTGGCTATTCCTACAAACAGTCAAGTGAAATCAATACTTCAACTATTTGTCTATTCCTTATTAGTATCTAATAGGAGGCCATGCATATCAAAGGTCCATGGAAACCATTTTGCGAAATTATGCAAACAATCTCTTATGTAGTGTCTAACATGCTTTAGTAGCACCCCTTGGGACCTGGGTTGAATCCCGCTGGAGTGAATTTTTGGGCCCTGTTTTGCTCATGTTTATCTTTTAAAAGCAAATTAGTAGGTGTATATCTGAGTTTCGAAAGCCTGCGCATCAATACATTAGCATATTCATCTTATTTAGTGCTAGGTTGGTTAATAGTTTTGTTTTTCACACCAATCATCATAAGCCCTTTGTATGTGATTAAACTTTCAACCATACAGTTTCTACTTTCTAATACCGAGAGCTGATACTGTGTCCAAATGTCAAAGTCCTTGTGTATATGATGGTTCAGTACGGCTAATGCGTAGTTTTTTCCTTCTGAAAATTACAGATTACAATGACTTTTTCTCCTTTCTTTGCGGCATAAATGGGTCAGCCCCAGTAGTGACGAACTACACTGGAAACAACTGCCTGGCGTCCACCGTGACAGGAGCAGATTTAAATCTACCCTCAATCACCATAGCAGTGCTCAACCAATCAAGAACAGTAACAAGAACGGTGACCAATGTCGCAGCTGATGAGAGCTATAAAGTCAGTTACAGTGCTCCCTATGGAGTTGCAGTTTCTGTTGCACCAACGCAGTTCTTCATTGCTAGTGGGCAAAAGCAACTTGTGACCTTCGTTATGAATGCCACCGTGAACAGCTCCACAGCAAGCTTTGGGAGTGTTGGATTCTATGGTGACAAAGGTCACCGAGCGATCATCCCCTTTTCAGTTATCTCCAAGGTTGTATACAGTTCTTGATCGCTGACGAGCTGATGCAATAGAAGGGGCCGACTGATCTAGCATATGCAGTGATGACTTGACTGCACAGTGCTTACCTTGACTAGTGATTTTTTGTTGGTTCTGGTGTAAATTCTGAAGCATGTTGATGTAAGTAGTTCGGTTGACAAGTAACTGTAGAGTGTACGAGAGCCCCCTCTAGTGACGAATGGGAATCCTTTTGCAGCAGAATGTTGCATAGATTTTGGTGTTTCTGCACCTGGGTCGTGATCCTGTGCCTTGTCATCAGTCGCCTTCCATGTATCTCTTGTTGGTTCATCTTGGTCTGTGTTTTTTAAGACTATAGGAAGATTGTATTAACTGTGATTTGGCTCTAGAAAGAGAGTTACAACCAATTACAACCACCGGATAACCCGGTCATCAGACGTTTACAAAAGTCTACATGATTAAAAGAAAATCTTGGTCTCTGTGTGGAAGATCCTAGAATGTTCACTCATGAACTAATGTAAAACAGGATCGCAATCATTAAGGAGCGCACACGGTAACCTGTCGTCATGTTCTCTATTTTATCAAATTCGTATATAGGATCATCCCAAAAAGTTGAATACACAAAAACAAACGAAATATAAAAGAGGTCGTTCATTTCGAAATGGCTTACTGCAATGTTATAGAATTTAATTCGAACCTTGTCACCAACGGGGTGGTGGCGCAGTTGGCTAGCGCGTAGGTCTCATAGCTGTTGAGTAATCCTGAGGTCGAGAGTTCGAGCCTCTCTCACCCCAAAAATTTGTGCCCAGCAATGATGAAATGCTCTCGATGACTTCACTAGAATATTCGCGCGGCGTTGCCGCGCGTACCATTTTTTTAATAATTTTTTTCAGTATCTATTGTTTTATAACAGTTAGTTTACATATAGTTATATATATATATTACAAAAAGTTAAGTAATCTGGCTGGAAACTAAATGGACAGTTTAATTAGATGGACACACATCGTTTGTGCCAGCTCGAAATATAATGTGTAATACATGTAACATAGTGGCATCATATATTTACAGCAAAATATGCAGATTTATCGGCAACTCTATTCGTGTATAAAAGAGTTGTGATAAATTTGCTCAAAATACAGATGGCCACATCACTGTTTATGTGAACCGAGAGTTGTAGCTTGAAGTTCATTCTTTGCAGCTAAGTTGAAATATTATATCTACTGGATGAAAATAGTAACATCATATTTTTACAGCAAAATATGCAGATTTATTGACAACTCTATTCTTAAGTATATATAAAAGAGTTGTGATAAATCTGGGCACAATAAGGAATTTTTATTTCCCAGAACTGAGACTTGTAGCTTCAAGCTCATTGGTTGCAGTTAACAAAATATGGCTGCAAATCACCTGCATTGAAATTTTGGATTAAATGATATAGTAGGAAAATGTAACTTTAACTTTATAAGGTGGAACAGGTAGGAAACCTACTTTATTGCCTACGCTTCTTGGTCATCGTTGGATCTTGGTCATCAGCAAATTGCCTTTTAGTCCCCGAGTATTTCTGTTTGGTGTCATCATCACTGAATTAAATCAATGAAGCATTGTTATTTTTCTGTAAAAATGCAATTACATTTTCTATATCACTTGTTATTTAATACTGATGAAGCAAGTGATTAAATTGTTTATACATTAAAGACATTGAAGTATTGAATGATGATACTTACTCTGATTTTTCAACATCCATTGGGTCAATGTCGCAGTCATCTTGAATACAAAATTTCGATGCATCCTGTGATATATTTTGATATTGTAAATATCTTTTTGTGATGTTGAAGATAAAAAGAAATAATGTAACTGAAATTACCTCTTTTGGAATTTCATTGGACCTTATTGGTATCAATGGCTTACGATTTGTCTTGATGGATGATTCAGAGTTAAAAATCTGATTTTCATGTGTTGTGTGGATGGTTGGTGTATCAAATTGTTTTCCATGCTGTTGCCTTGTCCTGATAACTTCAAAAGAAGGTAGTGGATTCTCGATGCTTCTCTTTGTAGAGAACCTCACAATAAAAGTAAATTTTTGACCAACCAGGTTTTCTATCTCTGGTGGCATCTCAAATCTGTCATATTTTTTCTCTAAGACATGGAGAGGTTTTCCAATAAGCAACTGGGCTTTTTGATCAAAGATGACAAACTCAAGTTCAGATGTTCCATCAGTACCCATGAAGCAAAGTTTATACCTGTGATAAAAAAATGTGATACATTACTATATTTGTACAAGATAAAAAGTGTGTGTGTGTGTGTAGAGAGAGAGAGAGAGAGAGAGAGAGAGAGAGAGAGAGATACTTGTTATCAAATGAAGTGCTTTTACAACCATCTTTGGTACACTTGAAAGATGATCTGTTATTAAGAAATCTTGATAGACATGATCTACAGAGCTGGATAATACCAGGTTTGACCGTCACATAGCTTTGTAATAGTCACAACACATTCAAATGTTCGGCCCTGTTAAAAATATAAAAAATATCAATCATGGCCATTTAATTTAATACGTGCATATATTTATTTAGAACATTTAGAAATGAAATGTAGATGCTTCCTTACAATATTCTCAAACGGGTCTAGATCCTTTAGTTCAGCAAGACTCTTTTGAACAATTTGATAAGTTCCTTCTTCATCTTGTAATTCAATCTTTTGAACAGGCTGAGTTTCTTCTTCTGGTAAGCTGCATAAAATTTGGCATTGGTTATTTATATCTATATAAAAAGTATATGATATAAGATATTGAGCATAGATACTAAAGTAATACCTGTTGTAAAAATTCTGAATTTCTTGAATGTCTTCATTGTTCACATACCAACGACATGCAGTTGTCCCACTTAAAAATGGTCCCATTCCCCTGTATCCTTTATAGAGAGTTCCAACAAAGATTGCGATGATCGTTTCAGTTTGTCCAATTTTATGAACTGATTCACCATTAAATTCTATAGCCCTTGTACCCCACAATGAAATTTCAACAGTTTGTCCACTTGTTCTCACAAATAGAAGTAATTTTCTTATTAGTCGAATGTGTTCTTTGCATACTATTTAGACATTTGATACAACAAATGACATTTTCTAGGGAATAAGAAAGATTCTGATATTTTACCCGAGATTTTTCAATTTGACTATCCGTTTCATTTGGATTTTTCCCGTACTTGTGTGAACCCTTACTGCATTGGAAACTGCAACTATTTGTCCAATAACATCTGAAATGGAATGGCAAACAAATATAAATTTCAATGCACACAGTGCCAATATATTAAGAAAAATCTGTATAGTACCTAGAAATTTGTTTTTTTTGTTCTTATGCTCTTCCAGTTCATCAAATGGGGTGAGTATAAATACATATCTTGGAAACAATGGAGGCTCTGGTTCAACAGGGATAATCTCTGTTCTTTTGTTCAGCTTGATCATGCATGGACCGGGTACCACCTTAAATAGATCTTTTGCTTTTTCCACTACAAATTTCTTTATGATGATGACCTTCCCTTCTTGAAGCTTATTTCTTAATAATAGAGCTGCATCAGTTGGTATTTCAACATACATATAATTTTTCTGTTGCAAAAAATTAGATATTATAAGTAAGAAAAAGAGCACGTAATTGAGTTGGTAAGAAATTAGGCTAAATAGTTTTGTTGTAGAGCAATAGAACAGTTTCCTCACAACTTGAGTTGAAAACTGATAAGAAACATATAACAAATTTTAATGCGAAGCATATATGATGTTTAGTAGGATGCAGATATTTTTTTTCTAGAAAATTGGATGCAGGTTTCCATGGTAAATATATTTTCATATTTGAAAAAAAGAAAAGTTGGGCAGTTACCTTTTCATCAACGACAACCAGATCAAGATGTTTGATAACTTCATCATCTTTTGAACCATAGCAATCCCACATCCTTGCTACTCTTACGCGTATTATGCAAGAAAATCCAGGTGGATTGATCTCGGATAGTAACTTGATACTCATCTGCAATATAATAATTATAAGTAATTAAAAATTTCATGGTATACTATATTCTTTGTTTTATTGCCACATGTTCCATCTTCATTTTCTATCAAAATTTTTAGGCCTCGTTTCGTTTTAACACGTGATACTGCTACATATAATTGACCGTGGGTAAATACAGGCTTTTTCAGATATACTCCTACATTATTGAGAGTTTGACCTTGGCTTTTATTTATAGTCATTGCATAACAAATTTTAATAGGAAATTGTCGTCGATTTAGTAAGAATGGCCATCTAGCTCCTCTAGTAGTTAAGTTTATTCTTGGTATGTACACTTTGTTACCAATATTTGAACCAGTTATAATAATTGCCTCTATAACATTGTCACCAAGGTTAGTAACTATCAATCTAGTGCCATTGCATAAACCAATGCTTTGGTTCAGATTTCTTAGTAGTATTATAGGAACTCCAACTTTTAGAGTCAATTTGTGTTGAGGAAAGTTATTTGCATTTAAAGTATTTAGGTATTCCACTGGATATAATACATCAAGCATCACTACAAGTATCAAAACATTTTGAAATACTATCTGCACTTAAATATTCCTTTTCTTCCCCGGTAGTAGTGATAGTATATATGAATTAATATCATCAACTACTTCATTTGTAGGGCTAAGTATTGCTCTTTCCTTAAGGTATTCAATATTTAAGTAGTTACTTATTAAATCTGGATATACGAGTATTGACGATAGCTGGAATTTTTGGTCCATCAGTATATATTAGCAAATCATGTGGTATATTAATCCATGTTGACTCTTCTTCGTTGTCACGTTTTGTTGTTGGTAGCAGACCATTTCCAAGATTTAATATCCATTCATTAAAATTTTGTAATTCAATGTATTCATTTTTATCTACATTGTTATTTTTAAGTCTCATATTTTCTGATAATTTTAATATCTGAACATGATTCCATAAATATGATTTTATAATTGTAGCATCAATTATTTGTGATTTCGATCCATTTTCAATGACTGGTAGGATTTGTCGTAGATCTCCTCCTAATACAACTACTTTGCCACCAAATGGGAATTCTTTTGCATTAGGATCTATTTGGCTCTGAATATCTTTGAGTGATCGATCAAGTGCTTCAAAGCATTGCCTATTCGTCATTATTGCTTCATCCCAGATAATTAATGATGTTTGCATAAGTAGTTCTGCAAGTATTGTGCCTCGCTTAATATCACAAGTTGAAGTCTCATCTATGTCAATTGGAATCTTGAATCTAGAATGTGTCTGTTCTGCCATTTGGTAATAATAGGGATGCAACTCCGAGATGATGCTACAGTTAGAACTATTTTTTTTCGTGCTCTAAGATAATAGACAATTGTGTTCCACAAATATGTTTTTCCCGTGCCACCATATCCGGATACAAAATAGAAACCTTGCTTATTGTCTAATACAGTTTGCACGATGGCATGAAAGGCATTTTTTTGATCATTATTCATAAACAGATATAATTTATTTGCTTCTTCTTCCAATTGATTAATGTCATAATTTAATTCCTCTTCAATTAATTTATTGTTATCAATATCCATATCTGGAAATGTTTTTTGTGGTAAATTGAACATATTTATATGTGCTCCATTTTTAGAAAGCGCATATTCAACATCTGCAAGTAACATGTCACGTAGCTCAAGCATCTCGTTATTGTATAATATACATGGGTATATCTATGCTGTAATTGGTATGCATAATCATCAACCATAAGTTTCCAATTTTTCTCAAAAAATCTCGTTCATTTTGTATACCACAATATAATAGCATTGTGACAAATAGTTGTCTTAACCGGTATGATGATGCCCATGAAGCAGCCTCATTAAATGTCCAAGTACCATTCATCGTCATTATTTAATAGACCACGAGCAGCACAAGCTTCCTTAAATGTGTTGTACACTACTCCTTTGTAAGTTTTAATATCATCATAGCTTTGTGCTCCTTTCACTATCATTAATAACATTCGTAAGTAGAAGCGTTCTCCTTCCAAAGGATTAACATAATATAGACGTCCAATTTTGGTGCCATGCTCACGTGCTTTCCATGTTTTATTTTTAGCATCCCATGTGTATTTTGTTGGGAAATCACAATATGTTAGATCCCTTGCTTCTATACAATTTTTGTTTGCTGTGAACCATTCAGTTAGCATCGTTTTCTTTTTTCTCGGATCTTCTAATATACTTTTAAGTTCTATGTTTTCTCTATATATAATGTTATTCATGAATGGTAGATGCACAGGTAGGCGTTCAACGGAGGGTGTATGATAATGTATTTCGAAGCCAAGTAATCGCCACAACGCATCTAATTCACATATGTATCTACATTCTAGATATTCTTTTATTTCATTAATTTCTTCTTCATTGTTATGATCTCTAGGAATATAGTCTCCCTTTTTTATTTTCTCAAAAATAATTCTAGCTTTGTCTGGACCTTTGTTTACATATTTGCACAAATATTTTAGTATTCTACTTTTATTACAATATTCGACATTTATATGAGCTTGATATTTCTTAAGCAATTGTATATTATGTGGCACAACCCATTTGTTGTCTAAGTCATATTCACCTTTTCGAATATATACTCCATTATCACGACGTCTATACAAAGTGAAACCATTTTCATCGAATGTTGTTTCCTCTTGGAATTGTTTTGGATAAAATTTTGAGCATTTTCCTTTCTTCATACAAGGGCAATTTGGATTTTTGTCACCACATGGTCCATGTAACATATGTTCAGCTATAAGTGCATATCCTAACGGATCTTCTCTTGGATTAGGTATTTCAGCTGAGATAAAAGAATTGATTACATCGCTGGTTATGTCAATGTTCTTCTTATCTAGCCATACTAAGATATGTACATGTGGTAAACCGCGTTTTTGGAATTCTATTGAATATAATAATGCATTTACCGGTCCAAATAGTTTTCCAAATTTTATATCTTGTAATAATGAGTCTAATTTCATATGGAAAACACGTACTATTATATCTGCTCTATCATTAGATTCTTGACCTTCTAGTAGCATCAATTCTATTTCTGGCCATTTAGGATTACATGTGAAAGTTATGAATAGATCCGGTGGTCCATATACTCGACATATAGCAATACCGTCATGGTAGTTTTGAATCATATATCTTCTACAACCAGTGTGAGTTGATGGTAAAATTATTTTCTTGCCAACTTGGTCTCCTTGTATGAGTCCCTTTTCTATTGCATCAGCAATTCCTTGTAAATATTCAACTCGTAATTTATTTTGATTTTTAGATATGAATTGGAGTCTATCTTCATCTTCTAATGCTCTACAATCAACTATTATTTGTTTTGATAATCGTCCATAGCATAAAAATGGATTCGGTTGACCTGGTCTATAATGTACATGATATTTAAAAAATTCATGCATAGTTACTTTGGTACGTTTTCTATTTCTTTCAAAATTTGTATTGTGATAGTAGATACCAAGTTGATAACCCCTTTCACCATATGGAAATAGTAATGGGTATTGTAATGCTAAAAGTGCAGGATGTAAGATTGAAATTTCTTGGAGGCCATGGTCCTTTTTATAAACTATAATGTCACGTTTATAGTTGTCTAGTGTTAAATCTCCTACAATCAACACTCGCAAGATCATCGGTAGTAGGCATTTCATATTGAACAGGGTCTCCTTTGTCCGCTCCAATTATGCGAATGCTGATGTCTATACCATTATATTCTTTTATCAAGTCTCGTGCAAAACGAAATTTTTTTACCAAAGGATTATATTTGTCTAACATTTGCATTAGACCTTTTACAATTGTAGGGTCAATATCGTCTATGTCATTTTCATCTTCTTTTAAAGCACGTATTCTGTTTGAAATCTCATTTTCGGTGTCATATATATACAATTCAGCAAATTTGGGCATGTTATTTGCTTTTGGTAGTAGACATCCAATGCGATGATGTACTTGACCATTAATACGAAAGATATATGGTCCTTCTCCATGGTTGATTGATTTATCTAAATTAGCACCCATGGAAGTAAATGCAAAAAGGCTATTATATTGTCTAATTTTACGAATGAAATGTTTTGAACGACTATCTCCATTATATTTTAATAGATTAGATAAAAACTCTGGAGGCTCTCTAAATGGAGGGATTACAATTTTTCCTTCTTTACAACAATTTGTATAAACCAGTTCTTTTTTATCAAATCTTGAAGCACGTTTAAGACTCTCTTGAGGCCAGAATATGGCACCACAATATTTACATCTACAGTTTGCTAATCCAAAGTATGATCTTTCAGTGTAGGTTTCTTTGAGATGTTGTATAAATTCAGGAGATAGGTACATTGTTCCTTGTGGAATTACCAAATATGCATATTTTTTTGAAGGTTAAGACTTCTTCTTTTGCATCTATTTTCCACCGATTCATCTTTACTTGTGTGAATATTTGACAATTTACGTTTGTTATTGCGTGGTCTAGCCATTTCTAATGTATATAATACAGAGAAAACATTTTAGTTACAAGACATAATTTCAAAAACAAAAGAAGTAAAAGCAAATGTTAGAAAATAAATATGTTCTAGATGCAAAGACCTTTTATAGGTAAGCGAGAAACATGGGACAACAACTAATTTCTGTATACACATAATATATGATAGTTACTAAATGTAAATTGATGGACATAGTGTAGGTACCTTGAATGAGTTCTTCGAGTAAGTGTCGTTATCCGTAATAACTGCAAAGATTTGTCTAATTTTAGTATTCGACCAGGAAGTTCTATAGTAGATTATGTATGTTTCTTTATTATTTACACATATTCATGTTAAAATAATAAATTGGATAGAGTTTTATATATATATAAATTAAGATGACACACATATCATGTTTATATTCTTAAATAGGCACGAAAAAGTAAATGATTAATACCATCAGATTGATTACAGAAATTAATATGGAAAACCAAATGTGTGAATTTGAAGCTTTGTCTATTAGAACTTTAATCAATAGGTAAAGTACAAAATTATTATAGACTAAACATTTATCACTATTTTTGACAATTTGATATAACTTAAACTAATTAAATCATGTCGTACGCGCAATGGCAATACCTTTGCTTTTGACTTTTTTTTTTAGTACCTTGATTGAAAGATTGGTTGCCTGCATGAATTTATTTTTGTTAGCTTTATTGTAATAAATACTGAAAATATATCAAATGAAGGCATTTGGTAGTCTATGGCTTGCTATTTAATTGAAGTATTTTTTTTTGTGTATGCAATCGTGTGTGCAAAGCCATGGAGTATCTACACTAATGATCACGTCATAGAAGCTCCTGGCTGTACCAACATCTAGATGACGACAGCATTGAGCTAAGTGAGAAAAATTGAGAACAGAGGCTCTAGAAGTGAACTGTCTAGCAGGAATGTGCCAGTGGCAACGGCATCACCATGGGTTGAATACATTGTGGACGGCACCTGGGGATGTGCGTAATAGCTTTTGGGCGAAATTCCTTGCTGATTAAAAAAAAGTTGGGTGATTATGGAAGGGTGCAGCTACGTTGGGGGATGCCAGGTCCCCTCCGTGGGTCCGCTCATGGTAGATCTGCATCAGATACTACAAGATATTTTGTGTATATCTATTATCCATCACCAAAGAGAAGATTTAAATGATTGGGGCTGCTGGCATAGCAAAGGTTGACAAAAAATAAATCGAGATTCAGATTTAGGGAGGAGGAATGCAACAACCGTGCTGGCGTAGCAAAGGTTGGAAAAACAAAATCAAGATTCAGATTTAGGAAGGAGGAATGCAAAGAGACGAATGGATTGATAAGGTGGAATCTCATACCTTGACTTGAGGACGGTGGTCAATCTTTTGCCTTTTTGTTTTGGTGAAGATATTGGAGGGACTCTGCTCCTGCTTCACCCTAGGAACACAACGGAAGGATCATGATTTTAATATATATTCTGTGAGGGACCTATACGCAAGTTCTAGATTGTTTGTGGAAGGACTGGAAATTGTTGTTTTTATCTGCAAAGGGTCTAGATATAAGTTTCGCATGGGAACATCCAACGCTTCACATTTCTCAACCAAGTGATCCTACGGTTGGTAGTATCCTGATGACGTGGCCTGGCTATTTTGCAAGGAAACCCACGCGGTTTAGAGATTTAGAGATGGGTCGTCACACCGTCTGATCACCGGACGATGAGAGCCCAACTGAGCTTGGCTTTTTTTTCATTATTTTTTTCCTTCTTCTCTCGTGCTCGTTATCCTGAATACACCCATCAACTTCCAAAGCCCCAACCAAAACCTCAGCGCCCTCCCGCCCCCGCGTCGGCCGGCGTCGGAGCAGCAGCATCCCATGGCGTCCTGCTCCAATCCTTGGCGACTCTTCCCAGGTAGCGTTCTGCTTCCATTTCTACCTCCGTCCTTCCGCACACAGCTTTTCCCGGATGCAATTTATGTCATGCCCATTTCTGCTGCAAACGCGCAGGCACGCCAGCGGCGGCCGCTTCTGCCTCCGCGCCGGCTCCTCCTAGCTCCCGCAAGTCCACGGTAACATCCAGAATGGCTCAACTTGTGAAATTCTACTGCGTCATTTTGAGATTCCGCGCCTGACTTTTGTTCACTCGGTGCGTGCACAGAAGGTTCTCGCTGGTTTGCCTCACCGAAGGAAGCCGCTGCTATGGGGCTCCTGGAGCGTAACGAAGCGTACCAGGATTAGAAGCGTCAAGGACGACTCGCTCCACTTCGACCCGTCTAAAATCGAGCCGCCGCCGTACTCTAGCTACCTCGACTCCACGTCCGGCCAGCTCGAGCCGGCGTCGGGCGCACGGGCGAGCATACCTGGGCAGGAGTACTGGCCGGAGGGCACGGCGGCTCGTGTGCGTGCCGCGCGTGCGCCTGCGCCGATTGGGGAGTCGGATGGGGCGCCATCGTTTGGGAAGAAGCCAGGCAGCAGGAGGAGAGGGTACAAGGAACAGATCCCGTCAGCGTCAGGAGGAGAGGTTGCGGAGACTGACGAAGATAATGGTGAGACTGTTGTGGTCGCCGAGGACTCGGAAGATGCTTTGGAGGAGACAAAGGATTCTGCAGACGAGTATGTCATTTACGAGACACCACAAGAAGAGGAGTTGAGCGAGTATGACATGGACAAGATGATGGGGCGGCCACACCCATTTATTGACCCCGCAAAGGCGATGTCACTAGGGGAGCCAAAACCAGCGAAGAACTCTGGTGGCATTGGAGGAGGAAGAATGATAAGGATGTGTGGTCTAGATGGCAGAGGAGGCGTCCAGATGTCGACACGGTTAGTTCTTTACTTGATCAGACTTAGTAAATTTCAGCCGGTGATGTTTATTTTTATTGAAGTTGTCTACCAATGTTCAACATAATATACTGAAATAGAGTATAGTCACTGCAATACTCTCCGGTTACTGTACTGTTTTGAGGATTGCATTGGTACTTGATAGTCTTTGGATGCCCCATTCAGAGGTCAGAACAATGCCTCTATGCTCTTACCTTATCGTTTTCTTGCTGTATCTGTTCTTAAGATACTAGCCAAAATACTATTTGTAGTTTCAATTACTGACTGTTAGCTAGGATGTTGGATTTTATCTTATGTTTCTTGGGTTATTCCAGTGTATACTATGGAAATGAGGAGCATTATAGACTGTAAGCATAAGATTGACTTTATGCCATTGACATCCATTCATGTTTTGTGGAAGGTTGAGGCGTCATCATCTTTTCCATGTCTGTATTAACTGATCTTCAGTCAACTTATGTTTCCATGACATTTTTGAGCTTCAATTTCCATTGCTTTGCTACATTAGGTTTTTGCAAAGGCAATGGCGGAGACTGGGCAAATTAAAATATTTGGGGACCACCCTACACGTGTAGAAGCTGCTCTGGCCAAGACAAGAAGACATCTGTACAAAGAAGAAAGGTTGACTGGTAGCTTTACAGCACTAGAATATATGATTATAAGTCCATATAGTACATCTTTATCCGGTGATTTTATAATCTTTGTCCACATCTAATTTCTGATGTTAATAGTCTGCAATATTTAAGGTGTTATGTTGTCATCATGTAAGCTTTCCAAAGTTTATTTAACTGCATTTCAACACCTTTTCAGTTATGACACATTACAAATATGTGGAGGCTGTTTTTAAATCTTAGACATGCCTAATTATTTTCCCTGTGAACATGCCTGAACACTAGACATGCCTAATTGCCTGCTACCTGCTGGTTTTGCAATATATTCTCTATTACAGAACAGAATCGGAAAGATGATGATGAACCATTTTCTTTGATTCAAAATACGTAGCTTGCCTTCTTATACTTCTTACATGTCACATGCAACAAACAGGTTAGAAGCAGAGCAAAGGAGACTAGAAGAAATAGGGCCAATAGCATACTATTCAGAATGGGTTGAAGCTTACAAAAACAAGGATACATCACACGAAGCTATACAGAAGCACTTTGAGGAGACTGGTGAAGATGAGAATACTCAACTTATAACGATGTTTCAACACCAGACTGCTGGGGAATATCGTTTCATGATGGGCACTGATGTGCGTATTCAACGAGATCCTTTGGCTATGAGGATGCGGGAAGATCAGATCAAACAAAGTATTTCACTATTTCTTTGCTCAGATTTCCCTCTCTGTGTGTTGCTTGTCTCTGGTTGTTATCTTTTTGTTGTTGTTGTTGTTGGATAATTATACTTCGTTTGTCTTACATTTACTGCTTTCTTTTTATTCGTTCAACGAGATGCTCTGTTTCAGTTTCGTGGATGTTAGATTACCAAAAATTCATTATAAAAATATTAGGAGCTAAATATCAAATAATTGTTGCTGTATTGGGACATATAGGTGTGTTGTAAAATCTGATAATATGTATAGTATCATCTGCTAATTGAGTGTATATTTACTTGAACTCATTGCAAATATGTACTATCATTTGTGTAACTTGGGTTAGTGAAAGTTCTTTTCAGAATTATCTTGTTCATAATTGAATGCTGATGCCTTAAAGTTCAGTTCTAGTCTGAAAATACATATTTTGCATAGCGCAAAGAAATTTTCCCAAATGTACTGTATTGGGACAATGGGGCATATATCAACCCAGAACTAATTGCCATATTTGAATGTGCAGTTTGGGGCGGCGATCCTGTTTATCCAACAATTAACTATGTTCAGGATCCTGATGAAGTGATTGACTACAGAGGTCCAGAATTTCATGAACCTACCCCTGAAGTTGTACCTTACCTGATGGAGGTAAACGGGATAACAATTCTGCTTAACTCATATTCTTTTTGCGCTTGTGCTGGCTAAGTCGTGTTATTATTGTTTCAAATCCATATACCTTATTGCTAAGCCATTTATATGACGCTTCCACAGAAAAATTTCATTCCTGTGTTGCTAACAGGAGTAATGAAATTGTTATTTGATATATTTCCGTTCCCTTCACAGCATGGGATAATGATCACAAAGGAAGAGCTATATGCACGTCTGAATGAAGAGAGGGATGACGTCAATCAAGACATAACAGTATAACTTCAACTATCCATTTAACTTTAACTGAGAGATGTGTGTGTTGGGAAAGTTCTTCACCACTTATGTGTTTTATGATGGCAGTATATTCCTGAAGTCAAAGATCCCATGGCAACTGCTGTTGATATAGGAGAGCATTCTGTAAGTATCCATCTTAAAACACTTCATTTATTTCTAATAATTTGTTTGGCTTCTCAAGCCGTACCATGCAAAAAATCAAAGAAATGGATTATGAATTTTGAAGAGTGCGATGATTTAAACTACCTCTTGTTTCATTAAGTTCTCTACTTTTAAACAGTACAACGAAGACAGTGATGATGAGGAGGAGGATGCTGACAAAGTTATTGCACAGCCTGGATCGTTAGAGGTACGTATAGTGCACATACCTTTACTGATTAAAGCATGGGCGCTTGAGCTCTTTAAGGCTCCTTTTGGTAATGACAACTATACGGGAATTTCATTTTATTTTCTAAAAATTAAACTGGATTCTCAGTTTACGCATTTGGCTAGAGATTATATGCAACCTTGGCCTTATGAGAAACATTATGGAACCAGATTATGGGCCACTGCCGGCAAAAGAAAGTTGGTTATTGATGATATAGCTATAAAAATAATCTTATTTCTTTGCTGATAATTTCTGTAATTTTTTTCTTGACAAATAGGATGAGGATGGTGCTGAAGTAGAAGAGAATGCGACCAATAATTGGAGTGTTCTGAAATCTACTGGACAAGCTGAAAAGCCAAAGGTATCTTTTCCATTATGGCTACTTGTTTTCTCATCACAAAAAACAAAGACGAGTCTTTAGCATTCATAAATATGGTAGCCAGTTACTTTGCTTACAGTCTACGTCCTCCGTTCTTAAATTGTTGACACTGTTGACTTTTTTGTTACGTTTGACCATCTGTCTTATTCAAATAATAATAATAATTATCAAATATTTTATTATGGTTTGCTTTGTCATCAAAATAGTTTGTACCACAACTTATAATTTTGTATATTTGAAAAAATATTTTGAATAAGACGAATGGTCAAACATAACAAAAAAGTAAACGATGTCAACAATTTAAAAACGGAGGGAGTATGCTTTATGGATCCATGAAAAATGTGCCATGACTACATGTTTATACATGTGTAGATTATATAATGTGCATAGATTTCTATACATGCATGAACCTGGCAACCTGCATTATTTGTACCGTCTTTCCTGATGTATATACTAGTATTAAAGAATAATGTTTTATCCTGCCTTCCAGGAAAAGTCAAAGAAAGATGAAATGTCACTAAAAGAAGCCATTGATGATTCTACAAACCTGACCGATTTCCTTATGGACTTTGAGGAAGATGAGTAAAACTGGATGTTTTTCTATTCTGTACACCACACATGGTAAGTAAGAAATGAAGCACACTGGAGTACAGTTCACAATAACCTTTAGATTACTTTTTATTCAAAAATATCTGGACTAGTTTCCTTCCAGAACATCCTTAGATCAACCCACTGAACTTACTTCATCAGTTTGGTTGAATTTAAATACTACATGACGATACAAAAAAAAAAACGAACAGTATAGCAGTACTATTAATTCAGACAATTATTGTTGGGAGTCTTGGCACTGATCGAGTAATCTTTAATCATTCCTATGATTCTTTCCAAGGCTTGAAGCTGCATCTTTAATTAGCCTTAGGGATTCGGCAAAGTCATCCAAAAGCTGATGTGAATCTGGGAATTGTGCCTCATCCACCGCTAGATTTACCATCATAGTGTTAACATAACTTTGAAAGTTTACAGTTAGGGCCTACACAAAATAATAAAAAATGGTTAGCTTTTGAAGTCTTCAATTTTTCAAACAGTTAGATGCCTAGGAGTTTACTTCATTTGGCAACGAACATGTCCTAGCAATACTAATGATGCACTAGCCAACATTGCAACTTGAAAATGTAGCATTTCCTTGCATTTATGAAATGTTTATTGCATAATCAGATTGTCGATCACTTACTTCTGGAGGGCCATAGCCGCTAGGGGCAATGAAGACAACCGGATGTCCACAGAACTCCACCTGTTCAACTGGGCCAATCATGTTCGAGAACGATATGGTTGTATGAGAGATCATGCGATGGAAGGTAGCTGCAGCTGCCTGTATTAATTGACAAGTTGCACTGCCTTTAGAAACAAGAAATCCATATAGAACTTTTGTGCGTGTCAAAAATTGGCAATTTGCATGCTCTGAAGGCAACAAAAAAGATGTGGATTGACACTGATCAGAACTCTGCTCACTTCCGCTTCGGGTAACAAACAAGTAGTGGAGAGTTAAGCATGTCTGTCATATCTATTAGTTTAGGCATATGGAACTATATCAGGCTGGTTAGACTACAGTTATCTTGTATGAGTGCGCGCGTGCGTGTGTGTTCAAAAGTTGTATTCTTAAGTCTCTATGAAATTGTGCCCTAAAGCAATTTCGCATGAGCAATCAACGTCAAGACGGCATACATGTGTACCTCCAGTCCGAATAGTTTGAGGATAACCTCTGCTGCTAAATGTGTGAACACCACTTCCAGTGAGCTCTTTTTCCTGTCCACAATTTTCTTGGCCTTGCGAACATATTGTAGCGGCTCGTCGTGCAAGCCTATGTGAAACGGGAGGATAATGAAACCCAGTTCATTGCCCCATTTCACGTCTTTTTCGTTGCCAGACTCGATCATTTCAAGGCATGCCTGCTCATAGTAATTTTGTTAAATTTGTTACTCTTCAAAATTACCGGAGGTAAACTTATCCAGTCAATAAGTTCTTACATGCAGGCTGGTAGTTGGCCTCAAATTGACAAGCAGTATCGATCGCACACGAATCTCCTTGCTAGTGTCAGCGTCACCTGGAAATGGCCAAATGGGAATAGGCAGTATATCAGTCAGAGCAATCAAAGAGAACTTCTCAGGTGCTCCCGCGCCGCCAAGTTGTACCATGACGGATGATAGAGTGCAACATACAACTAACTCGGCGGGAGCACTAGATATATTCTCAGCAATCAGGTAGCAATAGAGCACTGTCGCAGGATCGCTATCCGTTACCTGTCTTCCGGAAGTAATACCGCGATAGAGCTGCGTACGTGACTCCAACCAACACGTCGTTCACCGTCTGCGCGAACATATAGAGAGAGAAATATTCCTTGAGAGGTGCAACATGTACTTTGCAACA
Organism: Chloris gayana; assembly: GCA_031894775.1. Classification (NCBI taxonomy): domain Eukaryota; kingdom Viridiplantae; phylum Streptophyta; class Magnoliopsida; order Poales; family Poaceae; genus Chloris; species Chloris gayana. Next base: position 80,621 of record JAUNZO010002782.1, read on the forward strand.
GTATACGTCATTCATAATTTCGTCAGTACTGGTCCACGTAAAGTAAATACTATAAGTATTTTACAATCGGTCGCTTAATTCCATTTTTTTGTGAAGTCATTTTCCTAGCCATTAATCGGATTAGCCTGAGGCGACAGGTGCGTGTCTAATCGCGGTTATCATTAATGATTCGAAAATGCCCTCTGTACTTGAGAAAAACAATCAGACAGTCATACAGCAATATATTTGCTGACAGATATTCTAATCCAACTAAGACCAGGTCGTACAAAGCCTGATGTATCTACAGTAGAAGAATTAGGAGCTAGGTGATCTTACGCAGTTCATGGCGTTCTTGACGAACTTGACGTCGTCGAGGCTGAGTGCCCGGTGGACGAGGCGCTTGCGCTGGAACTCCCCATGGTTGACCCGCTTGAACAGCGTGTGCGGATCCCTCAGGAACAGTATGGTCGCGATGAAGCTGGCCACGTCCACCACCGTGTGCCACGCCAGCGCGACGAACGACCAGGCCCAGGCCGCGAACGCCATCACCCCCGCGGACGCCGCGGGCCGGGGGCGCGCCCAGAGCGCGCCCTTGCGCGTGGGCAGAGGCGGCATGGCCGGCAGCCTGGTCGGGTCGGCGGCGCTGCGCGTGCACGCCATGAGCAGCGTGAGCAGCGACATGCCGTCGCCGAGCGAGTGGTGCACGCGGATGGCGGTGGTGGCGGCGGCCTCGGAGGTCGGGAAGTCGAGCACGTGGAACTCCCAGAGCGGGCGGGACTCGTCCATGGGCAGCGTGGACAGCGACGCCACGTAGTCCTCCACGGCCTTGTCCGGGTCGCGCGCCACGGCGGCGGCGTCCAGCTTCGGGTAGATGATGTGGTCGTCCAGGTTCACCGTGGTGGGCACCCACCGCGGGTTACCGGACCCGTCCTTCACCTGGACGCTGCGGAAGCGCGGGTACCGCGCGAGCTGCGCCTCGATGCCGGCCCGGGCCACGGGGAGGTTCACGGGCGTGCCGATCCCGATCACTACCACGATGTAGAAGTCCTCCACCAGCCTCGCCGACGGGCTCACGGGCTCGAACAGCTCCGGCTGGGCGTAACCGCCGCCCGTATCCACCCGCCCGGGCCTGCTAGCTCCTGCCGGTGCCTTTGCCGCGGCGCCATTGCTCTCCGCGTGCACGGAGACCACGGACCGCTTTCGCAGGGTGTCCGCCGCCGCGTCCATCAAATCTGCCGGCTTGATTAGGCGCTTCTGTGCACTGGGTTCGCTTACGACCGCTCTGACCGATATATAGACTGATCCTACTTTCTCCTCTGCAGCGCTACGTCAATGGTCAGGCCGAGACAGGCAACTACCAACAGAACGTTATAAATGTTGCTTTGGCAAAGCTGGCTAAAAAGTCTATCGAAAACAAAAGCTGGCAAAATGACGGCACTGCTTTCGGCCGGCCGTGGCCGTGGATAGCTCCATACATGTAGCATGGTCAGAGTTGCTCTCATCTGGTCGACGGATCCTCACAGTGTTTTCAGATACATGTACTCATCAAAATAACTATTACTGGTATAGGATACAATATATACTATTAGTAGTACTGTAGTAATCCACATGCAAGGAAGTAGCTAGCGTATAACCACCTTTTTTATTAGCACTATTCCATCGAAAAGAAAACAAAGCTTGTTTACGCGCCTTTTTGTAGTATTTTCGTTTTGAGAACATGATCGTGAGCTTGGGTTTCATTATGTAGTAGCTGTAGGAGGACGGACGATGCTATCGATCCTTTTGTTGTTGTTTCGTTGTCCATGATTAATGGGCACGTAGAGCCCGTATTACAGTCGTGCTACCAAAAAAAAAACCCGTAGAAGTGAGTATATAGAACTTGTGGTCGCCAGGAGAAGCATAAGCCCCTTTCCACATTAGGAGCTAGCGGCTCTGTACGAACTGGACGTTAGCTGGAAATTCGTGGTGAACCGTATAGATGCTACTGGTACCAATCTCTTAATTTTATTTGGAGACAAAATTAATTCGCTTCGAGAACCGTAGGAGTCTGACCAATGTATTGATTAGGCAAGCAGCGCGTTTATTTGATCAGATAGGTGACTAGGATCGCAGCAGTGCGACCGTTGTGGTTCGTCGGCCGTGTACGGTTGTGGTGACGACAGAGGAGCGTTAACAGAAATCAGTATATACCCGCTGAGTACTCCCTCTAATCATGGTAGGGAATTAGCAGTCCCTCTGTTCTTATTTACGTGGCGTTACGACAGCTTGTTTATTTAAAGTTTGCACTAAAATATAATGCCATGCGTCTTCTAAGGGAGTATACCTCAGTGTAATGCTTTCTTTCCAATTGATTTATGAACTTGTGTTTTGGCAACTTGGCAAGAGCAACGAAGGGATTGTGTATCCTCAAGACCACACGTCCATATAAACACATATAGGAGTACCATTCTAGGTACACCGAGAATTACCATGAATTGTAACTTGAGAGATACAAAAATAGTTAGGTAGTACATCGTGGTACCAATTTTTGGTACATTACAAGTTTATTTAAGCTAGCTGTATTTTTTGCACCTTCCCAAAGAGCATACAAATGTATATCTATCTATGACGCCATTATTGTTGCCATGGCCGCTGAGAACCTGAAACAACTCATATCACGTTGATATATAGCGCAAAATTAAAGTTAGATTTCCTTTGCAGGGTCGAATGTGGCAGTATGCCGAGTTGCCGACCCAATGAATGTTTGGAGTTTATTACTTAGACGACGACGACACGGACTGCGTACTTGTCACCCCTTCCGAGCTTAGCAGAGGTAAAGGATGCGAGGTTAAGCAAGCACGCTGTAAATAATCTCCATTTTACGGAGCAGGGCAGCAGCTCGATCCTGCACGACCTTCCACGCGTCACGGACGTGCCGCTCCTCCGTCAAGGTGCTCCCGATGGCGCACCGGAGCATGTAGACGCCGCCCACCTTGGCGGAGCTCATGTACGGCCCGGAGCCGGTCGCGTTCACCCGCTCCAGGAGCACCCTGTTGAGCTCGTTGGCCGTCTTCTCGCCGCCGAACCTCTCCGGCGACCGCAGCCTGAAGCACACGAGCGCGAACCGCCTCTCGGCCACCACCTCGAACCGCGCGTCGGCCCGGACCAGGCCCTCGAATATCGAGGCCATGCGGACGTGGGCCCGGACGTGGTCGCGCAGGCCCTCGACGCCGTGGCAGCGCAGCACGAGCCAGAGCTTGAGCGCGCGGAACCGGCGCGTGAGCGTCATGGACCAGTCCTTGTAGTCCACGACCTGGTGGCCCTCGGCGGCGGCGCCGCCCTTGAGGATGTACTCCTGCTCCGTGCCCAGCGCCGCCGTGAGCAGCGACGGGTCCCGCACCCAGAGCGCGCAGCAGTCCGTGTTGGCCAGCAGCCACTTGTGCGCGTTCACGCTGAGCGAGTCCGCGGCCTCCACGGCGCCGCCCGCCAGGTGGCGGAACTCCGGGCACACGAAGGCTGACCCCGCGTACGCCGCGTCCACGTGCACCCACACCCCGTGGTCCGCGACCGCGGCGCAGAGGTCGCGGACCGGGTCCACGGCGGTGGTCTGCGTGGTTCCCACCGTCGCGCACAGGAAGAGCGGGACCAGCCCGGCGTCCGCGTCGGCCCGCACGGCGTCACGCAACTCCGCGGGCGAGAGCGCGAACGCGCCGTCCCGGCGCGTGGCGATCTCGCGGAGGTTGTCGCGGCGGATCCCGGCCACGCGCGCCGCCTTGCGGAAGGCGAAGTGGGTCTGGTCGGAGCAGTACACGACGAGGTCGCCGATCCTGCCCTCGCCGACCTCGGCGAGCTTGCGGTCCCGCGCGGCCACGAGGGTGCAGAGGATGGCCTCGCACGAGGTGCCCAGCAGCGTGCCGCCGCCGCCGCCGGCGAAGAGCAAGGTCTCGGGCAAGTGGAGCGCCCTGCCGAGCCAGTCCACGACCACCATCTCGAGCTCCGTGGCAGCGGGCGAGGCCGCCCAGGTGAAGGGCACGGCGTTGATCCCCGCGGCGAGGGCCTCGCCGAGGGCGCCGACCGTGCTGCTCGACGCCGGGAAGTGCGCGAAGTGGCGGGGGCTCTGCCAGTGCGTCATGCCCGGGAGGATGAGGTCGTGCACGTCCTTGAGCGCCGCGGCGAACGCGTCGGGCTCCGGGCGCGACGGCGCGTTGGCCGGGAGCTGGCGGCGGAGGAAGCCCGGCGTGACGCCGGGGTGCACGGGGTAGGATTCCATCTTGGCGTAGTAGTCGGCGATGAAGTCGACGACCTGGTGGCCCAGCCGCCGGAACTCCTCGGCGTCGAGCGTCTTCGTCCCCGCGTGCTGCGGCTGCTCCACCGCGGGAACGCCGTTGGGTGGGGCGCCATTGTTGATGACGTGGCAGTGCGAGGGCGGCGCCATGTGCGTGGGCAGTGGGTTATCGCTGGAGAGCGGAATAGTTAATAATGGTTCAATCAGCCCCTCGTGTCATCTGGATGTAGTAAAATGAGGATGTGGCAGTATCGAACGATATGGAGACACGAACTGCTCTGATAGCTATGTATTTATGCCGCTCGAAGGTTCAGGAAGTCAGGACCATATATGCAGCGCAATGCCATGGTGGTTGATTGGTGGTGGCCTGGCTTGCGAGGGTTTAAGCTCCACTAGGGCTGGGGGCAGGCAGTTCAATTGGCTGTTCAGCAGTCGTGTGCCGTTCGTACAGTACAGGTCGCGGAGCTGAGAATTGATGAGCAGAATCGTTCTACATTTCGTCGCCAACAACATTCGGGTGAGTTGAATGTGTAGTGCGTGCTGGAAGCCGCCGGATCCTTGGACGCGTTCATGAACCATGCAATGCATATATGGTCTGCGTCCACCTGACGATGAGCAATGGGCTGCGGCATGGTGCAAAGTGTGGTGCTAATTCCAATGTTGCGACCTGCGAGGTTCTGCAAGTGCACGCTACCTGCGTGCACTGACGCTTATGCCCGAGTTGGTAGGCAACTGGCGCCGGATCACGGCTCGATCGATCATCAGTTTGCAATGAACCGTTCGTCCATCGCTGAATGTACTGACTGTACTCCCGGTTGCGTTTCAGCCACAAGTCTATACTGCATGAGTTGCTAAGTCGCAAGAAATGCCGGACTCACACAGTTCAGGTTGTGGCATCTCATGTTGGGTGAATGGGTGGAAGCCGGATAATGAAGCTTTTTTCGAGAACATGCTTTTCATTAAGTAGAAGAAGAGAGGGCTAGGCATAAGTTGTGTATTACATAAAACAAGGAAAAAACGACATACGACCTAAAACTATTGAATCAGGATTTCTGGCTTCTGTATTTTTTTTTGAAATAACGACCGGAGCTCTGCCCTTCATTAAGAAGAAAAAGAAGGCATACATCCTAAATATTACAAGAAACTAACCCGGCCATTGGCCAGGCTCCTCAGAGTGCATCTCACTCTTAGGAGAAACAAAACAGAAGAGCAGAGAGGCAAAGGCCTCAGGATACAACGGCAACAGGTACTAGCGAGGAAGACAACCTCAGCCAAAGTCCGCAGAATTAAAGAGCCTGATGTTGTCAATTATTAGCGAAGAGACATTTAGGAACAAACTCTCCTCTTGTTGGAAAATTTGTCTGTTCCGTTCTTTCCAAATATTCCACCAAAAATAGAAGACGACCCCGACTACTTGCTTTTGGTCTTTCTTAGGACCATAGTTCTGAATTGCTAGAAGCCATTGTTTGACTCCGCCCTTGTTAAACTGACGGACTGGCTGCCTTAGTTGTAGAGTCGTCGCAACTCAATCCCAGGTAGCCTCCGTGAAGTTGCATTCTGTCAGCAGATGGGTGGTCGTTTCCGGTTGACAGTAGCACAAGCTGCAGGTGGGATTGTGAGGCCAATTCTTTTTAGCAAGATTCTCCGCGGTTTGGACTTTGTCATGAACTGCGAGCCAGTCAAAGAATCTGCACTCGGGCTCCGTTTTTGCCTGCCACAATGTGGATGCCGTGTAGTCAGGGTATGATCCGATGAATTGTATTCGGTATGCAGAAGCTGTCGAGTATACCCCGTTTGCCGTCCACCGCCATCTGATCTTATTGATTGTTGAGATGTATGTTAGAGAGAGCTGTAAATAGCAGCATAAATTCTTCCACTAGAGTTTCCGGATTCATACTGAATCTTGTGCAGTGCTAAAGAAGCAACTGGCCCAATAGTGGTGTTGGTTGTGTGTCAAAAGAAATTATGAGTACGCAGACCCTTAACCCAGCTTGTTGTTTAAGGGGTTTACTATGGTTTGACTCTGACCTTTGCCCTTGTCAATCTCGGGAGTAACTAGTAGATAGCTGCAGCCGGCCGGCCGGGATCGTGCCGTGCGACGTCATGACCCCTCGTTTTGCGACGACGGAACGGCGCCTAATTTAATCCCTCGTGAACGCCCATTTCACACCGTGCTCGTGGCCGTTGCACACGGCACCGGCTCGTCGCTAGGACCGGTCCCGCAACCCCGCTCCCCTGTATCTGCCAAGGGGGCACGTATATCCACTTCATGCTGAGTCAAAGAACTGACTCCTTGGAGCGTTAATAACTCAGCCGACAATTAACGTACACTAAGGCCTGAAAGAAGAATATAGTCTTTTCACACACAGCGCTCGACTCAAAATGTAAATGAGCTATCCAAGCCTAAGTGCTCTCTACACACGAGCGCTAATCCTCCAGTGATCTCACGGAATATTGGCGAGCGTTCCGGATTATTACAGATTACTACTAGTAGTTGGTAGGCCGCAAGGACTGTTGCTGTGTCTTTGTTATGTTAAAGGCGCTCTGACCCTTTTGCCTGGCCATCGATCCTAGCCTTGGGATGATTTAGACGTAGCTGGGGCGGCCAGCCGCAGAGCAGTTAGCACGGCTGGGAGCTCGCCGCGCGGCATCACAACCATGCAGCCTCGCGACCACGAAGGCTGCGCGGCACGTACACACATGCGCAGTACGCGTTGTTACACGCCACTGTCATTATATTCCACGGTGATCTGTTCGGTGGTGGTTTCCACTATAGCCCTTGTTCGTTTTCATGGGAATGGATCTCACATGGATCTGTCCCCGGACACGGATTGAGTGGTTCAGCTTCTTTCACTTTATCCGGACTGCTGCGTTTTATGGGTTAGAGTCATGGATTGGTGCTAGGTCTTCAAGGCATGAAATGGACATGGAATGGGTTGGAATCGGGTTGGTTTCCATACCAATCCATGCGTAACCGAACGACCATTTTGAGTTAGGCTGGAACAGTTTCACATTTTTCTGTTCCATATGGTTTGGACTGCGATCTATATTGTTCCATAGCAAACGAACAAGGCCATAGGAGGCACCAACTTAGGCCTTGTTCATTTTGGCCTGGATGGTAGCGCACACCATATGAAATAGAAGAATGTGGAACGGGTGTGCGTGGGGCGATTGAAGTCGAGCAAATTTCTTATTTGCCATCCAAAATTACACGCTTCTCCTATTTGCCATCGAAATTTTACACTTCTCTTATTTGCCATCGGATTTAATTTCACTTTTCTTATCTGCCACTTCGATCACTTTGGTTGTTAGATTACTGTACTTTCATTGCTGCATTATTTTTGCTACAATAGTAAAATAGATTCGTCTCAGTCTATACTATATGCAAAGAAAAATTCAATTTTTTCGGATGAAAATTATTGGCTATATTTTGTTTAAACTCAAAATTGCCTCAAAATTTAATCTGAAAATTTTGAAAAACATTTTTAAAATAAAGTACATATTAAGACAGACCTATTTTGGTAGTGTAGTTTGAATACTGATGTGACATTATCAACATTTTCTATGAGCTAAAGTGATTTGAGTGATATATAAGAGAAATGAAATTAGATGCGATGGCAAATAAGAAAAGTGCAGATTTTCGATAGCAAATAAGAGAAGATTATAATTTTTAATGGCAAATAAGAAATTTACTCATTGAAGTCAAGCATTCTTGAAGCTAGGCAGTGACGCGGACGGTCGTCGTCTAGCCGATGATGATCCAGGAGGAGGAGGTGGTTACTGGTTAGTGAGTGGCGGGCAGCTGAGAGTGGAGTAGTTGGAGTTGGACGACATACTCGTTCCGACCAGGAATAGAACCACTTGTGCTTGCTTGGGATATGAGGCCGCATATTCTCATCTGTATCGCGGAAGTAAACGCATACAAGCGACGCCCGCGCGCCCAACCACCCAGCCATACATGTCCAGCTGCAACCAATGTAATAGTATAGTGTTGCATAATTGCATTCTCCATGATGCTTGCGGGCTTTTGCGGCCGAAGGGGTTAGTTCTAGTTCATACCAGTGACAACCTACGCTACTGGTATGTAGTACACTACCAGTAGTGTCGTAATGGCGTAGTCTTTGAGCTAGCGTGTTCAACAGAGAAACTAATTAATTAATTAATGGAGTCAAGCCTCTCCGACGTGGCGATGTCAACGCGTAGCGCGCCTTGTTTCCACACGCAGAAGACACACGCAGAAGAGAGGATATGACAGTCAAACGAGTTAAGACACTGCATCTTTTTTTCCATGACGTGATATGTGAGGATGCGACGCGGCGAGATGTCGTGTCAACTTTGTGTTCGCCTGCGCCACGATCGGTGTCGCCATACGTGTCGAGCCGCGCGTCTAGAACGTAACTCTGCACTCTGCACCGAACGAATATGGACGAGCCACGGAAATATTCGCCACGGAACGGCCTCAGGGCCTTGCCAAGTTGCCATTGGTGTGGAATGTCCCACGGGTTGTGTGAAGTAATACGTACTGGCCCATGTATTACGTACTGGCCTAGTGTGAGTGTGGGCATGCCGGCACTACTGGATCTGCGAACCCAATTGTTCTTGGGCTGGACAGTAGTTGCCCTTGTCTTTTTTTTTTTTCCGGCAAGCAAGCAGAATGCCACACAGCTGGGAGGCAGATAGTATATACTCGAACCCGAGGCCAAGAATTTAGCTCACATCAAAATCAGTGATTACATCAAGTTTTGTCTACTAGCTTTTTGTTAAATCAGTTATTACACCAAGAATTTAGCTCAGACGCGACTAGGTCTCCCTCACGGCAAGACCGTCCACCCAGTACCGCTGCCCACTTCTACGAAGGCCGAGCTTAATAGGAGCAAGAGACTTGGTGGCAACAACCAGAATTTATCTAGATACATCCCATAATTTTGACAACCTCGGTGAGTGCAAATGGAGTGTTTCTTCTCCTGCCTTGTTTACTGACTTCCTTTGAATCTAGATAAAATACTAACAGAGAATGAGAGAATTCAAACAGATTATGCAATCAGAGGACATGATAATTGCTCGTGATCGATTAAAAAGTCCTTCTCAATCAAGAGCGGAGAGAAAATAACGTGATAAAATGTGCCAGGTCCAACTAGGTACCTAATTGTTCTGAAATCCAAACAAAATACACTGTCAATCTGCATGACTGAAAATCCGAGTAACCATTGACAATACAATACAATCTAGTCATCGCGAAATAAGGAGAAAATGAATCAAAATATTGATCACTAAGAATCTTTGTGGGTACTTATTTCTTCACCTCATACAGCAAGGTTGAGTTCATGTTGGCAGAAACTGTAGACTAAAGGAAAAAATGTAAAATAAAAGCACAAAAGGTAAGGAACTCTGTGCTGATGATAATAGGACACACTCATTCCCTCCGTCTTTTTAATACATAATTTCAGCACAACTTTTTACTTATATTTAGATTAAACCATAAAAAACCATCCTCTCAATTCGAGCATATATTCGAAACCGTAATGAACTCTGCGCTGATGAGATACAGTTTCGTTTTAATGGTCATCGTTTATTTCTAAAGCCTTGAGGCTGCTGCTGCATCCCTGATGTGCCTGAGGGATCCAACAAAGTCCTCCAAAAGCTGGTGGTGATCGAACTGTGCCTCGTCCATTGCTAGAATCACCTTTATAGTGTTGTTGTAGCTTTGGAAATGAACAGTCAGTGCCTGCACAAATCGAGCAAACCAGCCAACTTAATATGTCAAAAAAAAATCAAATTCATGTGCTTGCATTTTGAGATAAACGACTGAAACTACTTGATCGAAGCTCTGTTTTTATCATGACTTACTTCTGGAGGTCCGTAGGCGCTGGGAGCTATAAAAGCCACGGGGTGGCCACAAAACTCTACCTGTTCACCCGGACCAACCATGTTTGAGAACGATATGCTTGTGTGGGAGATCATACGGCCGAAGATTACAGCCGCTGCCTGATTTGATCACGAGTCGCGAAACTGTTAATCTGTTTTCAAAGTGATTAAGGTTAGTTTCAAACTACAATTCAAGATGATGCTGATATACCTTTACACCAAATAGTTTGAGGATCGTTTCCCCGATTGCATGTGTGAAGATTGCTTCTAATGAATTCTTTTTCCTATCAACGGTCTTCTTTGCCGTGCGAACGTACTGAAGTGGATCGTCGTCGTGCATGACTATATGGAATGGCAAGATGATGTATCCAAGACGATTCCCCCACTTCACATCATTGCTCTTACCAGTTTCTATCATTTCAACAATTGCCTGTTCAAAGTGGCAATAATAAAAGCTGAATTAATCCTATGCCTTGCTGTCGCTAAAATGCGTGCAAACAGGAAGCATGAGAACAAGTTCTTACATGTGGGCTAGCCGGTGGCCTTAAGTTGACGAGGAGGATTGATCTCAAACGGAGGCGCTTCCTAGTGTCTGTGTCATCTGACATTCAAGATAGAAATGTAACTACGTATATGACTGAAAAAGGCCGTTACAGTCAGAGAAAGTGTGTCTAACATTATTCGCACCTGAGTTCCGGAAGTAATATTGTGACAGAGCAGCAGAAGTAATTCCAACCAATACGTCGTTGACGGTCTGCAAAACGAAAGGTCACAACATAAGCACCTCTGAGTGTTGGTTGCACATTGGATATTGGTTTCCAGTAAGCCCAACAAGTTCAGGCTCATTTTTAGTTCCGACATGTGATTTATCGAGCTCGGCTTGGTTCATTTGAAACTCAACAAGCTTCAAGAACGAGCATATTGGATTTGATGATGACTAATTTTCACTCATTTCGAGAAGCTGATGGTACAATGTACGCATCAATATTGCAAATTCTTGGTAGTGTATTAGTTATATTTTTTAATAAAGAATATGTAAAAAAAATATTAGAGATTAAATGGTGTCCTTAAGGTTTAAGATCTGAAAATAATAGAAACAAGGCTTATTCAAAAAATTACATAATGTTAAACTTTGATTTTTTTTTAATTCATAGTAGCAAATATATATTTACAATCAGTTAAATATGTGCAATTTGGAGTGGTTTTGCAACAAAGTATATATAGTAGATGGGTGGGGATTTTCAACATTAAAAAATCATGGATAAGAATCTTAAAGTCAAAATAATTTATAGAGTGGTTTATGCAGTTAGCCTTAATTTAGTTTATTAAGATGGCAACGAAGGATTCTTGTACGTACGCATTTCAGGGCGTTCTTGATGAATTTGATGTCGTGTAGGCTGAGTGTCCGATGTACGAAGCGTTTCCGGTGGAGCTTGCCTCCCTTGTCCGAGCGCTTGAACAGCGTTGGAGGATCGCACACGGACAGGATCGTGGCGACGAAGGCGGCAACGTCCAGCACCGTGTTCCAAGCGAGCACGGCGTAGGACCAGAGCCACGACACGAACGCTCGGGCTCCCGCGGACGCCGGCGGCCTCGGCTTGGCGTAGATGGGCCCCGAGCGAGCCGGCGGCGGCGGCATGGCCGGCAGCCGCGTGGGGTCGGCGGCGCTGCGCGTGCACGCCACGAGGAGCGAGAGCAGCGCCATGCCGTCGCCCAGCGAGTGGTGCGCGCGGACCGCCACGGTGGCGGTCGCCTCGGAGGTCGGGAAGTCGAGGACGTGGAACTCCCACAGCGGCCGGGACCGGTCCATGGGCAGCGTGGACAGCGACGCCACGTAGTCCTCCGCGGCCTTGTCCGGGTCAGCCGCCACGGCGGCGTGGTCCAGCCTCGGGACGATGATGTGGTCGTCGAGGTTCACCGTGGTCCGCACCCACCGCGGGTTACCATCCTCGAACCCGTCCGTCACCTGCATACACCAGCGAGTGTGATGAGTAACTTTTAATTTGCTGCTACGTTGTTCATGGCGTTGTAAATGGATCGAGAGCCAGATTAAACGATGATCGAGCGAGCTGGAGCTGGTACTTGGATGCTGCGGAATCGTGGGTGGCGGGCGAGGTGGGCCTCCAGGCCGGCACGGAAGGCGGGGAGGTTTACGGGCGCGCCGATGCCGATGTTGACGACGATGTAGAAACTGTCCATGAGCCTTCCGGTAGGACTCACGGGTTCTTCCTCCACCATCGACCCAGTGTCGTCCGTCCACTCCGTGTTCGGAGCTCTTGACGTGCGGACAGCAGTGAGCTGTCGTCGGTTTCTTGGAGCTGCCACTGAGAGGCTAGCAACGGCACCGTCCATCATCACGTCCTTCTGTCTTATGCGTGGGTTTGTTTCTTTTTCTGGCAGTAGTAAGGCCGGGCTCATAGATGTCCTTTTAAAGACGGAGCTTTAGGTTGCAGCTGGCCAACCAAGATACTCCGATCCTTCTCATCGCAAACAGAGGAGAGAGCGAGTGTGGTAGTTCGATTGGGTGGATCACATTTCGGCAGCGCTCTAGCGTCTGTTCGATTGCTGCGCTAATGAAATAATAAATAATTAACTAAAGAAATCAGCTGCTGTAGATTTCTTCGGTTGCTAGCTGGCGCCATGTTTCGAACCCAAAGTTAGGTTGGATTTTTATTTCTCACAGCGAAGGTTGATGGCTGCAATATTCCTGGTTCGGTTTAAGAGCGGTTCGATTTTGGGAAGTTCCCGATTTTGACATACATTGCGGGTGCTCTGCTATACTAAGTACGTGCACTTGTCTGCAATATCCCATCCATCACATTCACACCTCAATCTGAAGTATTCCATTAATTAATAAGAGCATCTCCAAGAGCTCTCCCAAAAAAGACCCCCAAAACCTTCTTTTAGGAGCAGCCCAAAAAATAATGGGGCCAATTTTCCTCTCCTCCTCCAACAGTACCCCTAAAAGTAGCCCAAAAACTTTTGAATTGGGCCACATCACTTGGAGAACCTTTGTTTTTTTTAACCTACGGCAGCCATCGGAATACCTACGATAGTCATCAGTTCTATATCTCGAGCCGCCGCCGGCAGGGTCCATGTTGTATGCCTCCAACTCCTAGTGCAACGGCGATCTCGCGAGTACGTCTGCAGGGTGCCGGCAGCAGTACGTACACATATCACTTGTCTATACGTGCGGTTGTTGTCTACTGGTCTACATATCATTGGTACGTGAATTATTTGCTTGCCTAGTGATTAGCACTTATCCTTTGTTGCGTTCCGATTGGAAATTTGCCATGATGATTGCATTTACAAGAATCATAAATTTATAGTTGACAATGAGCCATCGTCAATCCCTGTTGAACCAATTACTAGAAGAGTCTTCGTCTGATGATGAAGATGATTTGTTTATTGCCTCTGGGGAAATAATTTATCAGCACTATCAATCTTTGAACAAACCTAAACATGGTGGTTCCATCCCGGGGCATAAAGTTGTTCGTCGTAAAAGAGACATAGGGCACTGGAAACTATTTGAAGATTATTTCTCGGATGATCCAACATACGGCCCTGAGTTCTTCAGACGAAGGTTTGAAATCAATCAATTTATGATACTTTATTATATTGTACAACCACAATATAGTAACGAAATCTCACGCATATGTACAGGTTTAGAATGAGCCGTCCTCTTTTCTTGCGCATTACGCATGCAGTACAAAATCATGATGATTATTTTGTGCAAAAAGAAATGCGGCTAATATACTTGGATTAAGTTGCTTGCAAAAGGTTACTGCAGCATTTCGTATGCTAACTAATGGGGTAGCAGCGGATGCCACAGATGAGTATGTTTGTATCGGAGAGAGTACTACTATTGAGAGTATGAGAAGACTGGTCATAGCAATTGTTGAAATTTTTGAAGATGAGTACTTGCGATCACCTAATGAGAATGATACTGCTCGTTTGCTGGCGATTGGAGAAGAAAGAGGTTTTCCAGGCATGCTAGGCTGCATAGATTGCATGCACTGGAAGTGGAAGAACTGCCCTACATCATGGCATGGTATGTACTCTGGTCACATTCGTGTGCCAACAATAATCTTAGAAGCTGTTGCCTCTAAGGATCTCTGGATTTGGCATGCTTTTTTTGGTTTACCTGGATCACACAATGATATCAATGTTCTACAACGCTCTCCATTGTTTGCGAAGTTATGCGAAGGTGAAGCACCAAAAGTGAATTATACAATCAATGGTCATGATTACAATATGGGATATTACCTCGCTGATGGGATATACCCATCTTGGGCAACATTTGTGAAGACTATATCTCAACCAGAGGGGAATAAGAGAAAATATTTTGCCAAAGCACAAGAATCAGTAAGAAAGGATGTCGAACGAGCCTTTGGAGTTCTACAAGCTCGCTTTGCCATTATTCGTGGTCAAGCGCGTTTATGGGACCAAGAGACATTAGGATATATTATGAAAGCATGTGTCATCATGCATAATATGATTATAGAAGATGAGGGAGAGGTGGACGCAGATGAACGTTTCGACTCGATGAAGACAATGTACGAGCTTCCCATCATCGTATACCTGATCTTATAGAATTTATTGAGACACGCAAGAAAATAAGGGACAATGAAGTTCATCATCATCTACAAGAAGATCTAGTGGAGCACCTGTGGCAACATAAACCAGATAAATATTATTAGTTATGCATCATGTCTTGTGGGATTCAATGTACTTTCTATTCTTATAATATTGTAACAATAATATTTGTCATTTGTCCAAGAACGAAATTTTATTCTCAAGCACAACACCACAGCATGCAATTGTTGAATTGTAATATTTTTTACTATTCTTATATCAAGGGCGACACCACAATATGTATTTTCTGTTTTTCTAATATCGTGACAACAATATTTGTTATTTATCCAGGAACAAAATTTAATTCTCAAGCGCATCACCACATCATCATCACAAACTCATGGCTTAATTTCAAAATGTTGGATACCAGTAGTGTATAACATAGTTGTAAATTTAACTAACAAGTCTACATGATAATCAATCCAAATATAAGTGCAATTAGTCCAAAAGCAAATATGAGTGCAATTTTAACTAAATAGAACTAGGCAAGCTGATCCCTCGACGAGTGATTATCTCACAACGTAGGCTCTTGTAGTAAAGCTGCTGTTCAACGTCCATGCCACTAATGTCCATTGTCATTATTCTTTCTTCTTCTAACATCCTCTTCAACTGTGCCCGGTCCTGCTCACTAGCAGCCCTCACTTGCTCTAGGCGAAGTCTCTCCCTTTCAATTTCCAATGCTTTGTTAAACCTTTCATCCTTCTTTGCTTCCTTGTCTGCATCTGCCTCCTTCTTGTTGTCCCACATATTGTTGAATGCTTCAATGCATGCATCACCTCCACCTTGACGTAACATTTGTTTAGCCTTCTTCCTACCCATTGGCCTCTTAGGTGCATCACCATCTCGAGTTGCATTTTCATCATTATCGGCATTGGGTATATTATCATTTGGGTTAGTAGTCAAATCCAGAATAGAATCTGTAGCAGCCTTGTGTTTCTTTTGAGAAGATTTATTTGTTGCCAACTGAATCATCTTCTCATGCCACTTTGGTTCATGTCGTAGGAGATTCCAGCAGTGCAAGAACTGAAAGGACTTATTTTCTTTGTCTTCCTCCTTGTATAACTTACATGCATCCATAAGCTGCACAAGTTCAGTTAGGCCACAGTTAGTTCCAGTCATGCATATTAAGTAAAAATAATACTTATAATATATCTCATACCTTATTCTCAAAAGTCTTTCCACTTTGATTTCTACCCTCAATAGCAGTAAAGCATCCACAAAACTTATTGACACACTCTTGAATGATTCCCCAACGATGTGCTAGTGAATTTGGACTGCGACCTACTATGATTTCCTTGCTAGAATGAAAGAAATTGTGAATCCTTGTCCAGTAAGCACCACGCTTTTGGTTTGTGCCTGGAATTGCATCAGTACTTATATTTATCCAAGCCCTCACAAGTACTACATCTTCCTTCTCACTAAAATTTTTGTTTCTTGTTTTCTTGTTTCCTATTGTGGTGGGAGTACTGTCCAGAGTTGTTTCTTGTTGCTCCTGTGGAGGGCTACCTAAACCATCCCAATCTATTCCATTGTTGTTACGAGTCTCATTCAGTAAACCCATAAAGTAGCCATCTTCTGCCATTGTCACAAATCCCTACAAATTTATGGAACGACATATCAGTTAAGGAAAATATAGGAGATCTCAAAGGTTTCATCGCAAACTAGTTCTCCGTGTGAAAAAATGGAAATCTGTCTGATCAGTTCTATCGTGTAAACCAAACTTACAAGTTTATTTGGATATTTACCATTGTTACATACTTAATAATCATGGAGCTGATCATCTGTTTTGTAAGACAGACTACACACAGTTGTCTGACTGAGAAGATAATTAAACACATGGCTGCGGCATGAAAGGCAAGTCACCACTACTTTATAGAGCTCAATTGCTGATGACACCCTAAGTCATTTTGACTACTGTTGACATGTATGCATACACGGGAAACTGGAAACAGGGAAAAACTTAAACATCTTGTACAACAGGTCATTAGTCCAAGGGAAAGAAAAGAAAGGGGCAAGACATGATACTTGTCATGGTTTCATAGTACTAGCATTCATGAACGGATGAACCACAAATGGCTGCAGGAAAAAAAAAGTGTAGAACCAGTGGGCTATGCATGTACGATTGACTGAATCAGAGCAAAGATTTAAGCACTTGCTTCTAGCCGGCCAGTAAATTCTGATAAAGTAACACATTGATTTACTAACTAATAGCAGTAAGTAAGCAACTTATGTGTATTATACAAAATGTGAGAATGAACATTCCCTGCAAACCAAGACTGCAAGACGAGAATATATGCAGGCTCAAAATTGGTACTGCAGTTCCACGCCAAATCGATTAAAAGAACTGTCTTGTTTGTCTTCTATTTCAGATCTACATTTGAAACAATCAAGCGAAGGGAATCTCTATTTCGATTACCTTGTACCTTCAAAGGGTGGAGAACCGGCGAGTTGACTCTGGTGGACTGGCTGCTGGCTGCAGGTGCTTGGGAATCGTGGAATCAAGGCAGGGGATGGCGGAGGAAACAACCAGTGGGAGGGGATGGCGAGATCGACGCCAAGAACGCCCGCTGGGCACTGGAGATTGAGAATAGGCTTCCACGATTGGCGAATGAAGTCCAGCGGCGGCGGAAACCGTGGGCGCACGCACAGAAACTGGCGGGACGATGTGTGATTAGGCGCCAAAAAAGTGGCGCGTAGACGGGAGGAGTGGGAATCGGGGAGCCCGATTGTTTCCCTGTTTCTAGCCATCTCTGGGGTGAGTTTAGGGGGAGACAAAATTAGGAGAGGTTTAGGAGAGCTGTTGGAGAAGGTTTTTTTGGCTAAACTCCATTAATTTAATTTAGGAGGGTGTTTGAGGGTGCTTTTGGAGATGCTCTAAGTATCCAGCAACTTGATCATTAGGTTACTCGTTCATATTTCCGCCTCCCATAATGTATTAATGAGGCCATGAGGGTTAACAGAGGACTGCATATCTACCATGTGGCCACCTCCATCAACAATTATTATTGCATGGGATAAGTTTACATTCTAAATAAATTTCTGGCTCACTTTACTCACTCAAACAATATTTCAAATTGGTGCAATCTATTATTTTTTTTGTTCTCTTTGTACGATTTGAATTTGAAGCTCAAATTTTACATGATAATAGAATATATCAATTCTATATAAAATAAAATATTTTTATTTTTTCTTAAATATTCTATATAAAAGTTTAGAACTATATAGTTATGATAGTATTCGGTGTTATTAAACTACAAAAAAATGTTTGAAATATATATTATATTTTTTAACATAAGGTTCTATGAAAGTTACCATTGTGCATATTTTGAGCACTAAACTTAGATCATACAAAGAGAAAAAAGATAAATTAATTGTGGAACCCACTATGGTCTATTTTGTTTCATGTAAAAAAAAACAGTATACTCCCTCTATTACACATTATCTATTATTCTGTTTATTTTAATTTTCCTAAATTATTTGTTATCTTTGCATTTTAATGAATTTTTTTCTCTTCTCAATACATTTCTATCTTCATCTCGCTTTTTTCATTCTTTTATGTACCCACTGTTTTCACCTCTCCTTAATTTCTATGTCTACATTGGGACATAAGGAATAGGCATAGAAGCTGATCCACGTGATGTTACTTGTCTGTCCAACTAAATTTTGTTTGCAAATTGCAAACCATGCATTGAAATGGAAAACTGATTCCACCATTACATTCTTCCCGATGAGATCTTTCAACTATATACCATTTGCTTATATTTCAATGATTGTTTCCAAAACAAAAAAAATCTTGATCCAACAATTAATATTTGGTTTGATTAACACAATCTCTCATCTTGTTGATTCAACATTTCTGTGTGTTGGCCAATATTGCTTATTTGTTGTTGATTCAATATTTTTTTGTTGGTCAACATTGTGACTTCGAAAAAAAGAACTATCATATATAGATAAGGGAAATACTTCAATGAGCACAAGGACATGTGTCCACCCTAATTTAATTATTAGTTATGGTTCAATATAAATATTCAATTTTTGATTATACCATTGAATATGTCAAATCATAATTTGAAGTATAAATATATCAAATTCTATCAAATGTACTTCAGTTTGACATAATTTGACATTTATGTACTTCATATTATGGTTTGACACATTAATAAGATATATCTACAACTAATTGGATATGTTTAATAGTATAATAAAAATTTGATATTTATATTAAACCATAATTAATAATTAAATTAGGTGGACACATGCCCCTATGTCCACAAAAGTCAATCTCGATAGATAAATATGGTCTACCTTTAATGATTTTTTTCTTTTCTATTTGGACGCTTGGTTTTACCGGTATGAGAGTTTTAAATCAAGAATTTTGATGGAAAATCAACTTCTAGATGTGGTTCGGACGGATCACCAACGGCACTCATGAAGGCTAGGAGGGAATCTGCCGTGTCGAGAGATAGATCGTGATGGGTGCCGGACGGCAGAGCTGTTTGACGAGGCACTGGACCAAACAAGTCCGAGTAAGTGAGAGAGTGAGAACCAATTATTGGTTTGAAGTTCGAACATATGAGAAAGGATGCTATACTTCATAACTTCAATACTGAAAAGACGACTTGCGCTGGTAATGTCCAATTTTAACTGCAAGTACACCGTGCTAGCTTAGCTTGGGTAGCTACCCCCATGGTAGCAAGACATTTTGTTACTCCTTCCATCCCAATATATAAGCATCGAGGGATTGAAATGTTTTCCATAATATAAGAAGTTATAGTGATGTGACGACACCCTACCCCACTTTGATCCCTCTAATTACACTAAATAACTCCAATTTGAGAAGGGAATGCTACATTTATTAGGGGCAATATGATCATTTCTCTCCTTGCTTGCTTTTGCCTTGGAATAATAGGAATGCTTATATAGTGGGATGTTTTGTGTAAGTGTAGGTGCCCAGCCCCGGCTCCCCGCTCGCAAGAGGTCTTGGAATCCACTCACATCACTCCCTCATTTTTCTTGATTTTTTATTAAATTAGTTGTTTATTAATAAGTTAAGAATAATACAGGTGAAGCTAGATCATTTAGTCACTCTAACTTAGTTATTATGATCCATACTTTAGTCATGTCAAACCAGTTGTCATGACTGAGTGCCAAGTTAGATCAATACATACACGTGACACGTCAGCATATAGACCTTTTTTTACTGGACAACCAATCCAATATGATTGGCGTGACCCAGGTCTTAATCATTTCAAATTGATTGGAGTTACTGAAATGTTAGTCAATTTCCTCAAGCGTTTCTCCCCACCCGACGTCCTTCTCGATCAACCACGCTCGAGGCACACCTCTCTCACCCTCAATCTAGAAGAAACAAAGTCATCACAATCCTCAACAAAATCTTGTTAGTTGACTGATTATCTAGAATTCAAATAGTTCAGGTCTCGTACCCGCAACATGAACCAGGACACTGACGGTGATACGTGTGCGGGTGTGGAGGTGGTGGTGCTGGACCTTTCGCATGCAGCGCAATCCAAGGTTGAAACCTTCAGATACATTGTAACAGTAGGCTCCAATACTAGAAAGAACATATCACCTTTGCTTCGAGTCAATGTAACTTTGAAAAGAGTAAATAAATTTAAACTGTGAGATGTAAAAAGCATTTTTGAGGTGTTGCATCATTGCCCTTGTGTGTTGCATATTTTCCTGCCAAGTTGACCAAAACATAGTTAAGTTTGCCGCCATTTTTCGTGCAAAGGTGACCAAAATAGCAGTGGTAGCGTCACCAGTTCCACAGGAGATAACCGAACCGTCCTCAAATGCAGGCAGCCAAACAACACCACCAAGCACGGGCCCATGCAGTCCAGCTAGCCCGAAAACAGGCAACCAACCATGTACCCTGTACACTGTACCTGCGGAGACGTTCCATTGAGCAGCCTAGAGCAAGAGGGTCGAGACAATCACACCCTGGATGTATATATCGAGATCTTGACCGAAGAGGGTCGAGAGATTAATAATGGGTGCTGGGGTGTAGTGCGATCTAGTAATATACCGTTGGATAAAATTGACATTGATACTTGATTGAATAGTGAGAGACGGTGCAGTGTGTTATCCAATACTGTATGTAGTTGAATACTGCCATGGACACTAAGCGCTCATGGTATTGAACATTTCACTGAAATTTCATATCAGGATAGGTAACACTACAAATATAAGGTGATTTTACTGTGGAACACTAACTTTCGATGCATTGACCATTTCATATCTACTAAACTTTTCATAGGCTATGTACCATTGCAAATTTGTGGTGGTTTGCCGTAACACACTATTGACAATAAGAAATGATTTTTTGAGGAGTTTGGAAAGAAAGTCACTTCAAAGTCTCATATCTGCCTTGCTCTCAACATTTTGCTCTGCGTGACTCTTGTAGCCACACTGCTTCCTTTTCTTTGTGCTTCCCAATCGGGTACCCCTTTTTGCCCCATCAACACATGCATGGAGCACAAAATTAAGAAAATGGAAGCCCCCATAAACACATAGAAGCTTCTTCGGACACAAAAATAAGAAATCAAAAGGCTCTGCAGCACATGGAGAAGGGCGGTGGACAGGTGAAAAATGGATGGCGTCTTAGAGACCTCTGGGCCACTCTATTTTCGCGTGGTGATGTCCCAAACGCCCACACGCCGCTGTCTGTGCCAGCCTATATGTAAACCAAGCGCCGTATGCCCATGCGTGCTACATGCTTCCTCACTGTCCACCAATCTTGTAAACCAGTTCTATACACTCCCATGGCGCCACCCTCCCAGAGCCGTGCTGACACGGCCGCTCCCAAGAGCAGCATCATCACAGTTGGAGATCCACCGTGCGGCCGCTTGCTGCTGGACCCGGACGAATTCCGTCGGCAGGGCCACCAGGTCGTCGACTTCATCGCCGACTACTACGCCAAGATGGAATCCTACCCCGTGCACCCCGGCGTCATGCCGGGCTTCCTCCGCAGCCAGCTCCCGGTCGACGCGCCGTCGCGCCCGGAACCCGACGCGTTCGCCGCGGCGCTCAAGGACCTGCGCGATCTGATCCTCCCGGGCATGACGCACTGGCAGAGCCCCCGCCACTTCGCGCACTTCCCGGCGTCGAGCAGCACGGTCGGCGCCCTCGGCGAGGCCCTCGCCGCGGGGATCAACGCCGTGCCCTTCACCTGGGCGGCCTCGCCCGCCGCCACGGAGCTGGAGATGGTGGTCGTGGACTGGCTCGGCAAGGCCCTCCACTTACCCGAGGCGTTGCTCTTCGCAGGAGGCGGCGGCGGCACGCTGCTGGGCACCTCGTGCGAGGCCATCCTCTGCACGCTCGTCGCCGCTCGAGACAGCAAGCTCGCCGAGATCGGCGAGAGCAGGATCGGTGACCTCGTCGTGTACTGCTCCGACCAGACCCACTTCGCGTTCCGCAAGGCGGCGCGCATTGCGGGAATCCGGACGGGCAACTTCCGCGAGATACCGACGTGGCGCGAGCACACGTTCGCGCTCTCCCCGCCTCGCTTGAGGCCGCGGTGCAGGCTGACGTGGCCGCCGGGCTCGTCCCGCTGTTCCTCTGCGCGTCGATCGGGACCACGCCGACCACGGCCATCGACCCTGTCCCGGAACTCTGCAGGGTCGCTGCCGCACACGGCGTGTGGGTCCACGTGGACGCGGCGTACGCGGGGTCCGCATTCATCTGCCCGGAGTTCCGCCACCTGGCGGAGGGCCTCCAGGGGGTGGACTCGATCAGCATGAACCCGCACAAGTGGCTCCTGGCCAACAACGACTGCTGCGCGCTGTGGCTGAAGCGGCCGTGCGCGCTCGTGGCCGCGCTGGGCACGGACCACGACGTCATCCTCAAGGACGCGGCGGCGGAGGGCCACGGCGTCGTGGACTACAAGGACTGGTCCGTGACGCTTACGCGCCGGCTCCGCGCGCTCAAGATGTGGCTCGTGCTCCGCTGCTACGGCGTCGAGGGCCTGCGCGACCACGTCCGGGCCCACATCCGCATGGCTGCGATGTTTGAGAACATGGTCAGGGCCGACACGAGGTTCGAGGTGGTGGCGCCGAGGCGGTTCGCCCTGGTGTGCTTCCGGCTCCGGCCACCGCCGATCGTGCCGGCACCACCAACCCGAGATAATACTAATGAGCTGAACAAGA
The DNA here is from genome assembly GCA_031894775.1 of Chloris gayana. Classification (NCBI taxonomy): domain Eukaryota; kingdom Viridiplantae; phylum Streptophyta; class Magnoliopsida; order Poales; family Poaceae; genus Chloris; species Chloris gayana. The sequence goes on from JAUNZO010002782.1 coordinate 103,529, forward strand.
GGCTCCTGGAGGCGGTGAACGCGACGAGCGAGGGGCCGTACATGAGCTCCGCCACGGTGGGCGGCGTGTACGTGCTCCGGTGCGCCGTGGGGAGCACGCTCACGGAGGAGCGGCATGTCCGCGACGCTTGGAACGTCGTCCAGAATCACGGCGCGGCCATGCTACGTGAAATGATGGGTTGCGCTAAAGCGTGACCATGGGACCAGAGAGCTACACACGAACGATCGGGCTCCCGCTGACGCCGATGGCCTCGGCATGGACTAGAAGGGCCTCTCGGCTTTGTTGGTGAAAATAAATTTCAAAATGCTCACAGATTTATGTTCCATCAATGTACCATATCTTTTAGGCACTAACCCATCTCCGGAATCTAAAAGCACAATATCCCTGTGATCAATACTGGCTGTACGGGCAGTAGCTCATCCTGGCATACCGCGGGCTGTACCCATGAATTATTCTGATACGAATAGTAGCTTCAATCGAGTATGCAAGTACAGAAACTTTGAACTCAAGGCTGCTACGGATGCCGGATAAAGAATGAGTAAACATACAAAGGAGGAGCAATGCAGTAAGAACAAGGAGGCCAGGTAGCTAACACATTAAAGATGAGATCTTTATCTCCGGACACAATTTGGCCCTTTGCTGTCAGTTGAACTTCATCTAGCCGGATTAAATGTCACATGCGCACGATATATCAATCTTACTCCTCACCCAAGATATAAGCATTTCTAACTATGAGAGGGAGTGAGCAGATTCATAGCATCTTCAATGAATGTCAACAAATTAATGTTCCGATACATTAAAGATGCGACAAGTCTGGACCAAACCGGAAATGTTTATAATCTGGGACAGAGGGAGTATCTCTAACGAATTATTTCCTTCGTTCGGGTATAGAATGCGTATTCCTGTCATCAATTTTTCCACCAACAGTGCACTACAACAATTATTGTCTTCTATGACGATGTAATTACATCATAATACCTGAGAAATTCGTCATAAACAATATTTTATGATAAACTTATGACGAAAATCACTTCGTCATAGATTGAGCGTAGCTAATTACCTTCTGTGACGAATTTTATATTTTCGTCATAAATACATGACGATATACAAAATCGTCACAAATGTTTATGACAATTTGTAAACCGTCATAGACTTTTATGACAGTTGTGTTTCGTCATAAGCTGTCTGTAGCGCGCATGTAGAGAGGCCTAAGGAGAGAAGAGGCGCATGCAGGTCGGGGCATCCGTAGAAGAACTCGAACACGCAAGGTGCCACTCTGCACGCGCTGCCCCGCGAGGCCGAGACCTTGGCGCCGTCCCGCGCACGCCATCAGGTCGAGCACCTCGGGCTCCTGATCTGCCAAGGACTGTGAAGGTGGATGTGGTGGAGGGAGAGGCGGCGGAGCCGGATCTTACGGGAGAGAGAGGAGTGAGGATGAGTTGGAAGCTCGGGTTCTGAACGTGTCACTCGTTTTTATTCAACATAAAGAGCAATCTCACTCGTCTGCTCTAATCTAATGGCCAGGATCGCTGCTTGAGTATTGGGCTGGCTAGTTGGGCCGGATATTGGTGCGTGGGATCCACCTGGAAGTGACTCAATTAAGCTTATACTTATGATATTTATGAATTATGGAGTTGCATATATAAATAATAATTTTAAAAAAATCCATGTAAATTACAGTAGTTGTAAATTCCAACTATCTGTATCTCAATTCTTTGTTTAAAAAATCACTTAATATTTATAGCTGCGAAAAATCTTAACAAATTGAATTTTTCTCAGGCGTCCATGTTTGTTTTGGTCTTCGATATTTCATTGTACAAGAGTTGGGTCTCACTTACATGTGGTTATTGGATTGCTAGTACTCTTGAGTTCAAATCTCTAGCACAAAATACTTTCTTATATATATTTTAAAAAAACTAATATGTAGTCCAATCATGACAGGTGGGCCACATCTCGTTGTGTGGTATAGATCAAACAAAATAGTTAATGACAACTTATATTTGTCATGAATTTTATGATGTTTATTAATTTATGAATATGATGTCTCTATTCGTCATAATATAGTGTTGTGTTTAATTATGACGATTTCATTGTTTGATTTAGTGACAAATATAGGTTTTCGTCATAAAACAAGTTCTTTCTTAGAAAACGTCATAAACTTTAGTGACTTTATGACGAAACAATATATTGTCATGGCAAATTCGTCATAGAAGGTCACATTTGTTGTAGTGGTGTGTGTTTCCGTTTCTCGTCGTTGTGGTTTGTGCGACACCATTTCAGCTTAGCCAGAATTAATTATAGACTAACATCCTCGGCTCCCTGCTGATATTGCTAGCCAAAAATAAGAAACGTAGGCTGTCAATTTGATCATGAGCTAGCGGCGGCACCAATTCATGCATGGAGAGAGAGAGAGAGAGAGAGAGATTTATGGATTGCGGATTAAAAGCTAGCCTTGCGAAACGAAACATTTTAAGTGGATTGAAAACAAGCCTTTGGTAGGAACAAGGAATAACTCTCCGAAGGTTTCTCTTTAGTCTTTGTACTGAAGGAGAATACACTTTCTATACATGAATAGAGGGAGTACTATTTAAAAGTGTTGAATTAACAACTATTTGCATCAATACCCTTGATTTGAAACAGGCTTTTATCTATACCATCAAGTCTAGAAAATAAATAGCGCTATAGATAAAAGTTGAAGTGATGTAATTGCTCACTATTTTAAATTACACAAATATTTAATAACTAATTTCATTAAAATTTTAAGCAAAAAATTTACAAACATTGATTGTTTAAATTTATCCGACTAAGAGGACATAACTTTTAATCTTATTATTAAATTTTCATTTGCAGAGGTTTTCACTTATATAAAAACATATCAATTATTGATTATATCTAACAAAACTTACACAATTGTACTATCTTACTTTAATTTGAATCAACTTTGCTCTGTAGTTTTATTTACTAATGTATTATTATTCTTCATAGTATACATTTTGCATCAAAATAAGATTAAGATGTCAATTATCGAGCTTTAAAATTCAGTACTTTCTTCGTTTCCTTATAACGTTCAAATAATAATTCAAGTTGTATAATAGTATTAACTTCGATAGTACAAAATCAATTGTTTAGGGGGGGGTGATGTTACTATTATTTTCATATCAAAGCAAAATTATTAGGACCCAATAACAAACATAAACTAAACAGAAATTATATCAAAGACCTAAAAACTATGACAAATTTCCATTGCGATGGAATTGTGGTGATCTTAATTTTACTCACGCAACGCTCTGAATTTGGTTACGATGTAATATCAACTTGTTTTCTTATTATTCCTATCTGAATTTTATGATGCATCTCTAATCTTCATCACTAATTTTTATCAATTGTCATAAATGAAATAAGCTAGTGATGATTTGGTTAATTGTCATGCTAAAATCTTAAACAGAAGATAATATATCTCATAGTGAAATGAACTTAATTTTATATTTCACTACATATGTGAACTAATATTTTTCTCATCCGAGGTGGAAGTGCAAGTAGTTGAGAAAATGAGGTCTACTTTGAAGAAGTATGTGATCTTTGTTGTAAATTGATTGCCTGGATAGGATATCCTTTTTTGAATTGTTACTACATCATTTTCATTCTATTTTCTTGTGTTGTTTGCAACTAAAGTAGTGGTTTATAGAACAAGGGTGATGGTCTCCAGTTTGATGTGATATTTTTACTTGAAATTTTTAGGAATCAAATAACATCAAGTTGTATGGAGTTCTCTGAATTAAACTGATATTTTTTAGAAAAGAATATATAAATATCAAATCTGTATCAATATAATTTATACAAATATAATTATTACACAAGGAAAAAGGATGACACAAACACAAAAAAGAAGAAGAAAAATTCTCTTGTAGCTAAACAAACACGCAATACACCATATAACATCCTAGCCCTTTGTGATTAGACCTATAGTGACCCATGTGCACATATGTCTATTAGAGGGTGAGAATTTAGTAACATCATGCTAGTCTAGTGATAGGAAGACAATCATGTAAGGTTAGGTTGTCGAACACCATCAACCTTGGGTTAACCCTTTTATGTGAAGTGATGTCAAAAGCATAAATATATTGATGGACATGTGGGAACTACTCAAAATGAAAACTTGGCTCAACCATGTTTAGAACGTAGGTCCTTACAAATGGTATTAGAGCCGACCCTCGCAGACATTAATGCGTGTGAGTAACAAGCATATGGTGCATGATGTTTGTAGGCCCATGCATGTGGCATGACATGACATTATGTGACAACAATAGACATAGTCATGTCTAAGAGGGGAACATTACTAGTACCTTGCTCATCGTTGAGTATGTCCTTTGACCTAGCTCAGCCAGGTCTAGACCATAGACCATTACAAGTGGTGTTAAAGCTAACCCATGCAGACACGATGTGCTTCGAGTGTCGGGCATATGGTGCATGACGTGTGTAGTGAATATTCCATAGAGGGGAAGTAAACCTACAAATTTCTATGAAATTGACTTAACAAAACTGTTAGCTACCGGAACTTACGTAGTGGAACTTCCAATAAGGGGACTTCTAGTACTCTACTGTAACTTTCGGTTGATATGATAAAAATGCAAGAATTTAAACGTAAATGGTCCTATGACACTTTTACTTGAAAGGGATGATAAAAAAACAATAACCCTAAGCCGGGTAAATAAAACACAAGGGAACAAGCAATAAGTTAGATCGGCAGAATTTAAAGCACACTTAGCAAGAATCCTAGAAGAAGAAAAAGAACAAACAATGTAAGTAAAGAGAACGATATGACATACGGATTTATTCTGACTAGGACCTTCTCTAGAGACCCAGTTGAGCTCCACCTCCACCTCGCTGGACCCAATTGAAACTTCTGGTATGATACCGAAACTTCGACTAGTGGAAATCAGAAGCTATAGAGGTTTGAAATTTTATTTGAGCTTTTCAACCACAACCAAAATTTAATTTGCATCCCTCTTAGTAGTACGACACACCTACACTCAAATATTAAATAAAGAACTTGACATTGAGCTTTTGAGTGTAGTTTCCTTCTTTTCAAATTTTGGCATCTTCTCTCTTTTTCTTTCACTTTTCTTGTCTTGGATGAATCATGTACATAATTTCTTATGAAGACGTGAGTCCAATTTGATTGTATTGACATCAATTGTTCCAAATAAAATTAGAGATGTATATACACTTTCAGTAAGCCCATACGCTTGACACGACATGACATATGTAACAGCATTGGGTACAAAGTGTGTCTAAGAGAGGAACACTCATGATAACTTGACTAACGATGGATATGTTGTGTCGGTACTGACGTGAGGTCCTGTGAGGTAGCACCCTACTCTATTGAGATAGTCTCTGTTGCCCATGTGCATCGAGAGGGTGGAAATTTGATATGACCTTGATAGTCTAGGAGTCAGGCCAAAATATAAATATAGATTATATGACACCATAATTGAGTTAACCCTTTACGTGAAGTGAAACCGAGCCAAGTTTGGTGCCTAGGTTGTTACATGATACATCCAACCAACGAGCACGCTCGGTCCATGCGTCGCTACCTTATTTGCTATTTGGCAAATCACGTTTTCTCAATGTGTTACAAACAATTTTACCTTTTTCTTATTATCATTCTATCAGCTTTTGACAACAGTAACCGCCTATTCTCATTTGACAAAACACTGATATCCAACAACGATGCCAAATTTGGTGCAACTACTATTATAACAAGGCCTCTCTAGATAGCAGATCCCTCCGGTATTCCCCGTGAAATTTCGATAATATGCTCCAAAGGGCCAAAGTTTGAAGAAAAAAGGAGGATTCATGACAAGATCCAATAAAAAAACTCGATACATGCATGAAATCTCTAATAAATCAGAATATAAGACCACCCGGCACTTATTACTAAAATCAGCCTGGAAGATCTTTGCAGTCTGATACACATTGCCATATGGGGCACGATATAGCTCAAACTTCTCTGGATAGGACAACATATTTCAGAAGTATGATTAGGTATAGAGTTAACATCATAATCAGGAGACTTAAGCAGAAGGAAATAGTGCTAAATCACGAAATCTTCTGGGCTTCCTTGAAGTCACATCCAAGGTGAAAGTGAATCAGCCTGAGCATCACCAAGTCCGAGGAGGAACAGCTCAGGCTTCTCACTGAAGTGCTTTGTTATGGATAGCACATTCCCTTTCCATTCGTGCGTAGTAGACACGTCTCTAATTACAGGTATGTGAGTGAAATCTCCACTACGCTGGAATTAAATAAAAAGATGGGATATATCTTCGTCCAATTCTTGCACTGAATGATGAGTGGCCTACAATCATCTCAAGAACAACCCATCATCCTGAAAGTAAAGACGAAAATGAGTTCAGTGAAATGCTCCACAAAGGTTGCATCCAACAGAATTTGGAAAGAGCATACAAAAGAAAAAAGAAAAGGTCCTAAATAAGTAACATTCTCAACATGGCATAATACTTAAACCCCTGTCTGATCATTTTGGTCAGGTTCAGACATGTGGAAATGGAGCAGCTACATCAGACTGCTCTGTTAGTCTATCATATGAAACATTATTTCTATCCCATAGTTCAGAATACATCATACATCATCCAAAAAGATCTTGTTCCACATAAGCAACCTCTCTTCCTTTGTGAACAACATCATAACCAAACTTCCTACCCTACAAATCTACAAACACACCAAATCTGACACGTGCTAATTTTATTAAAAAAAAATTACTACCTCAGTTCGGCAATTATCAACAATCTGACCAGGCGAATGACCTAAAACAACTACTGAGTACGGTTGCAATAACATCATTTTTAATCTGGAGCACTAAACGTGAGCCATCAGAGCAGTAGGAGGCCACTTAGACACTGTTAGATAAACCTCCAATACAAATCAGAAGCCCCATAATTAGGCATGTTTGGCATCAATCATGCCAACTCAAAAGCTTGAGTGTAAATTATTTACAGTCAGTTCAATGTGTAACCAGCAACCACAACTTGAAGAAAAACTGAACTTCCTGAATTATCTAACTCTAACCTAATATATAACGCTTCACTTATGCATAGACTATTTCATCAGAGCAGTAGGAGGCCACTTAGACACTGTTAGATAAACCTCCAATACAAATAAGAAGCCCCACAGTTAGGTATGTTTGGCATCAATCATGCCAACACAAAAGCTCGAGTGTAAATTATTCAGAGTCAGTTCAATGTGTAACCAGCAACCACAACTTGAAGAAAAACTGAACTTCCTGAATTATCTAACTCTAACCTAATATATAACGCTTCACTTATGCATAGACTATCTGACTAATTTGTATGACCATCAGCTCCAACTATTCTCCTTGTTGCTTGTATGAAACCTACTACACTGCAACAAATCCAAGAGATAGTTCATGGAATACGAGTCTCTAACACAAAGTTGTAAACTAAATTATCAGATTGTGCTCTTACAATTAGGCAAAATCTTGGAAACAAGTGAGCCACATCCGGTGGTCATTGTGTTTGATTTACAGGCTCAGTTAGGAAATCAAAGTTGGTTTGACAATGGACATCCACCAACATGATGTTGTGCTCTAAATTATGTTTGATTCATGAAAGACTACTAGAACCTAGTTGTGCCCAGTCATTGCCCAAAGTTTTGAAGCGGAAATGAAAGAATCGCTACATTATTGCTCAAACACTACACTCTGATATTCTAGCATTTCCATGTTCTGCATAATCTTGTGTGCAGGCAAGCAAAAACAGCAGTTTTTTCCTTATAAGATACAATAACAAGTAACATTGTTTCCTAAACAGGGAAATTGTAAATTGCACGCAATCATCTAGTATGTTTGAAAAACAATTCATCTCATAAACATATTGGCTAAAGTTCTTTTTACCTGACAAAAGGATAAAAGTCTTTGAAGCTGACTCCCTGGTGCTTAGAACGAGTTCATTTCAAGGCAATACGGCTGTCTCTTGAGAAGCACCCTTGCCGCGGTCCTATATGGCTCCTCAAATGCATTAGAAATCCAACAGTTTGCTGCTGATCCAGCAACCGCAGCCGTGCCATCCTCCCTCAATGCAACCTCGCTTGGTCTGATTGCCACCAGTGTCGCACCTTTCAATACAGTTCCCCCAGGAAGCTCAACGTGTGGCGCGTAAAATAGTTGCATACTGAGCGCCGGCATGAGCGTCCGGTGCGAGCTCCCTGACGCAGATACTGGCTGCACCCGCAGCTCCTGCAGCTGCTTCTTGTTCATGGTGAGCATGCCCTGGCCGTCAGCGTCCGTCAGGTTTAAGCTGTCCAGCGTGGCATGGTTGGCGATAATAGGCTGGAGCAAGTAATGCCTCGCCGACGCAGCAATAAGCGAGCTGATCGTCCAGACGACGCGTAGCTTGAGCCCTCCGTTCGTGTAGAGCGACTCAGGCAGGCCCCCGGATTCTTCAGGCTCCCCCTGTTTGAATCGGGAGCGGCAGACGTGGTGTCAGGGGAGCTGTCGGTGGCAGTTTCGGGCGCCGCAGTCGCCGGCGCCAGCGCCTTGGACGAGACAGAGGACGCGCCGAGGATGACGCAGCTGCCGAGGGTGGAGCCGAAGTCGGCCTTCCACTTGAGGAGCACGCCGTCGTCGATGCCGAGCTCGCCGGTGGGGAGCTCGATGTGGAGGCGGCGGAGCTCCTTGAACGCGCGGAGCACCTCGGAGGGCGAGTGGTGGGAGACGTCGGCGGCGGGCGCGGGCGGGGAGGCGGGCTGCGGCGCGGAGCGCCTGGAGACGGCGGCCGCGGCGGGGGACAGGATCTGGCCGAGCGCCTGGATGGGCCTGGAGATGCCGCCGAGCAGGAGGCGCGCGATGTGCGCGAGCGCGGCGGCGCGGCCCCGTGGCGCGGGCGCGGGCGCGGCGGCGGCCGCCAGCGCGGCGGCGGCCAGGTGCTGCGGGGAGGCCTGCGGCAGGTCGTCGGGGATGACGCAGTCGACGCGGACGAAGACGGAGTCGACGAGCGGGACGAGGTCGTGGAAGCGGCGCGAGACGAGGGCGCAGCGGCCCAGCGCCTTGACGTCGCCGATGCGGTTGAGGACGTCGAGCAGCACGGCGTCCGGGAGGCGGTCGAACTGGTCCTCCGCGTCGTCCCCGCACGCCCACTGCTCCTCCTCCTCGTCCGGGGGCCCCGCACTTCCATCTCGGTTCCCAGCGAGGCCGGATCGGGATCCGGGGGCGCAAGGTGATTCGTCCTCCCTCTTGCGTTGTTGTTGGAGGAGCACTGGTAGTCGGCACAACCGCGAGGCGAGGCGAGGCGAGGGAGGAGCGGGGTCACTCACGGCTCGTGATGAGAAAGGAGGACCTCAAGTAGCTCGTGCCGTAGTGGGGGTCCGGATCAGGTGTCAGTTTCCGGGCTGGCTGGGGAGATGCGTTTCGTGGTCGCTCGCGCCACCACACCGGCTGCCAACTGACAGGACGGGCACGCGACGTCTCAGCGCTCGGATTCCAAAGATCCCTGCTCCGGCAACAAGTGCCCGTCCCTCTCCGCTTCGAATTCCGACGGCAACTGCCGCGATCCACCGCCACCAACGGACGGGGAGATAGATAGGATCCGCGGCTTTCCCGTTGGCACTGCCTCTGCTGTTGACCTCGCACCGGCACCGCGCTGTGGTGGCGTGGAAGCTAAACCTGATAAGGATTCGCCCGCCGAGGACGGCGGAGGGAGGCGCCGCGCGGGCCGTCCGATCGCGACGCCGACGGGCGCGTGTACGGCCGATGCGCTCGCTTCTCAGGTGCTCGTTTGACTTTCGAAACTGGTGCCTGCACGGTGGCGCGGCGACGGATCTTAGGAAGGGCCTGTTCCGCGATTAAACAAACGGTTGCGGTGTCAGAGCAACACGCCCAGATCGCAGCAGCGCATGGCGAGTGGGGGAGATGCTCATTCAACGCCGGTGAGGTGTCAGCACCTGCACGGCGCGCGAGGGATCTCTCGGTTAAACTAGTACGAACCGACACTGCACCTCGAAACGACCTGGAAACCGACACCGCGACGATCAACTTAACCCCAGTTTTGCGATGCGGAGATCGAGCGAGCGGGCACGTCACCACCACTCGCCAGGCGAGGTGGTGTGCGGAGTGGGGAATGATTGGTGCCGCACGGGGCGCCCGTGATCGACGGAAGCTTGGGTCTCAAGCGACTGCGGTGGATGAGTAAAGTGGCATTTGTCTTTAGCAAGGTATAACCCACTGCTGATGATCATATTCTCCAATGTTGATTGCTTGTTTGCTTTTTGTGTTCCTCATGTCTGACGCAACCGGCAGGCAGTATCCAGATGAACACGAGAGAAGATCTTACACTGCTGTGCTTAGTTGGGCCAACTTATCCTCTACCCACATCCACGTGCAGGGAGCGTGGCCACTTGTTGGGCCTTGCTTCGTCGGAGCAAACTACAGTATACGTACTGAGGTTTATTTGTTTCAGATTCACACAGATGAGCAACTCTCAACAATTTTTCCGCCCCAAGTGAATTATCCGGATCCATGTTCAGTACATGTTCAGTACCACATGGCACTTACTCGGTAGAGTGTAGTCGAGCAGCAATGTTTCCCAACAGTTTTCGCTCAAGAAAGACTTCGCTCTTCAATCAAAGTTGACTTTCAAATCCGAAGTATTGATACCTAGCATGAGCCGAGACCGTGCAGCAACCAGCCAGCCTTTTCCGAGGCCAGGCCTCTGAACCAAGTAAATGCTCCCATTCAACCAGAACCCGAAAGCAAGACCGGAGCACGCATTCAGTAATTCAAGGAGTTAAAATGACAGATATGAAATGTAAATGCCTCATCTATGTTTCGCAAAGCTACAGTTGACTATGACCATCACACACCGTGCTGTAAAATAAACTTCTTTGCAGTTAGCTGATTTTTACAAGACAGAGGTGCGAATAACATTGAGGATCAGAACTCGAAATGTCCAAAGTATCTTGCTTGCTTTTTCTTTATAAATCTTGATATGGTAGAGACGTCTCCTTGAACGATTATCTCGCCATCTTCCATATAAATAGCACCATCCGCATATGTCAGTTCTTCCAGACGGTGAGTCACCCATAATGCGGCAACTTCCCCATCAGCAGCTACAGAGTTCCTTACTGCCTTTATCACACCCATCTGCAAAGAAGTAGAACTATCACATGGCAATAACGTACAACTTTCTAGTTACACATCAGAAACAGCAAAAAGATTCACAAACATAAGCTTTGACTAGAGGTTTTCCATATAAAATTAAAATGCAAGTTGGACATTACTTGACATGATGATAGATACCAATGAATGGGAGATGAACAAAAGAAAACATAAGGTTAGGTATGTAGATACAGTTAGAGATGCGGCAATGAAGTGCTAACAGGATCATAGTACTTTGAAAACCTGAAGACGGTCAGTACCTGGTCATGTTCATCTAGGAATGTGGTCAGCTCGTCAAGTAGTAATACTTTGGACGCTTCAGCTAAAGCACCAGCAATTGCAACTCTTTGTTTCTGCCCGCCACTCAGAGTCTGAATTGGCCTCTGTTTTGGATGAAGGGTTTTTATGAATGAAGACATTATTTGAGTATAATCCAAAAGGTGGATTTCAGCTGCCTACTTGAGAGTAGCTCAACATCCCAACTGCATCCAATGATTTTGATACTCTTGATCGGACCTCACCCAATGAAAGGTTGAGCTTCCCAAGACCAAATGCAACATCTGACTCCACAGTAGGCATCACAACCTGTACCCAAAATTCCATAGGATAGAACTTATCAGGCAGAGAAATATTTGGTGTGATTTAAGGTGAAATGAATCAGTAGAAAACTAGTATAATAGAAGAATCCAAATAATGCTAATGTACTACAAATCCAGTGAGCCAATTCTTAGGAATAACGGAAGGACACAGAACATGTACAGCACAGCGATCCCTAAGGGCACGTTTAACACAACTTCACCTGATTTTCAATGAATCAGGTGACCAACAGAAACACATAGTGGGGAAAAGGAAATGAAATATCATGACCTTTTTTATAACAGATATATCATGAATGTAATCTTGTGCATACAAATACAGTCAACTACTACGAACATAACATTGGATTCATGAGAGAGGCCTTTCCAGCATTTTTTTCCCGACATGGCTAATCAATACAGATATTACAAATATCAGTAATCTTGTCATATATAACCTAATAACTTAATCTATCAGTGCTTGGATGCAAGTTTTCCAATTTGTGACTCAGTGGATCGTTCCAGAACTCTTTAAAATGAACTAAAATTGCCCTCTACCTCATGAAGTTAATACAAAAAATGAATTAAAAGCTTGACCCGCAACTACCCACAGGGTACCCACCTGCATCCCTAGTGTTTCTCTACATTTAAACCACCTGATGCTAGTGAACTAGCCTCTCGACAAAATATGTATCTTATGCACAGAACTAGAAATCAGGTAAATTTTGATAATACAGTAGGATATACATGTAAGCTGTTATTTGACAAATTTGATCAAACCTATGGTGTACTATGCTCACATATCCAATCAACTGAAAAATAGTTTTAAGTGGCAATTCATATCACATGAACCCAAGCAAATTCCAATTGAAAATATAGAGTAACATCATTCAGAAAACCATTGGCAAAGAAAAGCTACAACCTGGTGATCAGGATTTTGGAAGACGTAGCTGCATGGCCTGTTTATATACACGGTGCCGGCAGATGGATTAAGAAACCCTGCCAAAACCTGGAAAACAATTAACATTTCTGGTCACATTAACGGAAAATTAACAAACCAATTCTCAAACTGTCATATAGCCTATTAGGGGAAAAAAGGAACATGATGAAACAAGTAGCTAACTGCTTTGCAAGGGCAAACAAATAAGGGAGCTTCAGAAACCAATTCATGTTCTTGCTGACTTTCCAGATGAGATAGTGGCAGACCAAAAGTGGATGATGCAATAATCTTGTCAACGCTTGACTAACTTGAAGTCACTAACGCTATAATCTGGGCCAAAAACAGGTGCAATTTACCCCTAACCACTATTCATTTTTCCATCATGTCAATTTCTGGCTTTGTGATGGTGCACCATACTTTAGATGTGATGCCCAATCATCATCATAAAGATTAAAGAAATCTGATTAATTGTCAATAAGGATGTAATACATTTTAATTAATTTTCTAAATGATATTAATATGATTCTTAATGGAAACTAATACTTTTACGTAGTGTATATTGTATCCGCCTAATAATTACACAAACTGACATGCACATTGCAAAATCCTCAAAAAATTTCCTAATACCAGTGAGAGAACTGAGGTTCAGCAAAAGACACAGAAGCTTGCTTAAACATTTGCATAAAGTTCAGCTACCCAGTTGCCAAAAAATACGGGTTGTTAAGACCTTGATTCTATCCACAATGTCCTTTCTTTTTTCCATTTCAAATCAAAATAAGAACCAAGCAGACAGCATGGGAAATATCATGCCGTATGTATTTACTGAATAAATTCTGCAATGCACACTGTGGAACGAATCTCTTCGTTTCAAGCCAAGCCAATAAAACAATTTATTGGTCCTTGCAGGACCATTGACTGTCAAATCAAAATTACTAAAATATTAGACCCACCACTTCAAAATGCCGTGTGATGGACAGATAGAATTGAAGTTACGAGTGAAATTCTACATGTGCTAGTCGTTTGGTACGAATAAAATGAACGCGAAAAACACACTATGCAGTCTCCAGTTGATATGAGAAACCTTGAGCAGGGTGGACTTGCCGCAACCGTTCGGGCCGAGGAGCATCCAGAGCTGCCCCTGCGGTACGCTGAGGGAGCATCCCTTGAGCACCGGCAGCACCCGCCCTCGCCGCGTCGTCACCGACAGCCCGACGCCGCGGCCCTCGATGGCCGGCGCAGCCGGCGGAGAGGAGGCCGAGGCGAGAACCCGCCTCCTTGGGCGAGCGGGAGCGGTCAGGCTGGACGGAGGGGCGGCGCAGGAGGACGGGGAGGGGCAGCAGCGGAGAGGATAGGCGCCTCCGGTGAGGCTGTGCGCCATCTCGGGCTCTCGGCGAGCGGAGGAGAGAGGGAGGCGCTTCTGGGCCGGTAATGTAAACGGACGGTCCTTGGCATCCGTCGGCCTTATTGGCAGTTGGGCTGGGCCATTGGGGCCTTTGGTTAATTAGGCCTTCACGGTTTACTAGTCTCTATCTCTACTCTTAATATAAGTTTAATAAGTTCGATGAAGACGTCCACGCCGTACGCCCGTACGCCCACAACCAATGAATGAAGAGCCCACGTCGTTTTCGAGTCTGTTACATGAGAATTATACTGTACACGAACATCAATCCGTTTCCTTTTTTGTTTCACGTCCTGATTAGAAGACCGCTTCCAATACGAGCACCACCGTAAACTCCTAAAGTTGCTGCTACCTCTTGATTCTGATTACTTGTGAGCGTTCTTTTCGCGTACGCCTACCTCGATGGCGGCCTCAAAGAAGAGGCATGGCGAAGCTGGATACTGCGCTCTTGATGACTGAAACGGGTGCCTTTTACCCTAAGGATACTCCGTCTCTTATTATTTCTCTTGTATTCTTATGAGTCTGGCCATTGAACGACTATGAATGGAGGTCCTAGCTGTTCGTCGGCCGCCAGAGGAGCAAGAAGGCCCAACAGAGCTTTAAGTTACATCAATTATAGAAAATAAAAAGGCCCACATTACCATATATATGGCCCACTCATGTGCACGTACAATGAAAGAAGTCATACCTGCTCATATCCTTTTGACGAGCACCGAGCTACCACTACCGGAATTCGATATTTTGGGTCTTCAGGTGTATACTCTTATAACTATTTGTCATTTATTACCCAGTTCCAAATAACATGTAAACCAAAAGATAAAAGGAAAATATCATACGGTACATTCAACTGTATTTGATGTATTCAACAGTGTTTCCGGCCTGCTTAAGATCTGTGCTATCTGGCTTCCACGTTACCTACATCTGATTTGAATATCATAGCGTCTATATATATGTTATGTGTTCAATCTTTATAATCTTGACATCATGACAAAAAAAATCAGTTGCTACGCTCGAGAGAGAAGAGCCCCTAGCACACGGCAAATATTTTTGTCGTAAGTAGCCCACGGCGAAACCCCGACGGCGGCACTCCTAGACGGCAACGCCGCCTTCGCCGTGTCACAAAGCGCGGGCACACCACGAAGTATTTGCCGTGCGCTGCGCTCCCCACACGGCGAAAATGTGCCGTTAGCGGAGCACCGTTACATATCTTTGCTATGTGCCATATCGACAACACACGGTGAAATAAAATATCTTTGCCGTGTGCCGGACGCCGCACACACGGCGAACGAAATTACAATTTGCCGTGTGCCTCATGCGCGACACACGGTGAAATCATTTCATTTTTTTCTATTTACTATTGTAACTATGTTCAATGATGAAAACCAAATGATCTAAATGTGGACACAAATAGTGGGATTTGTTACATTATTTGACTAAAAATATAGTTCAACCATATTTCATCGTTCTATAGCAAATTTATTTCGCCCGTTGCAACGCACGGGCACATTGCTAGTAGTAGTATATTTCCAATAAGGAAGAAGTCCTCTTTTCCCCCTCAACTATCACCAAAGTCCGAGTTTTCTCCCTCGATTCCAAAACCAGTCATACAACCCTCTCTAATTGTCAAAACCATTTATTTTACCTCCATGTCCGGTTTCTAGAGCTGTTTTGATCGACATGGCCGGTGGAACCCACATGTCGGGTACCACGTCAACGTTGTGGACCCCACCAACAACTCCTCTCTTCTCTCTCTCTCTCTCTCTCTCACACAAGGTGGTCGGCCATGTGCGCACCCAAGCCCGACCGCCGTCGCTTGCTGCGCGCCTACGCCACCCCGTCCCTCCTCGCCTTGCGTGAGCTCGCCGCCCCCTCACGACCCCGCTCCGCGCGAGCTCTACGTCCCCTCTCGCCGGCGCGATCTCGCTGTACTCCCCACCCGACCTTGGTCTCTCTCCTCTTCTTCTCTCTCTCGACTAGGCGACCGGCTACACGCGCGGGCGGTGCGGCGAGCTCGAGTAGGGGGAGGGCATCGAGCTCGCACGTGGGCGGGGAGGCGAGCTCGCACGCGAGCGGGCGGGCGAGCGATGCGGCGAGCTCGCGCGGCAGGCGAGCAAGGCGTCGATCTCGCGCGGGCAGGCGGGCAGCGAGGCACCCTGCCATGTGGGCCCCACCGGCCACGTCATCCAAAACAGCTATAAAAACCGGACACGGAGGTAAAATAAACGGTTTTGATAGTTAGAGGGGGTTGTATGACTGGTTTTGGAGTTGAGGGAGGAAACTAAAACTTTGGTGATAGTTGAGGAGGGAAAAGAGGACTTCTTCCTTTCAATAAACAGAGTACTTGCCACTTGGTTATGTACTTGCCTACTTGGCGTTGGCCAGAGGGAAAAACCTGTACTTCCAAACTTGTACATTCGTCTAATACAACGAACTAATAATATGCTCCAGGTATTGCGAGACAAGTTTGATTTAATAGCTAGGCTCGTCAATCCCACGATGAACAGGCAAATAAGGCGAGTGGTATGAACCACAAATCTGTTTGGACAGAAGTGCAGTTGGGTTACCGTTAGCTTAGAACTTGGAAGGACGCGGCGGCGACAAGATGGATTCCAGTTTTTTTTCGATTTTTTCTGCTTAAGTGTTAAACTCCTTAACACTCAATTGAAAATACTTTTACAGCTTAAAAATTAATATCATTTTTTTTAGTGTTAGAGTATACATAAGTTTTTCGCAAAAAAAGTATATATTGAAGCACCCATTTTAGCTTTGAACAGACCCAAATATGATGATAATTTTAAAATAAAAATTCCTAAATTTGGTATCTGTTAAGAAATAATGAATAAGTCATCCTAACCTTCTTAAAAAGATATGAAAAAATGATTTAAATTCATTGCATCTATATCGATGATCGAACATTTTTTTTGTTAATGTTAGGTTATATTTCATAATTTTGAGTTGTTTAAATTGTGTTCAAATTTAATTTTTTATTCAAAGTTTAATTGACCATATTTCAAACTTTAACTCCTCGATGCGGTTAGATTTGGAAATAATTAATATAAAAACGCTTAAACTGAGTTACTTTTCAATTGAGTGTTAGCGAGGTTTAACAGTTAAGGCCGAAAGAATCGAAAAAAATGGAATGGATCCTATGGCCCCCAGTTGGAATCGATAAAAAAACTGAAATTATTTATTTTAAATAATTAATAAAAGAATTCGTCCTTGGCGTACTGAAAACACGAAGGAGATCCGTCGACCTTCGATTGGCAGTTGGGCTGGGCCAGTGGCGCCTTGGTTAATTAGGCCTTCACGTTTTATTAGTAGTATTTTCTATAGACAGAGTACTTGCCACTTGGTTATGTACTTGCCTACTTGGAGTCTCAAAAAAAGTACTTGCCTACTTGGCGCGAGGGGAAAACCTGTACTTCCAACTTGTACTTTCGTCTAATACAACGAACTAAATACGCTCCAGATATTGCGAGAAAAGTTTGATTTAATAGCTAGGCTCGTCAATTTCCCTGTGAACAGGTAAATAAAGCGAGTGGTATGAACCACAAATCTTCGTGAGGCGAGTGATCAGCCATTCAGCACCCATCTCTATCGTCCGAGAATCCGTGGAACCGATCAGATATTTGGTTCTGGGCCGCGGTTCGATGCGCTTGGTCCACACTGCTGCACGACTCGCCCATCCTAAACATAGCAAAGTTTTGTTTCTAGTATAGGCCAATCCCGCCCGGCGCGGCGTGCGTACGCAAAAAACCCGTCCAACGCCGCGCCGTGTCATCTCATCTCGGCGCGCGGGCGCCGTTGCGGTGGGTGCCAACTGCCAAACCCAAGTCCCAACCCTTGCGGCACGGGGACGACGGGGTCGCGGCGGAGCAGTACACATCTCTCGGGTCTTCCCACTCCGCCCGCCCGCCGTGTACGCACAGGCAGCCTTGTACTACAACCAGCCATCCCATCCCATCCTCCTCGTCGCGTCGTACATCTGCACGCCACCACCACGCGCCGCCGCCTCGCCTTATATTTAGGCAGCACGCTCCGATCGATCGACCCACGCGCCGCCACGCTCACGTCACGACAATCTCGAATCGATCCACCGCGCCGCAGGGGCAGAGGCCATGGATATGGGAGGCCACGGCATGGGCCCGCCGCCGGCGGCGGGCGGCGGCGGCATGCCGGCGATGCGGAAGCACTACATGCACATGACCTTCTACTGGGGCTGGAAGTCGGAGATCCTCTTCCCGGGCTGGCCCGGCGCGCGCGGCGGCATGTACGCGCTGGCGCTCATCGTCGTCTTCGCGCTCGCGCTCGTCCTCGAGTTCCTGGGCTCCCGCGCGCTGGACTCCCGCCTGCCCTCCGCGTCTACCGGGCGTCGCGCGGCGGCCGGGCGGCGCGCGCCGCGGTGCACGCGGTGCGCATGGGCGTCGCGTACGTGCTCATGCTCGCGCTCATGTCCTTCAACGTCGGCGTGCTCCTCGTCGCCGTGGCCGGGCACGCCGCGGGGTACATGGCGTTCAGGGCGGGGCTCTGCGGCGACGGGCGGGCGCAGGTGGAGGACGGGTACAAGGAAGATGCGGCGGCGTGCTGATAGGCCTATCTAGATGCGCGTTGAACCTTCCTGATGATCGGTGATCGGTGGTGCTAGATGTGTATAAGTGTGTGCTAACACACAAATCTGCAAAATGTCCCTGTATAATGAGTTGTGATGATTTCCTTGGCTCCACTCGATTTATGATGTTGGCTGTATCCTTTTCAATCCGTGCCCCCGTACCTTCCCTACTTGTTTGCAGGCAGCTCTGCGGGACTCGACTGTTTACCCTTCTAACTTCTGTGTCACTCGATCATGCTTCGTCTGCACATCCCTATCACTTTTTCTTCCCAAGAATATATGTTTCTTTTCCTTTTTTTCCGTTTCGAACGGATAACATGCTCGTGCCAAACCATGGCTCACTAAACTTTATATAACATGTTCGTGCCAAACCAAAATGGCCTTGGTGTGAGCCTTCAGACGGTACAGCACACAGAGAGAGCGTGCACGCGACGTGCGTATATTTCCCACCACATGTCTATGGCCTGTGACAAATTCGATGCAGCAAAGTGTTCAAAACGACGGTCGCGGATCGGAGAGGATTTTCTCGTCTGCTACTTTGCAGTGATTCCACGCACACTGCAGTTCGTGCAAGCATATTTCTTTCGCATTTTGGTCTTTTTCTCGCCACTTAATCACGGTAGAAGAAAAGGTGGTCATCGCCGCAAGGAATTCTCTTCCGCATCTGTGTACTCTCCATGGAAGGGAGAAAAGAAATCCATTTTGCCATGACTTTCTGAACGTTGTAGTACACGGCTGTACATCTGCAAAATCGGCGTATATGGCCCCAATTGAAAACGATCCCCGTTTTTGGCGGACTGTTAACCGTAATTAGGATGCTCTGACTGCAGTACGCGTTACAGTAGCCATACACATCAAGTTGACGATGAACCAAGTATTCAAAACAGAACCCTCTATTCTTTTTTCATTCCCTTACGAAGGTTCTCCCCGTTGACATTCGCTCTGTTCCGCGTGAAGAAATCAGACTGCTGACATGTTGTTTTGCCGAAACGCAATGCCAGTTTGCCTTTTTTGGAGAGAGAAAGTAAGAAAAGGGGCAATTGCAAGACTGCCCTTTTTTGGAGGTCAATTCTGATTTTGGACCTCTTTTCCAAACTTTGCAAAATCGGACCTCCTTTTTGAATCTGAAGCAGCAGTTTGCCCCTATTCTGTCAGGGACAGTTAACGGTGTGAAACCCATGGTAAAAGACGAAAATGCCCTTGGTAAAAAAATTGCAAAAAAAAAAAAACAGATTTTCGATATTTTTGAAAATGATTTGTGCTCATTCATTTTTGAGCATGATTTTGACATATTTTTCGAAACATTTCAGCAGCATATGAACTAAACTTTGATGGTAGGCGTTTCAAAAAATATGTCAAAATCATCCTCAAAAATGAATGAGCACAAATCATTTTCAAAAATATCAAAAATCTGTTTTTTTGCAATTTTTTTACCAAGGGCATTTTCGTCTTGTTACCACGGGTTTCACACCGTTAACTACCCCTAACAGAATAGGGGCAACCTCGTTGCTTCAGATTCAAAAAGGAGGTCCGATTTTGCAAAGTTTGGAAAAGAGGTCCAAAATCAGAATTGACCTCCAAAAGAAGGGCATTCTTACAACTGCCCCGAAAATATTGCGAGTCCATATTCTAGTCAGTATTGAGGTACCATCTTATTCTTTTGATGGAAACTCTCGGTGGAGGTTGCCCACCTAAATTCGATAATCCGCTCATTACTAACAAAATAATCTTTTTACAAGGTTCCCGTCACTAGGATAGAAGAAGAAAAACTTGACAATACATCAACAATCTACAATTCGAGATACAACAATAAAGCATATAGTTTCCAATTATCGAATCACATGAAGGAAAATGGAGCAACTAGTAGCAAAGCCATGTCTAAATGGGAGCAACTTATTAGCAAAGCCCTACCTACATGCAAAATGTATTATTTTTTACTTTGGTTTAAACAAAAGAGAAATGAGAGAGTGAATTGCATCACTTGTCTCTTTCTCATCTAGGTCTCGATACTCTCAAATATTGATTTCTCAGTCCTAGAACTTGCTAGGCAAATTGTGCGGGTTCGTCTCCGACACATCAACAAAGTAGAATTCAGTCTGCAACATGCAATAATTTTGTAACTTCTTGTCCGGGACACAATTACAACCATTTAACAATTGTTATCAACTTTTTTTATCAATACTCATAATACATTAGGACTTGAAACTTGGCATAAATATACATTGTTGCATTATCTATCACTAAATAATAGGGCTAGATTTTCTTTTATTATTTGCATGGTTTTCTGGACAATTTAAATATTAAAACAATGAGCAAACAAGACAAACATTAGAAAAAAATAGCTCAATTTTTAATGATAGATAATGCAACAATGTATATTTATGCTAGGTTTCAAGTCCGTATGTATTTTGAGTATTTACATACAAAAGTTGAAAACAATTGTTACATGGTGATAATATGTCGCAAACATGAAATCACAAAATCATAGTGTGTTGCGGACAAATTCGATTTTGTTGATGTGTTGACGACAAAACCATGTTTTCTCAATGTGTTAGAGACAATTTTGACAACTTGCTAATAGTGACATTTAGGCCCTGTTCGTTTCCTACCCTCTAAAATTTAGCATCGTCACATCAAAGAGAATCTTACTATTTATCAATATTTCGATCAATTTAATGACAAAACCCTATTGACAGATTGATGCTAATTTTCGAGATGAATCTAATGAGCTTAATTAATTTAGGTTTTGCTAAAGTGATGCTACGAGTAACCATCTTCTAATCATGACTTAATTAACCTCATTAAATTCATCTCGTAAATTAGTCTAGAGGCCTGTAATTTATTTTATAATTAAACTTTATTTAATACTCTTAAATAGTAAGATTCTTTTTGATGTGACAACTCTAAAGTTTAGACCGCAGGAAACGAACACACCCTTAGTTCTCAATACTCCCTTTCCTATGATCCAACTATTGTCTCTACCGTATCGTTACCTCTTGTTATGCTTTGCCACCCTACCGTCATCCTTATATACTTGATGCAGTAGTGAATAGGAAGAGTGAGATTGACGAGGGCTCTCCTTGCAAGGGAGAAGGGATGGTTGCTAATTAGTGGACCCCATACTACAACCAATCAATTAGTTCCACACTTACATGTGAATTTTGGGTGGCTAGGAGATGACATGAACCTAGATGAGACTACTTAGCAAGTTATATAACCGAAATATCAAGGTTTAGAAATATTTTGACCTAAATGAAACTACCTACAAGTTCTAGACCCAAAAATTAAGATTTTAGAATACTAGACCCTAGATGAGAACTCGACACAAATTCGGAAACTACAGGTGCAATTCACTCTTAAATATATTTTTACCACCAACAATCATGTTCAACCTACAAACCTTATGTAACCACGAAATGAGCCAGAAGTCACGGTAGTCCTCCCAGTTGACTCCTCTTGTGCGTGACGGTCTGCATAATTACCGAAACACTACTTGTCGACTCTGTGTTGGGGCCACATACTTTAGCCATCTGTGATCACGTTTTTTTGTGCCGTTGACGTCTTTCATGGGAAGGAAGCTTCAAAGGAGGTAGGTACATGAAAAGAGAAGGAGAATCCTCTCAAGTCTCACTAACTCGGATCCAGAAAAGAGGTAGTCGCTTCAGATAAGGGAAATAATACAAGAGCCGTAACTCTTTAGACTCCAGCATCCAATCTTCATGACCCGAGTTGGCAATGAACCACTATGCCTACACGAAGATGGATTAACTAGTCAAGTGCCAATTGAACATACACCCTTCGATGCTTATGGGGGTAGGAAGCCCCAAAGTTGAAGGATCACTAACCAATATGGTAAAGTCATAAAAAAATGGATGATGATGAATTAAAAACCAATTCAATAATTGTCAAACGATGACATACAAGCATTGCCTCCGTCGTAATAGAGACCTTCAATGTCTTCAATGAAACGCCTCCAAGTATGGAATGACATTAAAAAATGCCACCATCACATATCCAAATAGAATTGGGTAATTTTCATCCGAAGAGTCATTGGTGGCTACGGAAACGAATCTTATGACTTAGGGTGTGTTCGTTTTATGGGGTCTAAAATTTATAGCTGTCACATCAAAAAGAATCTTACTATTTAGGAGTACTAAATAAACTTTAATTGTAAAATAAATTAGAGGCCCCTAGACTAATTTACGAGACGAATCTAATGAGGTTAATTAAGTCATGATTAGAAGACGGTTATTGTAGCATCACTTTAGCAAAACATAAATTAATTAAGCTCATTAGATTCATCTCGAAAATTAGCACCAATCTGTCAATAGAGTTTTGCCATTAAATTGATCGAAATATTTTTAAATAGTAAGATTCTCTTTGATGTGGCAGTGCTAAATTTTAGAGGACAGGAAACGAACAGGGCCCTAGGCAAGTTTAATAACTTGAAAACTGAATGGAGCTATCTCGTACTGTGGTTTTGGAGCTGTCTTGTACTGTTGTTTTTGAGGATGACACTTGTGCTGCTCTACATTAATACCTTCAACAAAGGAAAACAACGTCTCTGTCGACAACAGTGAATGGAGCTATCTGGTACTGTGGTTTTGGAGCTGTCTCGTACTGTGATTTTTAGGATGACACTTGTGCCCCATTATGTCACTACCATAACAATTAAGATGGAATGGAAGAGCATTATTTGTCACGACTGTACTGTTCTCAGAACGGTTAGCTGCAGCTTTAGCTTATCATATCGCACAGGGTGGAAGCTAAGAGGTAAAATTGTGTTATGGCTTCTTTTGCTTGAGGATGTTTTGCTTGCGTTATGCTGGGGCTTGAACCATTAACAGTAGTAGTGTAGTACCATTTTTTCAGAAACAAATGAAAGATTTGTCCTCTATGCAACATTCTGGAAAGTAATAAGTCTTCGCTCGTTACTGCAGTAAAAACAATACGAATAAGTGAATAACCACTGATCACCATATGCATGTGAAACTCCTTTGAAAATTATTGGCTGTGACATGCGACTTATTCACTATATTCGGCACGGACTTGCTGGGTGTACAATCACTCCGCCATGTACACAATTCTCAAACCTCCAATCGTGACCTTTCCTCTGACTGGGACCAACGTCACGGTGACGTTGTTGTGTCGCTCGGCACCCAGGTCTTCCAAAAGGTCACTTAGCGCCACTCTCATGCTGGTCTCCATCATCTCCCCACCATTATTCCGAGGTTGCTTCAGGGTCACGAAGGTCCCAGCTAACTCCCTTCCGCCTGGCTCGACCTTGCGGTACTCCATGGCGTTGACGTACACGTCGAACTTGACGAAATCCGTGATGTCTACCTTAATGCCCTCGATCACCAACACCTCCTCCTGCGGCAGCTTCTTCATCATCTGGCTCCGCGGCGGCTGCGGCCGGCTGACCTCCACGGTAACCGCCTCATCGAGGGATACGGGGAACCTGACGGATTTTAGGTGACTTCTTTTACCGTTCACGTCGGGAGACGTCGGCGGACGAGCGTTCAGCCACGGAAGGTCGACGCCATCGTACGTGTACCGTAGCTTCCCGGCGTCGAGCATGTCTTGGACAGTGACGCGCACGAGGCGGGCCTCCTCGTCATAGAAGACGAAGGAGGAGTCAAGCCAGTCCGGGTCCGTGAGGTCCACCTGGCTCTGGTTCCCGTGGGTGGTCCTCATGATGTGGCGCCAGGCTTCCCAGAGGCGGTCGATGTTGGCATGGTGCGGGTAGAAGATGGGGTCGCGGCCGGCGGAGTAGTAGATGCCCATGTCCTCGGCGTTGGGGTACGAGAGGTCGCCGGTCCAGAGGTGCATCGTGTTGTGCGGGCTGGACTCCACCGTGCCGAAGCCTGGCATGGCCGAGTCACCCGTGCGGTAGGGTTGCCCGAGGAAGAGGGACGGCAACGGAGCGTTGGTGATCATCTGAAATTAACATTTTTTAAACGACCCGTCACCGACTGGAACGTGTTAGCATCAGGAACGCGAACTTAAAATGACTGGCTAATTGAGTGTACCTGTTTGTGCATGAGCCAGAGGTTGCTCTGGATCTGCTGCTCATCGGTGTAGTTGTTCTCCACCGCCATGAACTCCAAGTCGTTAACCTTGGGTGGCCGGTGCCGCGGGTTCCTTATCGGGTCGTAGAGCGGTGACGCCTCGTCGGCGAACTCGTCTGGCATCCGCATCCCCTCGGGGACGTCCCAGCTCCAGAACGGCAGCGCGAACCCGGGGTCCCCGAGCAGCTTCGCCGCTATGCGCTCGAAGAAGTAGAGGTAGGCGCGGTGGAACGGGAAGAAGAGCCACGTGGAGTGTATCTGGAGCGGCAGCTCCGGGAACCCCACCTGCCGTAACGCGCCGCTGCAGTAGGCGCAGTGGACGTTGGCCTGCTGGTAGAAGCTGCGCGGATCCGACCTCGGCAGCGCCTTCATCAGTGCCACAGCGCGCGTGTACTTGGCCATGTCATCCGCGCCGGCCTCGTGCACCGGCCGCCTCGTGCGGACGGGCACGACCGGGTCGGGGAATGTGAAGTTGACGGGCTCTGATGCCGTCATGGGCTGGCAGCAGTGGAAGGGCGGGACCGGACGCCTCTGTGGGTCGGGCTTGCCGCACCAGTGCAGGTCGGTCACTATGGGGCCGCCACGGGCCTTCTTGCCGGCGCCGCCGGCAGCAGCATCAGATAGGGAGGGTGCGAATCCTCGCCGGCGCATGTGATGAGGTAAGGATCAAGGCCGGTGAGGACGAGGATGGTTTTTGACGTGGTGTAGGCGCATGGACTGCTCATAGCGCTGGCAACAATGATCGTGGCCGAGGCTGCCAGCGCGCAGAAGACTAAAGTGCGGAGTGATTGCGAAGCACAGTTACCGCTCTCCATGGTCGTACGCGCTAGCTTCTTCATCAGGATTATTATTGCTGAGAGTGTGGATGTTTTTGCGAGCACTTGAAATTTCACGGGTTGATGCAGCGCTTTGCCCCTGGCGCGCATCTTAAGTAGCTAGCTTAGGGTCCTCGAAAAGAAAAGAAAAAAAAACCTTGCTTAGGACACTATCTAGTCTGTGGCTGCTAACTTACCATTAGTCTCGATTACTCGTAATTGTCAGTCCTAAGGTAGTTAACAACCTTAGGTTCTCTGTGGGGAACGACTGACTAAATAAATGCTCAGCTCAGGCATGCAATTTGGACCACAAATGACACCAACCATAAATAAAAATCTCCTTCGCTTCACTGTCATATGTACGGTACTAGTAGTAGAGAAAAAGGACCCCATCATGGCATCTCGGTAAAAGACGAATTTTAGCACAATACTAATTGAACAACGCTGAAACCTGAAAAGTCGTAGGAAACTAAATTCCTCTTCTGGAGTCGGAAAAATAAATTACGAAAATTTGAGGCATACTAAATAAATGTGGAACATTTTGTTCATGTGTAGAAAAGTAAATTGTGATTTGCAACGATAAACAAAGGCAAAATTGTTTGGAGCACGCTGAAAAAAGTATGGATTCGTCCAAATCACACTGACGATTTTGATTTTGTCTAAGACCCATTATGATTTCGTAGAAATTGTCTGAAACACACTGCATCCGTTGAAATGCTATTTCTAGCTAGAATAGGAGAGAGAAATTTATAAATGAAATTGGATGCCCCGGCATCGGGTTGGTCCCACTTGTCATTCTCTTCTCTCTCACTCTTCTTCCTCCCTCGCCATGGTCGTCTCCCCGGCACGCTCTCGGGTACCTCCTCCTCCGCTGCAGCAATCTGCACACCGGCAAGGAGGCCCTCATGCCGCTCATTAAGGGACCCGCCGCCGGCGACCCCGACGCCGAGGACCGAGGCCGCCGCAGGGAGGGGTACAGGAACCGGGTTCGTGCCCACCTCACTCGCACGATGTCCGTGGCGGCCGCCACCACCACCCTCTCCGGCTCCGGTGGCTCGTCGTTCCACCGGTCCGACCTCCACCTCCTCCTCGATGTCATGGACACGCCGCTCGCCACCATCCCATCCAAATCGGCCAAGCTGGTGCCCCAAGTCCTCTCCCTCAATCCTGCCCGTGCCCCCGCCTTCCCCGGCCACGGCCATACCCACCGCAGCCATGCCGCCGTCATTGAGCCCTCTCGACACCACCTTCGCCCGGTGCTAAGCTCCCACGGCCTCGCTCCGCCCGGCCCTGTCGCGGCCATGCCCACCGCGGTTGTGCTGCCACTAGCGGGAGGAAGAGGCGGCAGGGAGCATGCAGAGAGAGAGAGGGGGGAGCATGCAGAGAGAGGGGGGGGGAGCATGCAGTAAGATAGTATTATAATAGGCACGTTGTTCCGGATAATGTCTATAAAATCGTAGTGTGTCTCGGACAAAATTGAAATCCGCAGTATGTTTGGACGAATCCACACTTTCTCGGTGCGCTCTAGACAATTTTGCCATAAATAAAAGACGAGCATCACTGTAGGTACAACCTAGCCGTGACAAAAAAATCCGTCAACCGAGATCCAACCAAGTCATGCAACGGGCAAGCAGCAATAAACGTGGTAGCACAGCGATTAAGTTGGAACGGAGGGCATTTGTCACGTCCGTACTCTGTACTGCTCTCGGAACGGTTGCAAAGGAGAGGAGTGAAATTAAACAATTTCTGTCCAATGTACGACTTGATGAGGGCACCAACTCTTCAAGTCTAAGGGCATGTACAATGGAGAGCCCACTGTGGTCTCTTGGGCACATGTATCCAAGCAAAGAGACATGAAACAACTCTAGTCATACAAAGGAGAGACTTTACATGATGTATTTTAATAAATGCATATTATTAATGATTGCATGATATAAGTCGTCTCTTCACATGCACAACGGTGCTCGAGTTGTCTCTTACATCGGAACACGTGATAGAGACCGTCTCTTCGTCAAGAGACCACCCAGCCGTCTCTTGAAGGGTTGGAGGGGCTATTTGCAAAAATACATTGCCACATCAGCTCAAGAGCCCGCTCATTTATTAGCGTTGTACATGTCCTAAGGGCGAGAGGGTTGGAGTATGTCAGGCTGAAATTAGAAACATGCAGATCCGGCAAGGAATTCCTTGAGAGGATAAGGGAAATGGGAACTCGAGCTGCAAACCAAAGGTTTAGTTTGGCTGTGGCGGTCGGCTAGCAGCAAAGTTAATGTGGGGGATATAAAATGTTGAATGCAGCAGAGATTCTCAATTTGTTGCTCTCCAATGCGTCCTTTCATGCTGATACAAAAAACGAAGGGGTTTTGTGGCCCAATCGGGATGTTGATCGATCCTTCCTAGACGGGCAACGGGTAACATCCAAAGAGTGTAGTGCTTTACAACCGGAAGCGTTGGGGCTCTTTGGAACTTGGAGAGAGTAGCTGAGAAGCTGGGCATCACAAATTTTATAACCATTTTTTCTATGGGAACATATAATTTGGTGCTTAAACTAAAAATTAGAACACCTGCTATTCCTTTGATGACATTTGTGTTGTTGGTCTAGCAGATTAATCAAGAGAAAAGTTTTATTTTACTCCCTCAATTATAAGGGTGGTGCAAGTTTGGTTCCTCGACTATAAAATCGGACATCTAGACGTTTGAACTCTCAATCTCGGTGCATTTCCACCCTCTCGACGGATTCAAGAGTAATTTTGTCTGACATGATATAGTGGGTCCCACCTCGTCTTACACCTACACGAACGCTAACATCGGTGCTCGTTTCATCGTCGCTCTAGGCAGTTGACGGCGAGGCCGAGGCAGTGGCCCGGTGGCGGCGACCCTCTGGCTTGGCAAGCGGTGGCAAGGTGCGCGTGTATTAATGTATAAAATTGAAGTTCGCATGCACTGTTTTGGGCAAAACCAGGAAGGGTCAGGATAAATAACCAAACTCGTCAAGTTTGTGTGCACTGTTGAAGCACATAAGACTTCTAAGCAATGGAGTCAATGTGAGCTAATTTAGATTCACATAAGTGTAGAGAAAAGTCCATTTTACTCCCCTGGAGGCCTGGATCATCCACTTTGTCCAAGTTACACCTCGAACAAAATTTTGGCTCACTTTACTCTTCCACACAATTTAAGTTGGTACAATTACTCCCTTATGTAATTTCTCTTTTTTATTTGTTTTTATATGATGTGAGTTTAGTGCTCAAATTTTGCACAACGATAATTTGCATTGAACCTTATATTTAAAAATTATAATATACATCTACACACATTAAACACATATTTTATAGTTTAATAGCATCAAATATCATTTTAAACATATAGTTCTAAAATTGTATACAAAATATTTTTAAAAAATATATAATATTTTATATAGAAAATGGTACCATCTATCATCATGTATTGGCTAGTACAAAGGGAAACAAACAAAGAGAAATTGTATTGGTGAGTAGATTAAGCCAACTTAAATTATTTGAAGAAGTAAAGTGAGGCAAGAATATGTTCAGGTGTAATTTAGACAGAGTGAATTGTTCGGGGAGTAATATGGACTTTTCCCTAATTTTTTTTAAAAAAATGTGCATAAAATTTATATGAATAGTGGTGTATATATTTTATATCTACACAAAGTTTCATTCAAAATTCAGTTCCTTTGGAGAACTATAAAAAGTGAACACGGCAATGAATAGTCCTTACTAATTAGTTGATGGATCGGTGTAAAATTAAGCAACGTCTTCATAATTAAAATGCATCCACGTGGTACATAACAAAATTTTCAAACTAAATAAAAAAGAATCAATATACTTGAATTACATATGTAGAATTAATATAATTTTTAAAATTTTAATATGGATCAAAATATCCGAACGGATCCTGATGCCTCATCATGAACTTTTCCTACATAGATACATGGGCCTAATAAACAATTGCCATATTCATAACGTAGGCCACCCTCGCGTGCTGGTGCGCTATACGCACGTGAGGCCTCGCCTGTCCCAGCAATGAGCTCACCCACGAATAAGGAGTGTCTACGGCTAGCGGTTCACTTTTTAAGTGTATTCATTTATGAATTTTCACGCTGAACATTTTTATTTTCTTTCTTGTGTTGTTTGCAACCAAAGTATTTTTTTTTTTTTGCTAAAGAATAATGATAGTGTCCCTGGTCATATAAAAGATACATTTGGGATTAGGAGCACTTCTAAGTCTAATGGTCTTCTAAGCCAAGATGCTACCTTATATCATGTTAGGTCAACTGAGTTGTATTATACTTCACGGAAATGAGGCAGACAAATAAAGCAGCTGGTTCAACACCACAAAACAAACTCTAAATTAAAGCAGTGAAGAATCTCATAGGGAATCAAAATAGTATTTCAAATCATTATTTATACATTTATTAGTTCTAGTTAATTTAAAAGGTTTAATACTTTTATTATTTTGTATGTACATTTTAGAGCACCCTATATGAGAATATATCCACATTCAGATATCTCGTCTGAAGTTAATTAACCTTGCACGGAGTGAAAGCGCAGAAAAGATTAAAGTAACTGGTTATAGACTAAAGGAGGCTAAGTATATTAATAAATCATTCTAGGCGCTATATGATGTGATTTTGCTTTAGTAGAAAAAAGTGTTCATATACCCTACATAAGCAACATGATTAAGCAAATTCTTCAAAGTTATTTAGGTACTAAAATACTTATCTATTAGTAGTACATAACATGAAAGTAGATTTATGTGACTAAGCATTTGTCCACATTATATTATTATAGGTGGGCAAGCAAAGACATCAATGCTTGTTCAAGTAAATCCTGAAGAGTCATATTAAAAAACTGTAAGCACATTTAAATTTGTTGAAAGGGTATTTGGAGATGCGACCAGAAGAACTAAAGAGGCTAAAAGAGCTCTTGGAATTGGTATTTGAGCATATTTCTGATTCTTTTATGAACCAAAATTTGTTTTCACCTTTGCATGTTGGCTAAGCAAATGCAGTTCTACAAAGAAAAATTGTGCTTAACAATGATAGTCTTTATTTTGCTTTGATAGAAGTACGGTTAGGTTAGGTTAGCTTAGACGAAATATCTAGCATCTTCTGCCAACTATGGGATGCAAGTTTCGTAATTCGTGTGTCATTGGTTGACCCACAAACTCTCTTAATGAACAATATTTTCCACATTTACAAACTAACTGTACAAATAAACTAAGCTGTCTTGATCGACACACAGCTACACGAAAAATTACAAAAGAACAAGGAAAAAGATATAGAAGAAAATCACATGCATGAATGGTGAAACCTCTTCCAAAAATTAGAATGTGACATACAACTTTGTTCAGACAAGCTCTATACCTGCATGCTGAGTCAAACTTGTAGGTGTCAGTCACTCCGCCACATACAGAATTCTCAGACCTCCAATCCTGACCTTTCCACTTACCGGGACCAACGTCACGGTCACGCTATCCTCTTGCTCAGCACCCAGGTCTTTCAAGAGGTCATTCAGTGCCAACCTCATGCTGGTCCTCAACGTGTCCCGCTGGCCGCCGCCGGGTTCCTTGAGGGTCACGAAGGTCCCAGCCAACTCCCTCCCACCTGGACGGACCTTGTGGTACTCCATGGCGTTCACGTACACATCAAACTTCACGAAATCCGTGCTGTTTGCCTCGATACCCTCCACCACCAGCACCTCCTCCTGCAGCTGCAGCCGGCTCCGCGGCCGCTCTAGCCGGCTCACCTCAACGGTCACCGCTGCATCGAGGGACACCGGGAAGCGGACGGATTTTAGGCCGCTTCTTTTACCGTTCACGCCGGGAGACGTAGGTGGACGCATGTCCAGCCACGGAAGGCCCACACCATCGTACGTGTACCGAAGCTTCGCGGCATCGAGCGTGTCGCGGACAGTGACGCGCACGGGGCGGGCCTCCTCGTCGTACAAGACGAAGGAGGAGTCGAGCCAGTCCGGGTCCGTGATGAGTTCCAACCGGGTCTGGTTCCCGTGGGCGGTCCTCATGATGTGGCGCCAGGCATCCCAGAGGCGGTCGATGTTGGCATGGTGCGGGTAGAAGATGGGGTCGCGGCCGGCGGAGTAGTAGATGCCCATGTCCTCGACGTTGGGGTACGAGAGGTCGCCGACCCAGACGTGCATCGTGTTGTGCGGGCATAATTCCACCGGGCCCGCGCCTGGCATCGCCGAGTCGCCGGTGCGGTATGGCTGCCCGTAGAAGAGAGAGGGCAACGGAGAGTTGGTGATCATCTGAAAACATTTTTCAAAGACACCGCCTGGACGTGTTAACATCTGGAATGCATGCATGCATGGAACAATAGAATTTAAAACGACTATGACTATACCTGTTTGTGCATGACCCATAGGTTGCGCTGGATTTGCTGCTCGTCCGTGTAGTTACTCTCCGTTTCCAAGAATTCCAGGTCATTAACCCTGGGTGGCCAGTGCCGCGCGTTCCGTCTCGGGTCGTATAGCGGCGACTCCCGGTCAGCAAAATCGTTGGGCATTCGCATCCCAACGCAGTTTTTGTAAGGGCGGCTGTGCGTACACCCCTCCTCAATAGATGACACGCGTTTTCGTTCGCTAACGGCGTCTAGGCACTCACCGTAAGTCTCCGGCAGCTACACGACAACAGGCCATACTCAGGAAAGCAGAGTCGTGTACATAAAAAAAAAGGAAAGCAGAGTCGTGTCCAATCTGATTACTGTATACATGTCATGTTTTTTACTAAACGTTCGCACCCTTGTGGCAAATAAGAATACTAGTATTACTTTTGGCTTGTGGTGTTTACCATCCTTTTATTTAGCTCTTCATTATGCATTAGATAGAAATAAAGATAAATAGTATGTGCATATAATATAGTATAATATAAAAAACACAAAAGTAAATAATATATATTCTATAAAAAAATAAGCTTGCCCAATATATATAATTTCAAGACAAGAAATAGTTAAATTATACCTTTTCATTTTAATTTATCAAAAAATCAAAATCCAAAATAGGGCATATTCTTCATATGAATCATATATAGTGCAATTATTAACTTTGTTGTGGCTCGTCGCAAAGCGCCGAAAATATGAAAAAAAGCACAGAAACGGTGACACCATACATGTATTGTGACTACGATAACATGTAGTGGTCAACTTCTAGATTATCGTCGAAAATATGAAAAAAAGGAAGTACAAAGACAGTGACGAGTATCATATGTACTGATCATCGACGAGAACTTGCATACACCTGTCTCGTGAAATCGATATATTTTTTTACTTATGTTATATTTAATTGATGACTTCAAGGGTACCGCTGTAGTAAAGCACCTCCGTGCATTCCATTTGATTTGTTTATTCTCCATGATTGGCATTGGGAATCTGGTTCACTTTTTCTCTGTTCAATGGCAAAAAAGAAGCTTTACAGGACGCTGCGCCGTTTGCGGCCGTCACTTGGAGCGTTAGACACGCACGAATCTTTCGCAGATGTGCGGCTACAGCCAGGGGCCGTACCTACAGACGCCCGTACACGCCGATTTTCGATTCGCATCCCCTCAGGGACGTCCCAGCTCCAGAACGGCAGCGCGAACTCGGGGTCCCCAAGCAGCTTGGCCGCTATGCGCTCAAAGAAGTAGAGGTAGGCACGGTGGAACGGGAAGAAGAGCCACGTGAAGTGTATCTGGAGCGGCAGCTCCGGGTGCCCGGCCTGCCGGTGCGCGCCGCTGCAGTAGGCGCAATGTACGTCGGCCTGCTGGTAGAAGCTGCGCGGGTCTGACCTCGGCAGCGCCTTCATCAGCGCCACTGCGCGCTTGTACTTGGCCATGTGCTCCGAGCCGGCCTGGTGCGCCGGCCGCCTAACCCGGAGTGGCTCGGCCGGGTCGGGGAACGTAAAGTTGATAGGCTCGGTTGCCGGCACCGGAGGACAGCAGCGGAAGGGCGGGGCTGCATGGGGAACCGGGTCAGGCTTGCCGCACCAGTGAAGGTCGGTCATTATGGGTCCACCACTGCCGGTCTTCTTGCTCGCTTCATCGGCGCCATCAGACAGCAAGGCGTCCGAGGCGTCGCCGGCGCATGTGGTGAGGTAAGGGTCGAGGCCGGTAATGGCGAGGATGCTTCTTGACATGGGGTAGGCGCATGGACTCATGGTGCCTCGAACAATGGTGGTGGCCGCGGCGGCGGCGAGCGCGCAGAAGACAAAAATGCGGAGTGACTGCAGAGCACAATTGCTGCCCGCCATGGTCGCACGCGCTACTGGAATATCAGAGAATGCAGAATGCATCTGAAAACTCACGGGCTGATGCAGGTTTTGCACCTTGCCGCAGATCGAGTACTAGCTAATAGCTAAGGGTATATATAGAGAGAGCGCGAAATGTATGTGCATGGTTCCTACAAGGCCTCAACGCGGTCACCACAAATTCCGCACTTTCCCGACATGGCAAATTAAAGGACACTAACTAGTCTGTGTGGCTGCTATAACTTGACATAACAGTCATCTTCAAATACCCATAAACGGCAGTTTTCGATAATTCTACAGTTCATTGTTGGTATGCATCGTCCCAATGAATTTCAGGAGGAGATGAAGACGTGTCACCGGAAGCTCCCGTAACCCTATGTGGGAACGGGACTAGACACATGCGCACGCAAATCTGGGCCTCAAATCGTACCAGCAACAAAACGACACTAGCCACAAATGATGCTAGCCTCAAATGACATCCTTTTTGAAAGATCTGCCACGAATAACATGTCGCCTTCGCTTTGCTGCTATAAAATAAAGGGATAAGTCTATCGTACTTCCCTAAACAATTCGTTTTATTCAAATTATATCCGAAACAAAATTTTAGTTCAGTTTACTCCCACAACATATTTAATCCGGTGCAATATACTTCCTTATGCAATTTCTTTCACGTTTCTTTTTGTACAAATTGAATTTAAAGTTTAAATTTTGCATAATGATAGATGGTGCCATTTTTTATAAAAGAAAATAGGCTATCCGACTTGTAGTTCAAAACTTTTTAATTTAAATTTATTTAGGGCTTCAAAAATTTGATTTGAATTATCTTTACCGTGTGCCTAAAACAAAAACACAGACAAAGAGCTCTTTGTCGTGTGGCTAAAGAAAACACACGACAAAGAGCACTATTTGTGATGTGTCATTCTTTTTGACACACGACAAATACTTTGTCGTGTGTTCTTTATAGCACTGTAACAAAATTTTTGCCGTGCCCGAACAAAAAACACGGCAAAGTCTGAGACACACAACAAAGATTGTTTTTCCCGGAGTGTATACTCATTATGAACAAGAGCACATCAGAACTGTGCTTTGAACAAAAACAACCGACCATACTATAATTGGTCTAAAGAACGAACCGTTATCACGGCCTTGCAGCGGAATACTAGACTTGAGACAAATCATAAAATCTGCAACATCACTGGATCGAACGCTTCGAGTGAATGAAGCAAAATCTGCACTCATATCGATACATGTGTCTAGCAAAGAAACTAGAAAACTCTTGGTAGTCTTGTCGTGTGTGTAGCAACTCCGGTCAAAACTAATTCTACATATACACACGTGGTCAACAACCAACTAATCTCTGGTATAATCCTTATATGTGTAGCAACTTCAGTAAAAACTAATTCTGCGAGCACGGACGGGATGAAGTGCTCCTGGAATTTGAACTCAAGCAGCAAAATTATTCGAGGTCAATACTTTCCTCTTGCATAATAGGAACAACTGAAGAACCAATCTCCTGGTAGAAATCTTGTGTCTCCGAAACAATAAACTGCAGACTAGGTGCAACAAAGAACCACAAAAGAACTCCTGGAAGAACCGTGTGCGGGTCAAATTGGCCAACTGTACGAAGCACGGAGCAAAACAAATCTGGTGTAGCCGCACGCGCCGGAGAGACATTAAATGGGTGTGGGTGCGTAGGGGCACTTGGTCAACTCCCGTCCTGCTTGACCTCTACCACTCGGAGTTGAGCGAAGCGAGGCGGGTTCGATCCTCGTCGCGTGGGTATGGCTCCATCGTCTTGTGTTTGTCCATTTTCTTTGGAGGGGCTTGCCTCACATCATGGCTTAGTCAGAATTTTTCCTTGTAGCATGCTTCTAGCACTACATTACACCGTCCCGTCGCATATGACGGGAATTGTCGTAGACCGTAAACATTGCCAATGTTACTGTACACGCAAGGGCACACGTAATGATAGCGTGGTGGAGTTATTGCTCTGATTCTTGACCGTTCGGGTTCGAACGCGGCGAGAGTCACTCGACCCTGCCTGCTTGGGGTCAAGCGAGGCGCGGGCCGCTCGTGGCGGTCAAGCGAGATGGAGAAATCCTACCCCGTCCGCGAGGGTCGAGCATGTAGATCATCTACCTTGTGCGGGTCTTTGGGCCCATTCCATGGAGTTTACGACTTTATCCTTATCAGCAAGGATTAGTATTGTCATGTGGTGGCGTTAATCTTCGTCCCCAATAATAGGTTTGACAGAAGTACAAATGGGTTAGCTTGGAAGAAATATGTAGCAGCTCCCTTCCACCTGAATTCATGCGTCCCATTGGATCAAGATTATGTGGTCGAGATTGAAGTTCTCATAGTTCTCACACTGAAACCGATTATCATAGGATACGTTGCCTTTATATATACTATGTCTATTAAGCAATTTTTTCTATTGTATTACTTACTCTCTCCGTTTCAAATTATCGGACGTTTTTGACTTTCAGAGATTATGTTTGACCGCTCGTCTTATTCAAAACTTTTGTGCAAATATACAATAAATAAGTCATTTACAAAATATCTTTAATGATAAAACAAATCATAATCAAATTAATAATATTTGCACAAAATTTTTGAATAAGACGAACGATCAAACGTGAAGTCTGAAAGTCAAAAACGTCTTATAATCTAAATGCAGAGGAGTAGCACTCTAAATCGCTTATTGAGCAATAAGCACTTACATAACGAGTACCAAACATACCGTTAGATTGATTTGTTATTACACTAGCATAGTCGCTCCTACTTGGCACAACATACTTCTTCTACACTAACATTTCAGTGTTGTCCTAATCTTCGATGACCAAAGAAATGATGGAACGACCTGTGCAGTCAGGGGCAAAGCAACTTATCACAACTTTTCACCTTTTTTCAATTTCTTTTTCCCCACTCACTAAATTCTTTTTCCTAAAAAAATGGGCAATTTGACATGCCATCTTTTCAAAACAACGTACTAGATCCAGAATCACTCTGCCACGTACACAATTTTCAAGCCTCCAATCCTGACCTTTCCTCTTACTGGCACCAACGTCACAGTGATGCTGTCGTCTCGCTGAGCACCGAGATCTTTCAATAGTTCATTCAAGGCCACCCTCATGCTGGTCTTCATCGTCTCCGCCTCCTCACCAGGTCGCTTCAGGGTCACAAACGTCCCAGCCAACTCCCGCCCGCCGGGCCGAACCTTGTGATATTCCACGGCATTCACATACACGTCGAACTTTACAAAGTCCGCGTTGTCAACCTCAATGCCTTCAACCACGAGCACCTCCTCCTGCCGGCTCCGCGGCAGCTCCGGCCGCCTGACCTCCACGGTCACCGCCGCATCGAGGGGCACAGGGAAGCTAACAGACTTGAGGCCCGTTCTTTTGCGGTTCACGCCGGGAGACACGGGCGGGCGCGCGTCGAGCCAGGGCAGGCCAACGCCGCCGTACGTGTACCGGAGCTTGTCGACATCGAGCATGTCGCGGACGGTGACGCGCACGAGGCGGGCCTCCTCGTCGTAGAATAGGAAGGAGGCGTCGAGCCAGTCCGGGTCCGTGAGGTCCACCTGGGTC
This sequence comes from Chloris gayana, assembly GCA_031894775.1. Classification (NCBI taxonomy): domain Eukaryota; kingdom Viridiplantae; phylum Streptophyta; class Magnoliopsida; order Poales; family Poaceae; genus Chloris; species Chloris gayana. The sequence goes on from JAUNZO010002782.1 coordinate 140,965, forward strand.
CGGTTCCCACGGGTGGTCCGCATGATGTGGCGCCAGGCATCCCAGAGGCGGTCGATGTTCGCGTGGTGGGTGTAGAAGATGGGGTCCCGGCCGGAGGCGTAGTAGATGCCCATGTCCTCGATGTTGGGGTACCCGAGGTCGCCGACCCAGACGTGCATCGTGTTGTGCGGGCAGAACTCCACCGAGCCGGGGCCTGGCATGGCCGCGTCGCCGGTGCGGTATGGCTGCCCGTAGAAGAGGGAGGGTAACGGAGCGTTGGTGACCATCTGAAAAACATTTTTCAAAGACCGTACCCGTCACTTCCTGAACGTGTTAGCACTCAGGAACTTAATTTTCTATCTGTACCTGAATTTTTAAAAGACTGCTGGGAGTACCTGTTTGTGCATGGTCCATAGGTTGCGCTGGATTTGCTGCTCGTCCGTGTAATTACTCTCCTCTCCCAAGAACTCGAGGTCATTAACGGTGGGCGGCCAGTGCCGCGCGTTCCGTCTCGGGTCGTACAGCGGCGACTCCCGGTCAGCGAACTCGTCGGGCATCCGCATCCCCTCGGGGACGTCCCAGCTCCAGAACGGCAGCGCGAACTCGGGGTCGCCCAGCAGCTTGGCCGCGATGCGCTCAAAGAAGTAGAGGTAGGCGCGGTGGAACGGGAAGAAGAGCCACGAGAAGTGGATCTGGAGCGGCTGGTCCGGACGCCCCGCCTGCCGTAACGCGCCGCTGCAGTAGGCGCAGTGGACGTCGGCCTGCTGGTAGAAGCTGCGCGGGTCCGACCTCGGCAGCGCCTTCATCAGCGCCACGGCGCGCTTGTACTTGGCCATCTGCTCCGAGCCGGTCTCGTGCGCCGGTCGCCTCGTCCGGAGCGGCTCGGCCGGATCTGGGAACGTGAAGTTGACGGGCTCTGACGACGGCATTGGCGGGCAGCAGTAGAAGCGCGGGACTGGGTAGTCCGGCGGGTCGGGGTCGCCGCACCATTTCAGGTCGGTCACTATGGGTCCGCCACTGCCGGCCTTCTTGCCGGTGCCATCGGACACCGAGGCGTCCGAAGCGTCGCTGGAGCATGTGATGAGGAAAGGGTCGAGGCCGGTGGCGGAGAGGATGGTCCTTGACATGGAGTAGGCGCATGGACTCATCACGGCTCGGGGAACCATGGTGGTGGCCGCGGCAGCGAGCGCGCAGAAGACTAGAATGCGAAGTGTGTGCAGAGCACAGCTGCTGCCCGCCATGGTCGGACGGGCTAGTCCCTTCGTTAGGATTGTTGCGACTCGCGAGTGGATGATGACTCCAAGTCAAAGCTCACTGAACTCGAGTGGTTAGCTCAGGGACGTGCAGTACATATAAATCGAGAGCGCGAAATGCAGCATGTGGACAGGTCCTAAGAGGCTTTAAATCCGCCACCACAAATAAAATAATTCCGCACTGTCCTGATATGGCAACAATGAGGTGTGTTTCTCGTGGCAACCGAGACACAACATGTTCATTTAGTGATGGGAGACAAGAAACTTCGTCCTTGCGGTTCCTGCGTGTGGGAACGGACTGGACCTGCACACATGCGCAGACAAATCTATGCGAGTGTGGGAACGGGTTGGACCTGCACACATGCGCAGGCAGATCTATGCAACAATAACATTGGGCATTCGTAATGCTCATGCTTAAACATATTACAGTCTAAAAATATATTATAAAGTATTTGTAGGAACCGGATTGCACCGATCAACACGCAGAATATGTAGTGTGAGTATATGCTAAGCACACACATATGTGAAAATCTAATTTAAACATTTATTTTTTTTGTCCAAAAGATCCTAAGCCTTTTTTGGTTCTTGTATGCCCGGGAAAAACTGCAATTCCCTTGTATGCCACTGAAAAATATTTTTCCCTTGTGTGCCACTGCTTGAGATGTTCCCTCGCGTGCATGTCACTCCTGAGTAAAAAAATATTTGTGAAATAAATTTTCACTGTAGATATACCGTGAAGTAGTTTTTTCATAAATAATACATCAGAAATATAATTATGGATATTCTTCAGAATTTTAGTGAATTGTTTAATGCCCTTAAAAATTAACGTAAGTTGCATCGTGTGAGTTTTTAATAAGCACATAATTTGTTTTCAATTTGCAGTGGACCTAATAACAAAAATTGTTCATCACTATTTCTTATACCACCATAAAAATTGACCCAAATATTGAAGCAATTAAATTCTTCTTTCAAGCTCATAACTATAGCAGAGAGAAAATTGTTTGAAGATTAAAAAAACAACTGTTAGGAGTCGCACTATTTCTTATGTCACCATAAATATATTGACCCAAATATTGAAGCAGTAAAATTCTTCTTTCAAGCTTATAACAGTAGCAGAGGAAAAATTGTTTCAAAATAAAAAAAAACTATTTGGAGTGGCACATAGGGGAAGAAAAATTCAAGCGAGGGCACACAAGGAAAAAGCATTTTTTCGGTGGCATGGAAGGGAACTGAAATTTTTCCAGGGGTATACAAGGTATTTTCTCTTTTGGTTAGAGTATTACATACGAAAGATGTGCAAATTGTACTACCTCCCACGGACTGACTGGCGCGCACGTATCTGGTCCCGACTTCTCTCTTTATTAGGAGTACTGTCATGGTGTACAGGGGTGTGGGAAATTAACAAGAAATTTTGTAGTATGCAGATGTAAGCAGCGAAGATTCTAATCACTTAATCTAGATATTACAGCACTGTCTACTCTGAGGTCAGGAATCGATTTTTTGTGACTAGAGAGGAGCTTTTTTTTTTTGAAAGAGAGGAGATATCTTGGTGACCCATAAATGCCTATAAGAATCACGGAAAGGAACTGGGTTTTTTTTTTTTTTTTTTTTTTTTTGATTCTAAGGAACTGGGTTTTAGTGCCGAAGAAGAACGAACTGGACATTAGAAGTTAGAATCCCTTTTGGGCCTGGAGTCCTTGACGCATGGCATCAGCTGAGCCCATTTTCGCATCCAGGCCTTTTTGTTTCATAGCAAAAAAAGGGCAAAGTGTACGGCCCACGTTCCTTGCAACGCAAAGCTCTCTCTTTGTACGTATTTGGATCTCTATCTCTATCTCTTCCCTACCCCTTAAATTCACGAGTGTTACATATCCAAGGGTCATAATAATCTCCGTCAAAATCGACGGCAACCGATCAACCCAAGTCAATCTACTTCCTCCGTAGCGTTTGCCCACCCCAACCCCATCGTCACTTTTGATCGAAAAAACGCAGAAACCGCCGCACGTCCGAGAAGGTTGCGCCGCCGCCGGATTTGCGATTGCTTCACCGCACACGCTCTTCGCCCTGCGCCGATGTCGCCGTCACGACGCTTCGGACACCTACCTCATATCGGCGGCGAGTCGAGCGCGACTGCGGGTAGAGAAGACACGGCGAAGTCGAGCGCGGACGACACGGAGCTCGACGCGCGCTCGGGAGGAGGTGGCTGTCGGTGTATCGAGATCGGGGTCCCCCACACCGCCTACTACACAAGCGCAAGCCGCAGAAGCTCCGCAAGATACCAAAGCCAAAAACTAAAAGACAAAATCCTTGCATGCATGCAAGGGAATCTTTCTCTCTCTCCTCTTGGTGGCTTACGAGAGAAGGGAAAGGGGGAGGCCCAAGGCAACTCCCAACCGCCAACCACACGCATTTATTTTTCTTGTACCGCCCAACGTGGGGAGGCCCTCTTGACGGATAAAAGAGGAGGCCCCGGGGCAAGGGCGCGGAGGGCGGCCACTCTCATACGGAGGGGGCCATGCTCTTCTTCTTCCTCTAGATAGAGCCCCCATTGGAGCCTCTTCTAAGCTCCACCATCGGAGAGAGAACATTCGAATACACATACACAAGCGGGACGTAGGGTATTACGCATCCATTGCGGCCCGAACCCGGGTAAACCCGTTGTGTTCTTGCTCGTTTGAATCATCCGTGCTAGCACGAGTAAATCCGTCCTTCCCCGATCCTATCCGAAGGAGCCTTGACAGGCCCCCATTTGGAGGTGTGCTCACACACCGACATCTCGCGCGTCGAGTAGGGGAAGGAGGCGTTGTTTTCCCCTTTCTTCGTTTATAGATCTTGCTTTCCTTCGATTTGGAAAACTCGATTTTCCCCTTTCCGCTCGTAAATCCGGCTGCGCACCAAGCTTGCGCGCTCGCCTTGCTCGGATCCGGGTTTATTTAAGCTTACATCGCATTTTCTTGCTTTCCCTCGCTTTTCGCGCGGAGCGTCTCTCACTCTCTCGAGCTTGCGTGCCCAAGCGCGGTCCTCGAAGCCCAGCCGCTGGCGGCAGAGAAGGCGGACTGGTCCCATGTAACTCTTGCTTTGCCTTTGATTAAGCTAACCTCACTTTTGTTTGTTCTTGCTACGAACGTTGGGTGGAATCCTTGACTCGGCGAGCACGCGGAGACCCGAACGTCTTCGACCACCCGGACGACGTCTCCGATCGCTCCGGCGACTACTCCGGCGAGCACGCGGGAGATCCGAGCGTCTCCGACCACCCGGACGACGTCTCCGATCGCTCCGGCGACTACTCCGGCGAGCACGCGGAAGACCCGAGCGTCTCCGACCACCCGGACGACGTCTCCGATCGCTCCGGCGACTACTCCGGCGAGCACGCGGGAGATCCGAGCGTCTCCGACCACCCGGACGACGTCTCCGACCACCCGAACGACGTCTCCGATCGCTCCGGCGACTACTCCGGCGAGCACGCGGGAGATCCGAGCGTCTCCGACCACCCGGACGACGTCTCCGACCACCCGGACGACGTCTCCGATCGCTCCGGCGACTACTCCGGCGAGCACGCGGGAGATCCGAGCGTCTCCGACCGTCCGGACGACGTCTCCGATCGCCTCCGGCGACTACTCCGACGAGCACGCGGAGACCCGAGCGTCTCCGACCACCCGGACGACGTCTCCGACTACTTCGGCGACTACTCGGGAGCTCCGACAACCCGGGGCTGCGGGTACTCGGAGCTGCAACTACTCGGAGGAACGTCAACCGCTCGGGACTTCGACCACAACAAGTTACAAGTACCCGGTCGAGCTGCGATCGCGAGTACCCGGACTCGGCAAGGACGTTCGCGGCTCCTGCGCATCCTCCACGACGGTGCCCCGGGCTCACGACGCGCCGGGGCTCCGCAGGGAATATGGCGAGCCGTACAACGCCGGCGACTCGGAGCCGCGACTCTTATCCAGGCGAGCTCCGGTCCCCGACCACCTCACGAGGTGGCTCGGGAATGCCACCGAGTGCTCGGACGCCCGATCGCCTCACCACCGGCCACCTCACGGACCGATCATAAATGTGGAAAATACTATGGTACAGCTGGAAGGGTTCTTGAAGTGGGGATGACTCCTGCGCACACCCCGGTCGTCTCGTACACCGAGACAAGGCCACCGCGTCGAGCTCGCCAAAGGGCGGGACCCCGGGGACCGAAATCTTGCGCCTGCGCAATGAGATTATGGTACCCGGTCTAACCCGGCGGGCCGACTACCGGTTCGGTCAAGTCAAGGAGCACGTGACACCGGTGTGGTTCGGGGACACCCCAGCTTCGAAACTCTTGTGATTGTGCCTAAGTATTTCCCACATAGATGATCGGGCAAAGAAGACATGACGACTACGACGGGGACAAGTTGACCTCATCACCAACCACCTCAAGCATCCGGCAATGAGCTCGGGGCTCCTGTCGGTGTATCGGGATCGGGGTCCCCCACACCGCCTACTACACAAGTGCAAGCCGCAGAAGCTCCGCAAGATGCCAAAGCCAAAAACTAAAAGACAAAATCCTTGCATGCATGCAAGGGAATCTTTCTCTCTCTCCTCTTGGTGGCTTACGGGAGAAGGGAAAGGGGGGAGGCCCAAGGCAACTCCCAACCGCCAACCACACGCATTTATTTTCCTTGTACCGCCCAATGTGGGGAGGCCCTCTTGACAGATAAAAGAGGAGGCCCCGGGGCAAGGGCGCGGAGGGCGGCCACTCTCATACGGAGGGGGCCATGCTCTTCTTCTTCCTCTAGATAGAGCCCCCATTGGAGCCTCTCCTAAGCTCCACCATGAGAGAGAGAACATTCGAATACACATACACAAGCGGGACGTAGGGTATTACGCATCCATTGCGGCCCGAGCCCGGGTAAACCCGTTGTGTTCTTGCTCGTTTGAATCATCCGTGCTAGCACGAGTAAATCCGTCCTTCCCCGATCCTATCCGAAGGGAGCCTTGACAGGCCTTTTCCATCTGCGTCGCCAAGGGCTAGAAGCTCGGCGGACTCGCCAAGCCCCGCGTCCTCGCTCTCACAGGTGAGTGCTACTCTTTCTCCTCCGCCCACGTCTCTCCTCGCGCTGCTTTCCCTTCCTGCCTCTCGGTCGATTTGTTTGATGTGCTGCGGGCCCGCAAGGGAGGATTTGGTTCCCCGATCCCTCCATTCCAATTCGGTAGTTAGGTGCGGATTCGGATGCTCGGACGGGATCGTTCTTACATGGAGCGTGACATTGCTGCTTAAACTCCGCTTGCGCTAACTTGCTCGGATTTGGGGGAAGGATTGTGATCTAAGTGGCTTGCTCTACCGCTTCAATTAGTGTCGGATAAATCACTATATGTTGTTTTTTCGAAACAATTCCGTTAACAAGACAAGAAGTATTGGGTTCCCTTTGCGCATATATCAAGTCAATAGATAATGCAGAATTCTTAGAGTGAGTTATCGGTTTTTAATGAGTTTTTATTAAAAAACTATTTACATTAGAAGATGAGTTTTGGTCTCCGTAACAAGATATCCTTCTTGCAGGAAACAATGGATTCGAAGTGCGGGTCCTAATCCCATTTCTCTAAGTCTTAGAGAACTGCAATATAATTGTTCATTATTTCCTTTCTAATTTTCTCTAATTCATGATATATACGTATTTTTGTTGTTGTCACCGTGATGTTAGCAGGGGCATTGTACCAGTGAAACTAAATGTCTCTTTGTATATATCATTGCCACACACACAAAAGAAAAAACTAAATAGCGCCGAACCGCACCCATGCATACATACATATGGAAATGGAACGAAAGGCCCTGCACTTTTGACGCTGCATGGAACGGCTCCGGTGTGTGTACCTCCATGAAAGGCGCGACCTGGGACCGAGGCCGCCGAACGTTTCTTCTGCCTTTTCACTAACCTCTAGCTCGTCCGAAGCACATGTTCCCGAGCAAAACTTTTCGCGTGTTCCTTTTCAACATCAACTCGAGGGAAAAGCTTGAAAGGAGCCAGGACCCGGAAAAGAGATGAGGAAACCGTAAAATTCCAGCCCTTTCTCGGTGGACTTGAGCACTAATAAGCTTATTATTTCGCGTGTTCAGGTCCCGCTGCAGTGCATGCAAGGTTTTGATAACCGTTTGAACCGTGAGAACCGCCTGGGCCGGCCCACCGGTTAACCGGATAACCGGAAAAACCGGCCGGTTAGCCGGACAAAATTTGATTTCTGGTCACCACGGTCGCAGAACGGTTAACCGGCCGATTTCTTCGGTTAACCGGTCGGTCGGATCGGTTAACCGACCGGCTTGCACAGAGTGCGAAAATGCAATAAAATTTAGAAAAATAGCACAAAACGTAGCAAAAAAATTGCATTCACTTTCCTAGAATATTAAAGACAATATTAGGCACAAATTCACAATGCATCCACTTCACATGACATAGCACAACCATATTATCCAATACAAGTCTAAATAGAGTTGTCCAAGCAATATTTGCAACATAAATTCATTTTGAGTCACTACCGGTCGGACACCTGTCGGTGTGTGAGCACACCTCCAAATGGGGGCCTGTCAAGGCTCCCTTGAGATAGGGTCCGGGAAGGACGGATTTACTCGTGCTAGCGCGGATGATTCAAACGAGCAAGAACGCAAGGGATTCACCCGTGTTCGGGCCGTAATGGATGCGTAATACCCTACGTCCCGCTTGTGTATGTGTATTCGAATGTTCTTCCCCCTTTACATGGGAGTGCCCCCCTCCTTTTATAGGGTAAGGAGAGAAGTACTGTACAAGTACCCGGAGGGGTACCCGGACGCCCGATGGGGGTCCGGTCCTTCCCGGGATACCCGACACGATCCCGACAAAATCCGTTGCGATCTCCCTTCTCGGATTTGGGCTCCGAGCCTCTTCCATTCTATTGGCCACGAGCCCTCCCGGCGCCGTAGAAGCGTGGCTTCCCGAGACGCGGCGCATGGGGAAGACGCGCGCACGTCCCGTCGGGCTGCGACGCCGCCGCGAGCACTCGAGTGCCGCATTAACTCCGGGTGGTTGGGGCGCCGGAGGAAGCTACCGGAAGCTTCCACCCCCGACGCCCCGCTCCTCCGGCCTCCACGGGCCTCGCGGGCTTCGTGGGCTTTGTGGACTTCATTCTTCGCGGGCTTCCTTCTCGGGCCGAAAGCGGTCCACTCGCGGTTTGGGGGACCCCCGATCCCCCTACACCGACAGAGCCCCGCCCCGACCACCGACCCGCGGGACCGGAGCAGGATTGGGGCCACCCGTCGGCGCCCGGCGTCGGTTGAATTACCTTGCGGCGCCGGTTTACGAAGGGGCGTGCCGATTGGGCTGCCGCGATTTGACGGTTCCGAGGCGTGGCGTCGCTTCGATTCGCGAGCGGTGGGCCCCCATACTTGGCGTTTAAGTACGGAGACCGGCGGTCACCCACGGCACGCCTCCCACTTCGCCCTTTCGCCTCCCGTCTTCTTGGACTCCACTCTTCTGCTGTCTTCTTCGCCTTCCCTTTCGCCGATCCGCGCCGCCGCTTCGCCGCCACCGCTCCCTCGCTGCCGGGATGGCCCGTGGGAAGTCCCCCGCCGTGGCGGCTCGCGCACGCGCTCACCGTCGATGGATGCGCCGCCAACGGTGCGGTTGCCCGACCCCGGGTCGAGATGACGCGGCTTTCGCCATTCCTTCCGGTGGATGGCGATAAGGGCGTCCGCGTTGGGGGCCTCTCGCCGCCGTCGACCGGCGGATCGGAGATCCTTCATTTCTTGTCCTTCGTTGTGGCCGGCGCCGTTCCCCCGCCTTCTCCGATTTCTTCCTCGGAGGTGCTCCGGCGTACGGGATTCGCATGGCGCACCTTACGCCGAATGCGGTCGTGGCGCCGGCGGTGTTCGCCCACTTGTGGGAAGGATTCGTGGGGGTGCAGCCGTGCTTCCCCATCTTCCGGCGCTACTTCAAGATGACGCTCACCAACGCCGCGGAAGCGATCGGGTGCGTACGGTTGACCGCCCGGACCGAGAGCGGATACATCGAGTACTCGCCCAAGCAACAAGGTGGAGGGGTGGAAGAAGGCCCGGTTCGTGGTCCCGTACGAGAAGGACTTCCGCCGCCTCCGTGTCCCGCCGGTCCCGGCTCAGCACTTGGCCAACCGGGATTCCGTGCCCGGTCTTCCCGATGGCATGATGCCGGTGGTTGACCGGATCGCGGCGCTCGCCGCGGCTGGCCCGACTTCGCACGGGGTGGTGCATGACTTCCTCGAGCGCAACATCGCGCCCCTTCGCCGGAGGTCACTCCCGTCATGGCTGTACCGGGACTTCAACTCGCCGGCCGCACTCGCACGGGGCGAGCTCGGATCTGCCGGACGCCTCGAAGCGGTTCGCCTACTCCACGCCGACCGGGAAGAAGTGGCCCACCTCCTTCGCGCACCCGGAGGGTGCCGGGCCTCTTCATCGGTCGGCGAACCGGCGTGCCATCCTCGACGACATGCCCCGGCCGGGACCGCTGGGTTCCTCGCCACGGCCTCCGGCTCCTACTCCGGGTGTCCGGTACCCGGAGTCACGCCTCCCTTCAACCCGGCGCAGCGGCCACCCTCGGGGGTGCTTCCGGAGCTCCGGTGCCAGCCCCGACGCCGCGAGGCCGGCCCCGAGTGCGCGCGACAAGGGCAAGGGGAAGAGATCTCCGTCGCCGTCCTCCTCCGATTCCTCCGGGCCCGCACGCTTTCCTCGGAAGCGGGCCCGACAAGCTTCGCCGGCCCCGGTGACGAGGGCCGCTCCACGGAGAAGCCCCTACAGCCCGCACCGGTGCAAGCAGCCGGGTGGACGCGTGATGGTACAATGCTTCTCTTCCTGTTTTGCCTAAGTCGTGCGCTTGGTCCGTCGTGTTTTGTTCTCACCGTATGCCGACGGCTGCAAAACGTGTTCTCGATTTGCTTTGTTCATAGGGGTGTCCGGATTGAGCTGGACCCGGACCCGGTCCCTCCGAACCCCAAGGTCTCCGGGCCCCCGTGCCGAACCCGAAGCCGGTCCCGCTGCCGTTGCGGCTCCGGCGGCCGGTGCGGAGGCCGGAGCGGGAGAGGCGACGGTGCCCCGAGGAGGCGGCCACGGGTGCGCCCGAGGGGCGGCCGCGGGTGCCCCCGAAGAGGAAGTCGCGGACACTCCCAAGGAGGTGGCGGCGGGTGCCACCGAAGGGGAGGCCGCGAGTGCCTCCGCCGGAGATGACCTTGGCCGGGGTTGCCTCCCCGGCCGGGAACGTGCCGGATGCGGCGGCGAAGGGAGTGGCCGCTTCTCGATCGGCGCCGCCGTGCGCCGCCACGGTCTTCCACTCCCCGGCCGAGTGCCGGCGCCGCCGGTCCTATAGTGTTGGAGGGGAACGATTCCCCTCCACGCGTCCGGTCGGAGCCGGAGCGGTGGTCGGCGGAGATGCTTCGTCGATCGCCGCCGCCGGTAGGGGCCGTGGGAGCGCCGGACGCGGCCGGAGCGCATCGCCTCTTAGTCGCTCGAGCGGGTCGGGACGCCACAAGATTGGCGATGTGCTTGGGGAGGTCACCCGGTCACTCCTTGCCATGAAGGCGGCCGTGGAGGAGACGGATGCGTCCCCGGAGGGCCGCGAGGCCGCGGTGGCCGAACACGAGGCGGAGGTGGCGGAGGCCCGGAGGGCCCCGGAGACGGCGGTGAAGCTTGGCCGGCAGCAGCATCGCCGCCGCATGGAGGAAGTCCGGCGTGAGCCGGACCATGCCGCCGGCATCGCCGAGCCGGCCGATGAGAAGCCGCGGGACGCGGAAGCGAAGCTCCGCGCCGCCATCGACCGCGAAGATGATAGCATCAACCGCCTTCGTGGCGTCTTGGAGCGGGAACGTCTCGCGCAGCCTCCGCGGTGCGCAGCCGGAGGAGGCGGAGGCCGACATGGTGTTTCGCGAGGCGGCCGTGACTCGCCGCCGAGGCGACCGCGGCGGCTCGGGAGGAGGAGCCGAAGGAGCGCGCCGGCGCGCTGCCTCCGGGAGGCAGCACCGGACGAACGGGAGCGGGCCGTCGGGGCGGCCGAGGGAAGCTCCGGCCGCTCGGTGACTCCGTGGCCTCCCTAGCGGTTGGGTTGAGGCAACGCGAGGACGCCCTCGCTACCCGGGAGGAGCAGGTCCGGCTCGTGAAAACGAGGCCGCCGTTCGCAGGGAGGCCTTGGAGACGGAGGCGGCCCATCTTGCTCGGGCCGAGGAGCAGGTCCGCGGTATCGCCGGTGGGTTGGCGCATCGCGTGCGCGAGGAGACTCTCGCGGAGGCCCGAAGGACTTCGCCGTCGAGCTCAAAGCGGTGGAGAAGAGCCGGGACGACTACCGCCGGCGCGTCGAGCGGTTGGAAGCCCGGTGAAGAAGTCGGGTCACGGCCCTTCTGCTGCAGCCCGATGGCGACGACCTCCGCCGGCAGCTCGCGGAGGCGCGGTCCCAGCCTCGGGATTACGAGGTTCGGCCCGTTGAGCCGAGCGAGCGGGTGACGGAGCCGGCTCGGCGCGGCGCGGTCGCAGGCCGAGATCGCCGCCGAGGTGCACCGGCGGTCTCGTCTGGCGCCGTTCGAGGTGGGCCCGTCCCGTCTTCCCGAGCCCCTCGACCGCGGCACGGCCGGGTATGCATTCGCCATGCGGGGGTGGTTGACTCTCCGAGCGGCCCGAAGACCCGGTGGCGGAGCTCCCGGAGGAGGAAGGGCGGCAAACCATAGCCGCGGCCCCGGAGGAGGTGCCGGCGAACACCCCGGTGCCGGTGCCCGGTTCCCGCTCCCGGCCGTGGTGAATGGTGATGTCCCCGCAGTGAGCACGCCGTGGCTAAGGCGCAGGCTCGTGCCGTCGCCCGTGCCTTCGCCCAAAGCTTCAAGCGGGGCCGAGTGCCCGCTTCTTCCACCCGCGAGTGGCGTTTTGGCGCCGGTGCCTTTTTTCTTATTTGTTATTAAACCTGGTTTTCTGCACGCGAGACGTAAGTTAAGTTTAAATTTGAGATTGTGAATGAAAAGCCTAAGCCCTTTGTGTCCCTTCGTTGGGTGTGATTGTTGCCGTGCGTCACTTAGTCGTAGGCCGTTCGGTACTTCGTAGTTACGCTTAGAGCGCGACCTCCGGCGCCCGAGCTGAACCAAACGTGACGCCTTCTCGACTTCCGCCTAAGTCATAAGCCTTTCTTACCCGTCGGAGGAAAGTAAGGACTTTGACATATGCAACAGACGATCCCGCGAGAAGTGGGAAAAGAAGCGACGGGCGCTGTTTTTCATTCAAAACACGTTAGTACAAGTGTCGTGGCGACCGTGGACCGTGGCGATGAGACTTCCGAGTACTACCCGGAACCATTGGCTACGTAACGTTCTAAGGGTAGAATTTCTTTAGGTGCTCAATGTTCCAAGCGCTCGGCTCCGGTACCCGTCCTCCGACTCCGCACGAACGGATCCCGAGCGGGTGACGGCAGTGACGACGAAGGGCCCTTCCCACATGGGAGTTAGCTTATCCTTGCCTTCACGCGTCCGAGCCCGCCGGAGGACGAGGTCTCCCGTTTGCAACTCCCGGGTGCGTACGCGTCGCCGGTGATAGCGGCGCAAGCCCCGGAGGTACCTCGCACTTCGCAGAGAGTACTCGCCGTCTTGCCTCCTCGAGGAGGTCGATGTCGTCGTGCCGCCGGTGTCTTGGTCGCCTTCGTCAAACGCGGCGACTCGGGGGCCATTGAGCAGGGTCTACGTCGGTAGCACCGCCTCCGCACCATACACGAGGAAAAAGGCGTTTCGCCCGTGGCTCGACTCGCCGTGGTGCGCAGGGACCAAAGCACGGATTGGACCTCTCGTCACCCACTTGGAGCCTTTCTTTTTCAACGGGTCAAATGATCTTGTTTTCGCACCCTTGAGGATTTCTTCGTTGGCGCGTTCGACTTGGCCGTTGCTTTGTGGGTGGGCTCTTGAGGCGAAGCGATCCGGTGCCGAGGGAATCGCAGAGAGCCGCGAATGCATGGCTCGTGAATTGGGTCCCATTGTCCGTGATGATCCGCCGCGGCACCCCGAATCTTGCAACGACATTCTTCATGAATTTGACCGCCGAGGTTTGGTCTATCTTTGTCATCGCTTCAGCTTCCACCCACTTCGTGAACTTGTCGATGGCCACGTATAGCCACCCGTACCCACCCGGACAGTCGGAAATGGCCCCACAATGTCCAAACCCCAAACCGCGAACGGCCAGGATAGGGGAATTGTTTGAAGGGCTTGAGCGGGCAGGTGCGTCCGCTGGCGTGAAACCGGCATGCCTTGCATTGTTGCACCAGCCTGGTGGCGTCCTGGAGGGTCGTCGGCCGCAGTAACCCCGTCGAAAGGCTTTCCCGACCAGCGTGCGGGGAGCATGGTGGCTGCCGCACTCGCCCTCGTGGATCTCAACGAGTATGTCGTTGCCTTCTTCCGTCTTTACGCACTTCAGCGAGACGCCATTGGCACCGCGCTTGTACAACTTGCCATCGACGATGGCGTATCGTTTGGCTTGGCGGGCTAGGCGTTCCGCGTCCGTGTCGTCTTCCGAAGGATGTCGTCACGCAGGTACCCGAGGATGTCGTCCATCCGAGCAGGCGTCCTGCGGCTCGCCGGCAAGCGCTTCTTCGCTATTCTACGTGTGCCGCAGATCCCGCGGGTGCGCCGCGCTTTGTTATTGCTCGTTCGGAGCTCGGTCGGCGTCGGAGGCCGAAGGGGATGTCAAGATCTCCATGAACGTTCCGGTGGGATTGGAGCTCGAGTGGAGGCCACCCGGGACAGCTCGTCGGCAATGTGATTGTCACCCCTAGGTACGTGAAGCACCTCGAGGCCGTTGAACTTCTTTTCCATCCGCCCGACCGCCGCGAGGTACGCGGCCATCCGCGGGTCGTTGCACCGGTACTCCTTGGACACTTGGTTGACGACGAGTTGTGAGTCCCCCTTGGCGAGGAGGCGTGTGACACCTAGGTCGGCCGCGATCCGCAACCCCGCCGAGAGAGCTTCGTACTCGCCATGTTGTTGGTGCACCCGAAGTGTAACCGGATCGCGTAGCGCAGCTCATCGCCGGTTGGAGATAGCAGTAGCACCCCCGCCCCGCACCGTTGAGGGTGAGGGAACCGTCGAAGAACAACGTCCAGTGGTCGCCGGGTGCGTCATGCCGCCGCACCCGGTGCCGAACTCTTCGCGCTCGATTTCGGGGTGGACGTCCACTCAAGCAACGAACTCGGCTAGAGCCCGGCTCTTGATGATGTGCGTGCCGAGGAAGGACAAGTCGAACTCCCCTAGCTCCACGGCCCATTTGGCCACTCGCCCGGCTGCTTCTCCGTTGCGCAGCATGGTCTCGAGCGGCGCCGTCGTTACCACCCGGACGGGATGGCCTTGGAAGTAATGCCGCAGCTTCCGGATGCAACAAGTACCGTGTAGAGCATCTTCTCGGTACCGCGGGTACCGTGTCTTGGCGTCCCGCGAACTTCGCCGATGAAGTACACCGGCGTTGGACGCGCCGTATGCAGGGTTCGGATTCCGATGAAGCGGGCCTAAGCTCGCTCTCGCTCGTCGCGGTAGCCGGGCCGGAGCCCCGGGTGATGCGGCGATGACGCGGTGCGGACGTCGGGGTAGCCGGAGCGGATCCCACCCCGCCCATGATGCGAGACGTGGTCGGAGCCGGAGCCCCCGGTGGGGGGGGGATCAACGCGCCCATCCTTGCCTCTCCGGTTGTGGTCCCCGCTTCGCCCAAACACCGCAACAAGGTCGGAGCCGGAGCCCCCGGTGAAGCCGGGGAGCCACACCGTCCGTAGGAGTCGTCGCGCCGGGGACCGCCCGGTTGCCCCACCCGGCGGGCCGGAGCGGCCGTATCGTCGGCCATGCCGTGAGCAGGAGCGTCTCGTAGCCCCCGGTGCTCCAAGGCCTGCGAGCTGGTCGCAACCGGAGCCCTCGGGTCCGCTTGGGCTGCCGCCTTCGAGCCGTCGAGGCACCCGCGTTTGTTGGTTCGCCGGGAACCGCGAGGCGCCCGCTCCAGCCCGCTCGACCACCGGAGCCGCACCGACTACTTGCGGGTTGGCCGCTATATACAGGAGCGATGGTTCACCCGGTTCCGGGCGACTCGAACGGGCGCGGAGGACAGGTAGCGCTTGAGGTCTTGTAAGGCTTCTTCCGCTTCCCGGTCCACTCGAATTTGTCCGTCCTCTTCATCGCCTTGAACAGGGGAGAGCGCGTTCACCTAGGCGCGAGATGAACCGGCCAAGGGCTGCCATGCTCCCGGCTAGGCGTTGCACATCCTTGAGTCGCCTTGGGGGCGGATCTCTTCGATGGCCCGGATCTTCTCAGATTTGCTTCGATCCCGCGGTGCGAGACCAGGAAGCCGAGTAGCTTCCCCGCCGGTACGCCGAAGACGCACTTCTCCGGTTGAGCTTTACCCGGTTGCGGCGTAGATTGGAGAAGGTCTCCTCTAAGTCGAACAGAGAGACGGTGCCTTGCGGCTCTTAATGACCAAGTCATCCACATACGCCTCCACGTTCCTCCCGATTTGCGAGTCCGAGTTAGGCGCATGGCTCGTTGGAACGTGGGGCCTGCGTTTTTGAGATCGAAAGGCATGCTTACGTAGCAAAGCTCCCTGCGGGAGTCATGAAAGCAGCCTTCTCCTCATCCTCCTTAGCCATACAGATTTGGTGGTACCCGGAGTACGCATCCAACATGCAAAGCAGGTCGCAGCTCGCGGTGGAGTCTACTACGTAATCTATCCGGGGCAACGGAACGGGTCCTTCGGCACGCCTTGTTCAGTGTCGGTGTAGTCCACGCACATCCGCATCTTGCCGTTGTTCTTAGGCACGACCACCGGGTTGGCGAGCCACGTCGGGTGCGTGACTTCCCGATGAACTTGGCCTCCGGGAGCCTCTTGACTTCGGCCCGGATGAAATCTTCGCGCCGGGGCTTGGCGCCTCGCCCGCCGCTTCACGGGTCTCGCGGCGGGGTCGACCTTGAGTTGGTGCTCAATCACCCTCCCGGGTATGCCCGCATGTCCGAAGGATGCTAGGCAAAGATGTCGCTGTTTGCTTGGAGAAAGGTGATGAGCGCGAGTTCCTATTTTGGGTCGAGGTCGCCACCGATGGTGGTGGTCTTGTCCTCCGAGCCCCCGAGTGAGATCTTCTTGGTAGACACTTCCTCGGGTGCCGAAAGCTTCGCCCGCTTGGAGTCGGAAGGTGCGGCAGGCTTCTTCAGGGCACTATGTGCCCTCTTCCCGTGGGAGCCCTCGTCGGCTGCCATCTCGGCCGCCAAGATGTCCTCGAGGCAGGCCACCGCCTTGACAGCCGTCCGCCCTCTCCACGATGACACCCTTGGGACCCGGCATCTTCAGCGTAAGGTACGCGTGGTGCGGTATGGCCATGAACCGGTTTATGCCGGGTCTCCCAATGATGGCATTGTAGGGGAGGCCGATGTCGACCACGTCGAAGAGGAGCTTCTCCGTGCGGAAGTTGCTCCGGTACCGAAGGTAACCGGGAGCTCGATCCCGCCCAAGGGGCGGGAGCTACCCGAAGCACGCCGAGAAAGGGCGGGAGGGCTGCAGGTCGGCGCGCGCCCACCGCAGCGAATCATAGACCTTCGGGGTGATGAGGTTGAGGCTCGCACCTCCATCGATGAGGGTACGCCCCACTTTCTTGTTGCGGATGGTGGGCGACACGACCAGGGGGATCTTCCCTTGGTGTTGTCGGGGCCCACCATGTCGCTTTTGTCAAAGGTGATCGGGACATCCGCCCACCTCGGCAGGGGAGCCGAGGTCTTCCCTCGGCGATCGCGAGGACCTCGCGGCGGAAGCGCTTGGCCTCGCCTTTGGACGTGAAGCTCGAGGAGCCCCCGCCGATGACGGCGATGGAGTCGTCCGCGCTCCGGTATGCCTCGACTTCCTCTTCCTCCCTTTCCTTCTCCTTCTTGGCTTTCTCGCCGCCCGCCGCTCGTCGCGCCGCTTGAAGCTCGCCTCGGATGTAGCGGCACTCCGACCGGTCGTGGTCGTTGGTGCGGTGGAAGTAGCACGCGAATGCACCCGGGGATTTAGCCGGCGACTTGCCGCACCCGCGGGAGGTGGCCGCCGCGTTCCCTCGGGGGACGGGCCTCCAGCCCGCGGCCACCTCTTCCGCCTTACAATTGCGCGCAAGGTTCTTCTTCTCGCTTCTTGGAAAGGACGCCTTCGGGCTTGGGGAAGCGGCACCCGGTCGGCCCGAGTCGGAGGGTCAAGCCACGCCCGGGCTTCCGGCGGCGGGCGCACCTATCGGCCAGCCGGAAGAGGTCGCGTGACCGTCTCCGGCCGGTGCACGCCCGCTCGCCCAGGATGTCCTTGTCTCTGACGCCATGGCAGAAGGCGGAGACCACCCGGCGGGGTCGATGCGCGGGATGGTGTTGCGGACTTGACCGAAGCGCCGCATGAAGGCCCGCAGCCGTCTCGCCCGGCTTCCGGACGATGCGGTCCAGGTCGATCCGCTCCCGGACGCTTCGACGTCCCTTGGAAGTTGGCTATGAACTCCCGGCACAAGCCGCGCCACGAGCTAATAGACTCCGGTGCCGTGTTCATGAACCATGACCGGGCCGAATCCTTGAGGGCCGCTTGGAAGTAGTTGGCCATGATGTCTTCGACATCGCCAGCCGCCTTGACGGCGGTGGAGTATATCCGCAAGAACTCATCGGGAGGGGCGGTGCCGTCATACCTCTCGGGAAGGTCCGGCGGAACTTGCCGGGCCACGTGACCCCGCGCAGGTGCGCCGAGAGGGCAGCACAGCCCCCGAGGAAGGAGGGGTCAAGCTCCCCTTCTTACGCTTGGAGTGGCGCTCGGGAGACGACTCCGCGCTCGTGTCGTCGTCATCGCGAGCGGAGGACCGTTCGCGCCGCGCTCACGCTCGCGCGAGCGCTCGATGCCGACCCGAGCATCTTCTCCCTCGTGGCGACGTCTCGTTGAGGTCGTTGCGCAGGTCGCGGCGGCCTCGTCCTTGCGGTGAGTGGATGGTGAGCGAAGCCGCCGGTGGGCGCGTGTCCCGTGCCCGGCTGGCGCGGCGGTTGCCGTCGACCGGCGGTGGTGGCGGCGGCCGGCGGGACGGTCCCGCCCGGCGCCCGGCTCCGCGCCGTGTCGAGGAGCCGGCCTACGCCGGTGAGCCACTCCTTCGCTTGCTCTCCCCCGCCGCCCCGCCGGCGGGTTGTTGAGCATGGTCTTCACAGCGGTTAAGGGGTCGTCCCCTTCTTCTTCCCGAAAAGGCGACGTGCGGTGGCGCGTTCGTACGCCGGCGGCGTGACGGCCCGGCGTTGCGGTCGGCGGCGGGCTGGTTCCCCGCCGCATGTCCAACCGCCGTAGTGCCGGTATGGTCGCCGTGGCCGGAGCGCCCGCGCGGCGACGGCCGCGGTGTCGACGCCCCGTGGACGCTCGACCGGAGACGCCGTCCGCCGTTTGTGGTGTGTCCGTGGATCTCTCCATGACCGTGCGAGAGGTCTTCGGTGCACGGGGAAATATACGACCTCCCCTTCCTCGGCGCGCCAAATGCTCGGTGTGTGAGCACACCTCCAAATGGGGGCCCGTCAAGGCTCCCTTGAGATAGGGTCGGGGAAGGACGGATTTACTCGTGCTAGCGCAGATGATTCGAACGAGCAAGAACGCAAGGGATTTACCTAGGTTCGGGCCGCAATGGATGCGTAATACCCTACGTCCCGCTTGTGTATGTGTATTCGAATGTTCTCCCCCTTTACATGGGAGTGCCCCCTCCTTTTATAGGGTAAGGAGAGAAGTACCGTACAAGTACCCGGAGGGTACCCGGACGCCCAGCTGGGGTCCGGTCCTTCCCGGGATACCCGACACGATCCCGACAAAATCCGTTGCGATCTCCCTTTCTCGGATTTGGGCTCCGAGCCTCTTCTATTCTATTGGCCACGAGCCCTCCCGGCGCCGTAGCAGCCGTGGCTTCCCGAGACGCGGCGCATGGGGAAGACGCGCGCACGTCCCGTCGGGCCGCGACGCCGCCGCAGGCACTCGAGTGCCGCATTAACTCCGGTGGTTGGGGCGCCGGAGGAAGCTACCGGGAAGCTTCCTCCCCCCGACGCCCCCGCTCCTCCGGCCTCCACGGGCCTCGCGGGCTTCGTGGGCTTTGTGGACTTCATTCTTCGCGGGCTTCCTTCTCGGGCCGAAAGCGGTCCACTCGCGGTTTGGGGACCCCCGATCCCCCTACACCGACAGACACCGGTTAACCGGCCGGTTTTGCCGGTTAACCGTCCGGTTATCACGGTTAACCGGACGGTTACCCTTTAATTCTATTCCTAATTACTATGCTAATAACTCTCCTTCATGCATGGAAATTAGTTAACCTTTAATTTTATTTCTAAGTACCATGCTAATAACTTCACTTATGGGAATGCAAAACCCGAAACCATAATTAAATGGAAGGAGGGAATAAATATGTATTTTCACCAGATACCATCTTTATTTATTTATTTATACGCGTTAAAATTTGCATGCATGTATGGAAACATGCATCAACCTTGTGCATGCGCTAATTACTCTCCTGAACGCAAGGGATGAGTGGCCTCCTGCATGCCAATAATTTGTTTCCTAATTGTGCGTGGTGAAAAAATATAAGGAGACAGTTTTCTTTTTTCTTTCCTATTTTTTCTTCATTTTCCTTCCATTATTTTTCGTTTCTATTTCTTTCCTTAATCAAAACCGCTTCTTTTCATTTCGTTTTTTCACCATAAATCATCACTTTTTCTCTAGTTTTTTTAGAAAATTTATATACAAAATTTCTCAAATTTTGAAAATTTTCAAATTTGAACCGGGGTTAACCGACCGACCGGTGTAACCGGACCGGACCGGTTTGCCGGTTAACCGGGTTAACCGGCCGGTTAACCCCGGTTATTTCAACCATGGGTGCATGTTGCACAACGCTGGTTTTAGCTTTCCCCTCAACAAAAAAAAAAAAAAAACGTTGATTTTAGCTTAATATAAGCTGTCGGGCCTTGCCCGGGCGAATGGGAATCGAGAGTGCGTAGCAGCAGCCAAACTACCCATCAGCCGATCGCCATTATTAAGTACTAGCACTCTACTAGAAAGCAGCGTGTCCTCGATGTAGTGCCGTTCACATCCACATCCACACGCACCACAGTAACTCGCAAAGCCACCAAAGAAATCCGTCTCCAGTTTTGCGCGTCACGCACGGGACGAATGAGCATGCACTGATTTAATTTGTCGCCCCTCTTCTTCGTGGACGCGCCTTCCGTCTGCCTAGCTTGTTCGAATGCGCCATGTGAAAGTCGCGGAAACGAGTCGAGTTCGCAGCTTGTGATTAACGATCATAAAAGAGAAGGCCGACCGAACGCACGTACCGGTCACTGGTGGTCACACACTCACACGCGCCTACAGTGCCGGGTGCCCGCGGCTAGCTCCTGCCCTGTCCTGTGAGTGGGCGGTCGGTCGCTTTTGCATGCCCGGCGTGTCAATGTGCAGCGGAGCAGGAGGCGATCGGTGGCCAACAGACAGACTGACCGGTCGATCACACCGGTCTCCGGCGGCCGGCGCGTCCTGTCCTGTCCTGCACCGACGCCGACGTGCCGGTCAAGCCGGAAAGCAACGGCACACGCGCCGGCGCGGCGTTCCACACGATCGATGATTGCCGTAGTGTATCGTACGATAGGAGCGAGTCTGCTTAATTGACCGCAGGTGGTGCTGCGGTAGGTGCTCGTGGGGTTTAGCACAAGAAAGGGATGCCAAAAAAGTTGTGGGTGACAGAGAGCGCCTAGCCTAGCTGCAGCATTATGCATGTCCCGGCGGCGGCCCCATCATCGTATACTATTATTATTTCTGCATTATGTTCATGTGCTGGATCAGGGGAAGAAAAAGGAGATCGCGCGCCGTGCAGCATGAGGGAGAATCCCCCTCTGTTCCATTCAACAGCACGCATACAATCAGCCGTATGGCCTTTGTTTAATTAATCCGCAAAGCGAGCGCAAGTGGATTAGCGCAAGGAGTGCGTGTGTGTCCGTGTGTGTGCTTATACTTAAAATACCAGGGGCTAACAGTAGCATGCAAGCAGCGCGCTGGCTCCTGCCGAGAGGGTCCGTCGAGAAAGGTGCAGAGAAAGAAAAGTAACGTGCGTTCTAGCACAGACTCGACGTTCGCGCATATATCCCTGTCGGAATCGTAATCTGATCCTCTGTGGTCATTTTTTACGCCAATATTATTGTTCCTCCTCCAGCTGGTTTCTTGGCCTGGTCTCGACACTACAGTCCCTGCACACAGGGCGCGCGCTCACTGATTGAGTGTGATCTCGTTCTGGAAAAAGAAACAGCCACGATGTATATTCCGCTCTTCTTTCCTGACATAAGTATTTGTTGTTATTGGAATTAACAACTAGCACGTTTCCATACGTCGTGTTTCACGGGATGAAGGAGACGTCTTGTCTAATGCCTCCACGCTCTGTACTACCGTTTTGTCAATAATTGGATCTAATGTTCTGCCCGTATGCAGGGATTAGGCCAGTAGAGGACTGCCAAGCAAGCTGTGCCACATAAGAAGAGTATCCGTTTTGTCAATAATTGGATCTGATGTTGTGCCGTATGGACGGATTAGGCCAATGGGGAACTGCCAAGCCAGCAGTGCCACATAAGAAAAGTATCCGCTTTGCAAGTTGCGCACTTCGCCATCATCAGTAATCATGGCCTCACTGGCTCACTCCACTGCCACACGATTACCGGCGCCTCCACCTCTGGTTGGTTGACTCAGCGGAGGAACCCGTATGTATCTTGTGTTTTGATCAGTAGAAGAGCAGTTAGAGGTAGATTACCGAATATAGCAGCACGTGCAGAAGAAGAAGGAGGAGGAGGTGAAGTCCAAGTCACTGAATATATACAGGAGGGATGGAAGGCGATTTGGACACCTGTAAGGAAGCCCTGATCAGTCAAAACACAGAAAACGAAGGGTTTGAATTTATCCTTCCCGGGATCAAACGTTTCTGTCCATCTAGATTTCATTTGCATTGATGCAGAGTTCCTCTGCTATAAGATATTTTTCGAATACAAAAAGCTTATCAATTCGTGGTTCTGTGCAGTGCCATTTCTCCGGAATGCTCGTAGCATCGAGTTCCCAGCTGTAGACAAAGATAAACAGGAAAAGAAACAAAAAAACAGAGAACATATCCTCGTTCGTGGTGTCCCCGGTCTATACAACAAGCTAAGAAACGCCGGCCTCGTCCCCGGCGATCTATGGACGATCAAATCTTGGCGATGGCGTCGAGGACGTCCTCTCCGGCATCAACGCCGGCCTCGTCCCCGGCGATCTGGTCGAGCACGAGCACGATCCCCATGGCGAACGCCGCGTCGAAGCCGGGGCTGACACGTAGGACGAAGACGTCCCTGCCCATCACCACGCGCGCGCCCACATCCACCTTCCTCCTGATCTCCGCCACGACCTTCTCCTTCCCGCCGTCGCCCCTGCGCGCCAGCACCAGGCGGCAGCTCCGGCGCGGGAAGGACCCGTCGACGCGGAGCAGCACGGAGGGAGCGGACGGGACCGGGGAGAGGAGCTCGACGACGGCGCCGGCGCCGCCGAGGATGGACGAGCGGCGCGCGGAGAAGAGCGGCTTCTGGCCGTCGGCGCGGGCGCCGAGGAAGCCCTCCCAGCGCTGGTGCAGCGACGGGCGGCGGCGGCGCACGGTGAGGAGCGGCTCCCCGGCGGGGCCGAGCAGCGCGAGCTCGCCCGGCGAGGCGGCGCCGCCGCCGTGGCCGCGGCCGTAGGTGTCGGCGCGGAAGGCGAGGCCGCCCGTGCGGTGGTCGTAGGCCGCGAAGCCGTCGCCGGGGGAGAAGTGCGAGGTCTTGCGCACCGTCAGAACGCGATCCTTCTCGGGGTCGCAGTACTCCTTCCCAACGATCGCCATGGATTGCCTCATTGCCGGAGTATGTACCTACGTGTGCTCGATCGAGCTTTAGCACGCGCGCTCTCGATCGTTGCTTGCCTTGCCTTGCTTGTTTTGCTTCGGCGGCTCGAGGAAAATGCTATGCTGCTCTCTGCGTGGTGAAGGAAGGCTTGGAGAACTTAAGTAGGGGTGGAGTGAGGGGATGATGGCGGTCGGTGGAGATTTCAAAGGCAGCGAGAGAATCGTCAGCGTGTCCATGTCGCAACGCTTGCCTTTTCAAGGTGCATGGACACGGTCCACAGGAGAACCCAATCCCACATCATGCATCCTTTTTTTTTTCAACAGTGGAGCCCCATGCCACAGTAGATCGTCACAGATATAAATATTCTCAGATGCATATACGAACGATGATCGTCATGAGTTAGTTCTTTGCAACTGGAGTGTATCATCATACTCCAGTTGCAAAGAACTGTAATCTTTGCGTTGACCCGAATTCCCCGGGAAAAAACTACAGCATGCGGGGCTCACCATCAATATGATTGATTGATACTGTATTTGTTAAGCAAACGAAGAGAAGGAGCACTGGCTCCTATTGTTCTTTTTTTTTTGGGACAACTCCTATTGTTCACGTTGTCTAAACACGATGCATGCACCCGGCACGGCGTACTGTACAAGATACAAGACGCATTGGCAGTTTGGCAGTGCTAGGTGGCACCCGACCCGCCATCCAACGACCCATGGCCCATTGGTGCGGTGCTAGACATTGATAGAACAAGGAGGACGCGTACGAGGAGATGGGAGGCGTCAGCCATGCCGCGGCCACCGCCGACAGTAGGTTCCGATCCAGTGCACCAACGGCAGCTCGGGCCACCAAACGCTGTGCCCCCGTGCCACGCGGATGAATGGATGGTGCATTGGCAATCGTCGTAGCGTCCTCCTCTGCTCACTGGAGCGTTTCGTGTTTCCTGTGATCGCAGCAAGTGAGGCACCGGCGGCAGTAGAAGCGTGTGGGCACGGCGTTGTGCGGGTCGAGGTCGCGCTCATGGGAATGCGTGGCGGATGGAAACAAAAGCCGGCGTTGACGTTTCGGTACGCTGTACGTACCGTCTCCTCGCACGGGCACCGACCGGACTGAGACGTCTCTTTATTATTATGTGAGGGGAAATAGCTGTTGACCTGGCACGCCAAGGACTTCACTGTGGGTTTACTGGAGTACTACTCCATCCTTGCGCTCATCTTTCATCTAGTAGTCGAATTTGGTCTAGCCTCGCTGTTCACCAAATTACCATGCGCCCGGAAGCCGTATACTACTACTTTCTGGCAAGATAGTAGAGTCGATGACCAATTATACCGCTTCATCGAACTGAAAAGAGCGATCATTACCAACAAGCCTTGATTAACCGCACCGGAGCAGTTCAGATCGCCAACCACCCTCTGCTCCCCGTCTCGGGGACACTAGCATCACGCTGATATCTCCATTGCCTATGGCTGACTCAGCAGCTGGCCAGGGCGGGCCGTGGTTCACACCAAACACGTCCGCGTCGGCCACGGACCTGCCGTTTTGGCAAAATATCCCGGCCAAGACTTCCACGGAATCTCTCCCTTTTCGGCAGGCAGGGTAGATTTAGGGTGACGCGAGAGGGGCGGCGTCCGCACGCGAGCTTCCCTGCGCGCGCCTGCGTGCCACGTCGCCGCCGTGACACGCCGGGGAAGGGACACGCAGGCAAGCAGAAGCGATTCGCCCGGGACGGGCCCCGCCGCCGCCGCCGCTCCCCGGAATTCTCTCTCGTGGAACGTCACACCCGTGTGGCGACGTGCGGAGTCAGCAAGGCCTACGACTGCACAAGCCAGGGCCTACCAACACCAACACCTTGTGCTGGCTCTCTGGCTCTGACTGACCGGCTTTCCTCCATATCGCCGACGTGTTCCTCTCCAGAGCATTCGATTCGGGCCCTGAGCAACGAGCCTCGTAGAACTTCAACGAAACTAGTAGGTCCGCCTGTGTGGAACTCGTGGGATTTCTCCTTTTCTCGATCAGACACCAAGGATTCTAGCAAACTACGGCACACACGGTGATTTCCACGCTGGTCAATTTGCACGTTACCCGGTAAGTGGATATATTCAGATGAAATGCACTGCAAGGCATGCACCCGTAGCATCCTTTTCATAATGGAAATTTCAAAAGAGCCGGTTGAAACATCGATTTTGGCACGGAATAGTCCCTCAAGGAAACAACCAATTTGTTAATCGAGGAATAGCTCATCTATGCGCACCAACAATCGCACATATTCATTTTTTTTTATAAAGAAACATGCACACAACACAACACCATCAACACGCACGCACACAATCATCTAAACGAAGATATGTAGCACGTGTCGAAATAGAATCTTCATGAACGACGACAACGAATGCCGAGGTTTGAACGTCGACGAAGTCGGTGACACGTAACGATCGGTGGAAAGGGTCTCCATGGCTTCATTGGAAGCGGAGAGTGAAGGACAAAGAAGTTGTTGTGACGAATCATCACCGACTCCGTAGATCTTGTAGGATAGGCAACGAGTGTGTAATAGAGCAACTTCTTCATCACCGGTGGTGCGCGACATGGAAGTCTCCATTTGTCGTGGTTGTCTAGGAGTGGAAAGTGTAGGGCCTATCTCGAGCAGGGCCAACCGAAAGAGGGCCGCTAGGAGCCCTAACAAAGGGACTCGGCCCTAACGGGCCAGAGAGCCATCCAAGAGTGGGGGACCTCATCCCGGAGCTTCCACCAATCGGGCAAGGAGGCCTCCCGTGGCGGCGCCATGCGCGTCGACGCCGAAAGCAAGGAGGCCTTCGACGACGACGTTTGACGCGACGGCTCCGCAACCTTGTGGACGCGACAAAGCGCCCCATGGCTACGGCGGAGCGGCGAGCTGTAGGGGTCGGACGACGTCGACTTGATGTTGGGAAGGGCGAAGGGGGACCTACACCATCGGAGGATGAGGGGTGGAGGGTCGACAAAGAGGGAAGGACGTTGTGGGTGGGAGAAATCCGGCGAGGTTGGCGGCGGATCTAGGTCCCAAGCCGATGGCGAGAGATGGGGGTTGGAGGCGGAACAAGGCCAAATCTCGAGTCACCGAGGACCCGGATCCGACGGCAAGCAGCTGGGCATGGACATATTCATTGTTCATGGGGTTGGAGGCGGAACAAGGTCGGATCTCGGGTCGCCGAGGACTCGGATCCGGCGGCAAGTGGCCGTAGAGCCGGGCATTGACATATTCATTGTTCTTGTCTAGTAGTCTTGGCCAAACGAGCCGCCTGACACGCCCGGCCCGGACACGACCCATTTCTTTTCATGCCGCAACGACACGGAATTCATTTCGGGACGTGCCGTGCCGGCTCACGTGCCGGTCGTCGGCCCAAGGCACAACACGAATTACGCAAACCGTGTCGGGTGAGATTCAAACCCGGGTCTTCTAGCTCCCACATAACAAACTTAGCACCAAGCCACTAATGGTTTGATATTTATATAGAAACCATATATATTTTAAATATGTTCTATTTGGGTGGTGCCTAAATGAAACATTTTCGTGCTTTACCGAGCCATAGCATAAACCGGTTGTGCCTCGTGCCGCCACGCACAGACACAAAATTATAGGCCGTGCCGGCCTGGCACGAAATTAAACGGATCGTGGTTGGGCTGGGCTAAAAATTCCGTGCTTCGGGCCGACCCGTTTGGATAACACTATTGTCTAGTCACTTCAATGTCAGCAGCGACGACATCAATGACCCAAGGATCCATTTACCAGCATGAAGAAGAAAAAGATCTCAGTTGTACACTCCTTTTCCAGATCAACTTCTATCTTAATGGGCAAGTGAAGAGTTTGAATAATCGAGAATCCGACAGTAAATCAGAGGGAATAATGACAACTCACGCATCCACAACCCAACCTATCAAGCATACAACTGGCATTATCATCCTCTAATCCCTCTAGGGAGCAGGAAAACTAAAGAGCAGCAAAATCTCTCACACTTGTACTGAATTCAGTTTACCCTATAGCACTATTCTCCATCCCGACAAAGAGCATTCCTGAAACGTCTTCATCACGGAGCTCTTGATACCTGAGAAATAAAGGTGCCAATCAGATACACATCTGGCGACATGTACCACGGCAGGTCCACTTAAAATATACCGCTTTCGTTTGAGATTTTGTATGCATACAGCTCAGATGGCAACTAATAGCAGCCTTATGTTGCACTATTAATGGGGATCATTTTTACCATGCCGCTATATTACAAGGAATATAGATATTCGCTGTCAAAGGATATTACCTTACTCTGGTTTTGGCTCACTGATGAAAGAGCCCACACTCTTAAACCACCGTATTAGGTTGCGGTGATCCTTTACATAAAGCCAAGCTTGTAGAAAAGCGAAGAGCTTCTCATTTATTCCACGAGCTTCAATGTAAAGGTGGAATGCATCACGAACCTTCTCATCCAACTCTCTGCCAATTCAAAAACAAATATCAGCATATGATGAGTTGAACATTGTATGTTATCACTAATGTAACCAGTTTTCTTGTAAGTCCTATTGGTCATATATCCACACTGCATCAACAAAATTTAAAACCAGTACATGAGACACAATTAGTATATCAACAAGCTAAGTTAGATGAGCATTACCATTCTGATTTGGAGAACAAAACAACTGAGATCCAACCAGCTAATCATATAAGCAGTAAGAACTAACGACCAATTATTGCAAAGGATTTTGCATTTTGACTGTACAGTATATCAGATCAAGGAGCCAATAAGGCATATGCACTTATCTGTCACAAATTACTTTATGACATCAGTAACTACATCCATCACCCAACATTTCAGTCAAACTAATGGGATCAATCGCTATACTAGAACCACAAGATTCTTGTTTGTTGTATCAAATTGTTTTACGGCATTAACTAAACATGTAATGTTATTATAAATTCTGGCTGTGTATCTCCTCTAAGTCTGCAGTGTACAGGTAGATTGGGATGAAAGCATAATGAATATCCCAATTTGAGTTTTGAGTTATGCACATGTTGCTATACCTGTCATCAAAATGGAATTTCGAGCATGCAAACAACCGAAATTTGTTACATGTGATGACTAATACATACCTAGAATATCTCCTTACACCAGTACACATGTAATTCTTCATGTTATTAGCCTTATATAACTTCCAAGTTCCATGTATCCAAAGAAACATATGACAGACTCGATTCACTAGCGAACTGAACTGTCTCCTACCATTCTTCTCAGGGGCTATTCTGGACATGACACCTCTAAATTCAGGTGCAATTGAGGATTCGGGTGTTGGTGTCTGAATGTCTGATGGTCAGGACTGTCTGTCAGTTAGACGAAGTCACAAATCCTGAACTGCTGCTAATTGGAGTGTCATATCCCAAATTATTCAAATTTCAACCGTACTGAAATCAAAATTACATCTTTGGAATCAAGTCTACGGACTCAGAACCAATAACTAGCAAAATGCTTTCTTAATTCAATTCTATGTGCTTCAAACGAAAGTACCATTATCTCTAGTTTTCTGACACATGACCAGTTAACATGTGTTTTTGTGCAAATATATAGAACACATGTTTTGTGTTAATACTGTTGCTGATACCAGGTGAAATTTGCCTTAACCACACCTGTCTATTACCTAACTGTTTTGTAAAATAATATACTTCTATTCACATTGTATGTTTCCAGATATTGAATAGCATCCTAATCAAATTCTACAAGTGAAGCAGTAAGCAGATGGCTATATTACTTCACTCAATGGCTACAGCTTCTTAGTTTTATTGGAATATAAAGAAAGCAAAATATTGTCACGCATTCGAGAGAACAACTCACTGAAAGATGCGCCCCCGATACTCCCCACCGCCCTTCGAAGCCATATCCCCGTCCCACGACTCTGCGTTCTTCGAACGGAGGCAGACCGAATGGATCCCAACGGCGTCTGGGTAGAGCCCGCACAGGAACTGCAACGACTTGCCGCTCTGAGGCTTGGATATGTCGACATGGAGGAAGAGCTGGCCGATGGACCCACTCATCCCGCTGGCGCCGTCAGAGTCAGAGTCGGCGTCGGCCTCGGATGGCAAGATGTTGGCGAGCCTGGCGACGGAGATGGAGATCTCCTCCCCATCCTCACCGTACTCGCGGTGCAAGACGGGGCCCGACGGCTGGTCCAGCGCCCCCTTGACGATGGTGTAGGGCTTGGGCGGGCTAATCTTGGGGGCGGCCTCATCTTGGAGACCTCAAGGTAGTGCTCCTTGAGAGAGCGGAGGATGATAGAGTTCACCGCAGAGGAGGACGCGGCTGCGGTGGCCGCTGCGGAGGAGGAGGACGGCGAGGTGGCTAGCGCGCGGCGGCAGAGGGCGGCCGCGGCGGGGGCGGCGCGGCGGAGCATCTTGGTGAGCAAGCAGGGGAGAAGCGAGGGTTTACGGGTGAGTAAATGAAATGGGGGAAACGATCAATTGAAGGGGTTTGCTGAGTTCTCCATGACATGTGGGCCCTACTAGTAGAAATGAAATGCTTACATTTACTTGAGTTTTGTGTTGCATTCGATATTAATTAAGGTCGCAGTAAAAAGGAAAATAAATTAGGATATGGACATAAATTAAAACTTTGCAAAATTTATGCTGACGAGTATATTTTTTAAATATTTTGATCAAATTTTTGGTAACTCCACGATGGTAGTTTTTTCGAAACAAAGTGCTTGCTTTTACTGATAATGTTACACGCGTTCGGGCAGACCGACCAGGCGTCTTCAGATCCTTCTAGAGGCAGCCCACGCCCTGGATTGCTCCCCAAGAAGAGCCCAATCCCGCGGCTAGGAATAAAGTTCGCAGTCGGACGGACGGCCCACACCAAGATCAGACACCGATTCCTTCCCCAAATCAATTCTGACCCATGGGTTGGCGTTGGCACGACGACGGCAGCAGCGACGGCGGCCGGGGCCTCGGCGACGTCCCTCCCTCGCCGCCGGTCCGGGCGGAGAGGGGAGCAGTGCGCCACGCGCAGGGTGGTGCAGTCGCGCTGCCACACGGAGGAGGTGGAGCCCGGTCGCTTCGTCCGCAAGTGCGAGAAGACCGAGCAGCTCCTCCGCGACTGTGTCGGCAGGTATAACCGCCGGTGCCTCGCTCTTTCCCTCGATTCGTTCTCCCTGCAAGGATTGTGTTCACAGACTAATTTATGAGTATTTACGCCTTGTCGTCTGTGGAGTTGAATTCGTTGCGATTGCAACCTTTCTGGTGTCATTGCGACGTGTCCATTGATTGAAATTGATGATTGCATGAGAGGATGAGTTGCTACGAGATGATTTCTTTGGTTGAGAGCGGATGATTTTGTGATGGGGAACGCTGATTAGGGTTGTCTGTCAGTATTACTGAAATTTGTGAGCAACAAGTATTCTGTAGGCTGGGACATTTTTTATGGACGTGCCTAGAATTTGAGGTTTCGACACATGATGGCTAAGTTCATATCTGTCTTGTATATTGTGCCATTATTTTTGTTGATTGACAGCTTCTAACACACTGCACATCTGCATAGATCACTTTGTAGGCAGTTGCAGACATTACCATGCTATATTTGGTGTAGCTGTAGGTGTAGGTTCCAATTTCTGGAGTGCCAAGAGTTCCTGTTTCTCTGTTGCTCGCAAATGGAAGAGCAAGAAGATGCTCCAATCAGCAGAGCAGTGCTGGTTATTACTTATCAGATATTTACCACTCCCAAATCAGAAGATATAAACCATGAACATCATATTAAATGTTTCTGTAGCACATGCCTTTGATGAATATGATAAGAGTGATGGAATGAATCCTAATTTCATGTATTGTGCCATTTTGAATGATTGTATTTTCCAAAGTTGTTATGCAACTCATTAGTTGACATGCCTACACATTTCCTTCAAACCATTCAGTGCAATACTGTAACTTATCATTATGTTGTTTAATATTCTACGGATTCTTAATTCTTAATTTCTTATTTCGTTTTAGGCCATCTGAGCTGGTGGAATCCAAAACTGAAAAAACAGAAGAAGATGTCACACATGAATTGGAAAATGGGTCACTTACTATTGGCTTTCCAACACAAGAGCCGTTTGCATTTCCAGGACTCCGGAGTGATATAGAAGCCCTTGAGAAAGGTTTCTTTGGGAGCCTTGGTAGTGTTCTGGATGAAGCTGAGAGGATGACCAACCATTTCTTCGAATCTTTTGGTTTTCCTTCCACTGATGACAGGGAAGCAGGCCCGTTTCCCAGGCGACCCACGGAGAGGAATATTGAAGAAGGTACCCCAAAGAAGACGAAAGAGAATGACTACTCAGAATTCAGTGGCCAGATTACAGATGTCTAAGAAACTGCAGCTAGCTCAGAGTTGCCTGGGAAGTGGGTTGCTGAATCTGTTGGCCCTTATATGGTTTCTATCTAGAACAGTTCTACTCGGTGCCTTCCTCTATGTTATTCTTGATAGCTATAATGAAGATGAAGCAATTTTAATGGTTTTTTTAAAAGTAATTTGACTGCTCTGTCAGAACATTTACCAGAAACGCTGTGGTTTATACCAGCGTTTTGTACAGCACCAGAACTTTCAATCAAACATGAATGCACTATAGAACCACCGATAGAACAGTTTTATCAAATGATTGTTCACATGCTAGGAGTTAGCTCGATTCTATATGCTGCCTGCTTTAACTTTGGTATGAATTATAGAATCATTATAAATTGATTGGTTTTTTACATCTTGCTCTTGAAGGTCCTGGTCCTTCTGTACTTGCGTTGGCGTGGAGTTTTGTGTCTTACTCGTATGTTTGTTTGGCGGGAAGCAGAGATTGCCCAGTGGTCAAAGTCAAACCCAACACCAATAGTAAGATAAGAGCATCTAATTTCGCGACCCTCCCCAACAGACGCGTCCGCAAAACCACCCCTTACGCGCGGAAGTATCTGGCTAAAATCACGAACTCATTCTGAGTAAGTTTATCACATACACGAATTTTAGATTAGCTCCACTTCAAACTCATCTTTACTCGGGTAATCTGATGACAGATAAGAGTTCTTCATTCTGTACAAAGCCCAGCTTCACTTGTAATTGTAAAACTGCACATAAAGTTAAGTGTTGTATCAGCTACAACTACAAGCGCTTTGAGTACCCAGACCCAGCACACTTCTTACAAAGTATTAACCCTGCGTGAGAAATGCACAAAGTCAGAACCAATGCAGAACGAATAACCACAGCATATCTGATTACAGTTTCATTCTCCAACCTGCTCCTTTGCAAACTCGGCACTCGACTAGTCCAGTTTCGACCTTCATTTTGCCATCATTGCAAAACACGCACTTCGTACCTCCTAGTTAGTACCAACAGGAAAATGCCATAAGGACCCCATGGATGTACAAAGCTTTATAAGCTTGACTGTAAATTGATGTTGCTAAACTAATTTAGTGAAACATGTATCCAGATGTGTTGAAAATGTCAACACATAAATTTCATCAGATTGAAAGATGAAAAATATCTTCATTTGTGATCTGTCCACCAGTAAAGTGATGGAGCAAGTATCCATTCTTACATAGTTATAGTTTGCTTCAAAAAACCTCGAACGGCATCAATGATCTAATTATTTTCGGGTCTGTATTAGTAGCTACTTGTTCTTCAATGGGTAAAATGCAGATATATATTAATATATACAGTAAGTTGGACTTGCAGGAGCATCCAGAAATGAGATCAAAGAACAGTGATGGTCCCTTTTTTGAACTATATATAACCATGTAGACATGATGCACTACCAGCCCAAACAGTATAAAAAAATTAAGCCGTTCACAAACTCATACCAAGTCTCAATATATAAGCATGTTAATCAGCTAAACACACATGCACTCTCACTTGGAGTGCAGTAACCTTCAACATGCCTACACTTCCATCCATCATACTTGCTGGTGCTTAATAAGCATTTCCCCTTAATTCGCTCACACTGCTAAATTATTTGCATTGGTTACCCACCCATCAAAGTGGATAAGCACTATTTTTTTGCAGTAGTTTCAGACTTATGTAACAGACATAGAGCAATGCGCATAGACAGGCTAATTCCAGACTATCTATTGTCAGCATTCGAAGAATATAATGAATGGGAAACTGTAAAATACCATTTCCAGCGCACCTGTCGCACGGCACCGGGTCGCCCTACAACAAGGGGAAAAAAGATTACAGGCCGTAACAGCAGAGCATGCCAGTCAGTAAGAAGCTACAAAAGGCAGGTGACACAACCTTGAGGCCAAGAATGAGGGACAGGGAGATCGCAGAGACGACGGCAGCCGCGATGATGATTGTTTGCGTGTCGACAGGCCTGAGCAGGTCACCGCCGTAGGCGACCGGGACGATGGCCCGGGGAGGCGAAGGAGAAACGACAGGAGACGCGACTTGAGATGCGGGCGCGCCTTCGTGGTGCCACCTGGAGGGTAAGCAGGATAGAGCGGGAGAGGAGACACGGAAGGATGAGGAGCAGCGGCAAGAGCCGGGGGTGCAGAGAAGGGAAGCCATGGAGGGACTGAGGGATTGCCGGATTGGCAACGCAGCGCGGTGACGTGGTAGCATTTAGTGGTCATTGTTCGGATAAAACTTCCTTTTTGTGCACTCCGACTTCCGGGCCCATAACTTTTCTTCTTGATTCTAATTATATTTCTTATTCCCTCGGCGGCTAAATATTCTTGATTCTAATTGTGTATATATATCTTGGACTATCACCACAACATATCAAAATGTCCCTTCCATTCTCAAGGATAGATTTTACCTGATGGGTCACTGTAAACCGCCCAATCGGTGTACTACTTCCATCTAAAAATATTAGCATTCTTAGATGTTCACCAGAATCATTGCATCTCCAATAAACCTAGGGAGAAACCAATTCTCCCAATCAATCTATGTGTTATGGTTCATCAAAATTACTATGAATATAAACATTAAAAAGCATAGCTAAAAATACTTCTATTTTGGGACGAATTAGTGGTGTATCACATACCCAATCGACCGTCATTTTTTTATATAACAAATAACTTTATTCAATCATGAAAGTTCCAGAAAGAAGGGAAATTGCTTCCCAGTTTTGACCGTCGTTAGCCCACAGACAAAGATCTAGAGGAAGATAACAACAAACCTACGAATCCTAACCTATGTCCACAAACGCTATGCATCGAAGCCCCGAGCTATGGGGTGAAGTGCTTCGTAAGTCGAGTTGTACAGAGTAATCTTAGGTCAGGCTATGGCAAGGCCCGTTGCAGGATGAAATTTCTACACGCCCGATCAAAATTGATGTCATTGCGATCTATTCGATGCCGGAATTCGAACTGCTATTAATGTGGATATTTCTGTTAATAGAGTAGGATCTGCAGCTCAAATTAAAGCCATGAAACAAGCAGCTGACAAATTAAAATTGGAATTAGCTCAATTCGCAAAGTAAAGGCAGACTCAGTGAGAGGCTCCCACACAAGTGGGGTCCTGGGGAAGGGAATATTCCGGGCAAGCCTTACCCCCACAGTACACTGCAGGAAGGACACCATATCAAGTATCAATGTTAAAATAACAGCACTAACAGACATACTGAACGATGTCAGCAAGAAAAATCACCACGGTGAATCAATAGCTAATTTAGAACTGAAACAGGTTTAATAAAAACATCAACGCCAATCCCCCCCCCCCCAAAAACTGCAGGGAACACAAAAACCACTGAGGTAATCCACCCCAGTCTACACCTTTCGAGAGCTACCTGCAAGTTTACTATACGGACCCTGTACACCAACCAATGAAACTATCTTTAAACACATTGCCACATATCTACTCTAGGCAAAGCCACCTCCATGTACCCTAGAAACAAAAAATGGCGACAATGCACTCATATCCAGTCCATCTGTGCTTGCTGTCAGGCACATCAAAACAACATAAACGCCAGCATTTATGCAACAGCAAATTTAGTTGTAAATCTTCACTGCCTTCTCAAAAGGATGACGGTTCTGCACTTGTTATAAATTAACATCAGAATATGCCCAGCATTTAAGCAACAGCATCCCTAACATAAACATTCAAGAGCAATACCTGACTGCCCAAATAGGACTTTTTCGGTGTAGTGGCTGTATGCTCCAATCCAAGGTGATGTTCCCATTCTCCATAAATATGTTTTTGTTTCTAAACAAAAATACAAGTTTGAAAAAAATATTTATTATATCGATTAGAGTTCTTGCAAAATGATGTCCAAAGAAGGAAAGTTCAATTCACCTGGAATCTACTCCATACTATGTCTGAATCATTGAGGTACTCTGACCGACTGAGCATAACATGAGCAAATTTCCACTGATCAAAGAAGCGCATCAGATATTCTCGAGTATATGATAAAATTAAAAGTTAAGGAAACATCAGATCAACTATGCCTAGAAGAAACAAATCAGCATAAATCATAGAACTCAGGCATCAATCAATGAAAAAGTTGGTGCAAGTACCTTTAGAAACTGCTCGTCAGGAACTTGAAGTCTCTTCTGAATACGGACTTTGATATCCGACAAAGCCTCACCATCGTGAATGACGAACAAGAAAGGTTCTCCAAAATATTCGACACGCTGAAGAGATAAAGTAATAGTCAATCAGTGAGCTAAACATTTACAGAACGTTACAGAATCAAGGATTTACTAAAAACTTAGGAATAACAAAACAGAGTTGATAATGTAATAATTACTCATGTGAAGATGTATTAACTGCCTCAGCTACACGCTAAAAGAAGTCTATATAGCTATTCTCTTTTAACTACAGCTGTGATTCAACTCAGCCAAGGCCCAGGAAATTTTAAAGAATGGTTCGAACCCAGCATCTAGGTGGGTCCTATCAAAATATCAAGTACAAGTAGCCCTGGAGTGGAGAACATCGAGTAAAATGTTTTGAATTTTTGATATCCGTACATGATTATCTTTGAAGAAGTGATAGACATGAATCAAATGGTGTCCAGGCCCAGCATTTTTCTCCTCTTCAGGGACCTGAAAATAAAACAAATAAAAATATATGATGGCGGATGGGAAGGCAATGCTTCACTTTCCTAAGAACTTAATTTCAAATGCTGAAGAGACTATAAAAGTTCCCTGGAATTCCGCACGATATATCAACATACCTCTTCAATACGAAGAGGTCCATTCTGGTCACTAACTGCATCTATTTTCTCTTTTGGTTGATAAACCTACAAATTACATGAGCCAACTGATTGATGATTCATAAAAGAGCAACTCCCAAAAATCTGAACAATATCTTCAAATATGTAAATCAAGGGGCACAACACTATCTCTTTCATTCTTCCTAATGAAACAAAGTGAAACACCAATAGGAGCAAAAACATGTTTCTGGTCCAAAGTGTTTCATGGCTTGCATTACTGCAGATAACTGAGGCTTGTTTTCACTGTCTGTATAGTTTTTTGGGTTTTTTGGTTTTTGGCCTCTGGCCTTTGTACATATTTTTCCCTTTCTTTTATTTAAAATTAATAAAATCTTGCAGTAGGAGTCTCTCCTACTGTTTTGATGTCAAAAAAAAAAAGTGGACATTTCTCTTGCTGTATTCTGGCTGTTTAGGCAACTGTACAGTTTTTATACTTTCTATTTTAATATGTAGGGGGCATCCCAGAACCATCAGAAGCCCTCGTGACAAGATACCTACTCCCTCGGTCCCAAAAAGAATCCACTCTAGTATTCAAAATATCCCACAAAGAATGTCATTCTCGCTTTCCAATAACATTATCTCTATCTCTGTTCGCATCTAACCTCCTCATTTCATGTGTATTCTTTACTTTTTTCATCCCTCAATTCATGCATCCAACTCCTGAAACGTCATTCTTTTTGGGATAGAGGTTAATCATTAGTGGCGCCAGACAGCAGGTGAACTAATGTTAACACTTCAACTTCTATACTAATCCACAGGCCAACAGAATTGAATTTGATAATGTTAATGCAATTGGATTTCACAAATAGCTATATAATTTTTACACTGCCTTAAGAAATATCTGCAAGGCATTAGCTACACACATATTCAGTGTGAATCATCCATGTCCCTTGCAACTGTGGTGCACTAAATATTTGGCAGCATCAGTAGTGTCTCAAGCCCCACCTCATTAGCTGCCAGCCAAAGGTGACACTGTCAGTAGCATCATCTTCAGTAGCTCGAAATGTGAGCTGTTTTATCTACCATTTTCCACTTAAATTTATAGTTGTGAGAATAGGAAAACAACTAACAAGGAATGAGCATTGGCATAGGAGACTGGGTGGACATTCACTGTACAGTGGCCATAATTTCAGGCATGGCTGACTATCAGCCTTAAACTAAATAATGGCCAAATTCTGAAAGAAACGGATTTCAGCTAGAGCATAAACCAAACACATCTGCATCAATATTATTATTATTAGACTCCGATAATGCAATCATAGTATAGTATCTGGATCCCCTATATAATATTTCAGCTTAGTCATAGACTGTTGACCAACCTTCAGATGTACTCCTCCATTACGATTTTGTTGTCGTTAGAACAGGCCAACTAGTGTAAATTTGAACAAGTTGCC
The DNA here is from genome assembly GCA_031894775.1 of Chloris gayana. Taxonomy (NCBI): domain Eukaryota; kingdom Viridiplantae; phylum Streptophyta; class Magnoliopsida; order Poales; family Poaceae; genus Chloris; species Chloris gayana. Next base: position 178,616 of record JAUNZO010002782.1, read on the forward strand.
TTGTCCTAACGACAAGAAAAACGTAATAGAGGAGTAATCTGTACAGTATTACCTCAAATGCCATCCAAATTAAATAAACTGCCAGGATAGTTCAGACACACAAGAATAAAATCTAGGATATCTTCCAATGTATTACAAATTAAGTACCTTGCATATCTTGTGATTGAAGACATCAAAGCACCTGAATTCAGTGTCGTTACAAGAAATCCCAACCTAATATAAGGAGTAACAGAAGAGGAAACAATGAAACTATTATCCATACACCAAATCCAAAGGAAACTAAAAACTAATGCAGTCAGCTTACCTTTGACTTTAAGTCTTCAATCAACTCAAAAAAAGTGCTGCTTTTTGGTAAGCGAATAAAGTGAAATGACACCTGAAAAGTAACCATCATCTCAGGACATGGTCAGAAAATATAAACACCTGGAAAAAAAACAAATGGGTACAATACCTCATTATTTGTAGCATTATGAAAAGCGACTCTCAATGTTTTCATACTTTCCAGTTCAGGCAAAGGAATGTCCAATATCTCATAATATAATATGTCACAAATCTGCCCAATGAAAAGCTCAATAAATGTGAAGAAAAATACATTGCATAAGAAGACCCAACAAAAGGTTCCAAACCTGATTGTGATGACGTAGCATGTCAGAAAGGTGATCAAGACCTCTATATTTGATGTAATGAGACTTCGGTTGATTAGATTGTGGATTGTGTGGTGTAAGCCGAATCTTAGAAGGGTCATCCACAGAAAGATGATGTGCAACCTTCTCAACTACATCATCATATGTTGAGCGCCTCGAACTTCACAAACAAAATAAATGTTACTACAGTTATTGCTGCAAGAAAAATTATTAGCATGTTGATACAGGCTAAAAGACATACAGCTCCAGAGAAAAGTTGTCTTCTTTTGGCTTCTCAAGAAACCTGAAATATACAACCTACAGATAATGGCATTATCAGTAAAAATAACAAATTTTGCTTTTAAACAGAAATCAAGAGATTACAATTTACTCTGCAGATAGAAGTCTAGATAACATTAATCACATAATAAACGAACACATACAACAACAATAACAAAGCTTTTAATACCAACCAATTTGGGGTAAACTAGAGATAAAATCCCCAAGAACCAAAGCTACAAACAAAACAGAAAGGAAGGTGGAAAGGAAGATAAGAGAGGAAGGTGGAAAGTGGAAAGGAAGATAAATAGAAATTCTTCCTTTTTGTTGGCAAACAAACAATTGCCAAGCCAAGGTCAGGTGCATGTTTTTCTCACATAAGTCTTATAAACTATAGAAATATCATCATTATCAAATGGGACAACTTGGTACTTTTACATAGTCCCCCTACTGGAAGCTCTATCAATAATCATTGTTGACATCAGCCCTTGCTTCTTTGATAAGGAAAGAACTTGTGTTGCTGATGTTATTGATAGCTGGCAAATGGCCACACAGGTCATAGAATAGTTTAATAGTCTTTGGACATGGAGGAATGCGTAATAGGATGATATAACTACTTGAAAAGTATATGGCGCAAAGTTCCACCAGGATTACCTGTCTATTATGTATATATTCAAAGAAAGACATCACAGTTGGATAGCGATATTGATCCATTTTATCTGGTGAACAGCGTTTTTGGTAGCATATTATATCACCATCTCCAAGCTGCCAGCAGCACAGGACAGGGATAAACAAAGATGATCATAAACAGCAACAAAACATTGATGTCATAATGATCCAAACCTGGTTCAACTTGAAAGAAACATTAGTGTCGATAGGTGCACACATGACATTGGGGTCAAACTTTACTTCCTATAGAGATTTAAGCAAAATTAGTATTGCGCCAGAAAACCTTGTCAAGCTTTAGGCAATGATCATCTGGTGAAATGCGGCTATTAATTCAGCAGCTCCAGAAAAAAGGTATGCAAACCACATCTAACCTCATAAAGTTCAATATCTTCATCAGGTGGAAATTCAGCAATTTCATTCAGCCTTTGTACTATATCAGAAGATTTCTCTGATGCTTTAACAAAAAGTGCACCAACATATCTGTTTCATAAACAAGGATAATATATATTCAGTTTGTGATCGAGGTACAAATAGAAAAGCTACAACAGGGTCAATGAGAACCTTAGCTCTTCCTTTTCAGGATCATAGAGCTTGAAGAAAAGTAGTATATCTTCTTTGGTTCTTACAGGAGGAGCAAGTGGCTTAGCGTCCTGTGTGTGTCATAAGCTGTGTTAGATGATACAGAAGCAAGCAAGACCTACACAATATAATTTTAATTACATGAAACGTTGTTAACCTGTCCATAATGAATCTCCAAGTACAGCCTTACTTCAGAAGCCTGAAATCTGTTCACTGATCCATCTCTAAGTAGTCCAATCTGCTCAAACAAAGGAAACATTCTTAATTGTGAAATGAAATAAGTATAATATAAAATAAATGGAAACATAATACAAACCACCAAAACAAGGAGATATCTGAGCAATCAGCTTGGATAAAACAAGGATATTTAATAAAGGCAGCATATGGATTCGATATTGCATCATTAAACAAATAATATAATGAACAGTACAACCTGGTGATTGGCTTTGATAGAACTGTGTCAAATCCTACCCATATGCTGGATGCACATTTTAATCTAAATAAGCTTGATGAATTCGGGCACTCCTATTAATTACAGAAAATGCTATGCGGAAAACTGATTCTTTTATTCACCACTGGGTTCTGTGCCTAGGAGAGGAAAAGGTGTGTATGCGGTAACCATGGAAACTATACCGCCCATTGTAAAGGCAGACAACCAAAGATGTAATTTGAATATTCTTGCAATGGTCTAACATGGTAAAATCAACACAGATAAGTAATATGGATGAATCAACCCAATACTAGATATCAAGTTAGAAAATTAATTTATTTCAACATTCCACTTACAGCAGTTGTTTCCTCCTGGAGAGTTAGCGGACGAGTGGGCCTGTAAGTGTTGTTCTGCCGCTTAGACCAAAACCAAAATCGTTGGCATTCTACGGGGATGCCATATCCATTACAAAGCTCCTCCTGACAAGAAAACATCATGTAATCATAAAACCACATCTATTAACATTACACAGATTTTGAAAGGACAATCACACATTGGATCTCAAACCATGCACAGAAGCATTACTGTCCAAACAAAACAATGCCCAGTTGCATGACTTCTGATAGAAGACTTGCTGAAAGTTTACAAAACCATTTGAACCGTGGAAACCTATTACCACCTGTTCCGCAGTTTCCGCGAAAACAGGAAAAGCTGGTCGGTAAACTGCTCAAATACCAAAATCCGATTTTGTATGAAATTAAACCAATCAGTTTCCTGGTTTACCTTGCAATTTTCTCTGTTTAACAAAAAAATATTCTTCTTTTGAAAGAAACCGCTTGGTTTTCTCGGTTTATCGCTTGGTTTCCATGGTTTACCACTCGATCTTCTCGGTTTTAATATTGTCAAAAAAAAATTGATTTGCCCAAAAATCAGTCATTCGCTCGAACCGGACTAGACCAGTTTTGTCGAAAACCGCAAAACAACCAGTTTTTGTGAACCATGAGCATGACATTTAATAGAACAAATTGTCAGGTTTTATGAACAATGAGCATGACATTTAATAGAACAAATAAGCACATGTTCAGAAACCTACTTTGTTAATAATAATCTTATATTTGTACTAATTTGTCTTAATCCCATGTTGATAAGTCAAAGTAATCAAATTAATGTGCTCCCATGCCTGATGCCCTAAATACATAACAGTAATTATTCACTCTGGAAGAAGTGTTATATTCTATGAATATAAATAAGAAGAAAAAATGCTTTGATTTATATATATAGACAACCATATGGCCCTGAGAATAATACCTTGACTTCGTTGATTGACATGCTTTTAGGTGCGCGGTAGCTAATAATTTTGTCAAAGTCCACCAGGTCAAAGTACACATGTCTGCCAATTTGCTCTGCCAAATTGGAATCTCTCACCACCTGAGTGGTTGTTCAAATGAAGTATCAACTGAGAAATAATCTTATCAGATAATGCAATGAAACAAGTAAAGTCAAACCTTCAATGCAGTGAACATGTGAGCTTCAGCTTTCTCTTTTTCTTATACTCCTTCTCTTCCTGTTCCTTTCTTAGCCTAGTCTGGGAAGGTTAGGATGGTATAAGAATGAACTCTATAATATCTATGAAATGAAGTGAAAGTGAATACCTTAAGATGTTCTGATATGTCTTTCTCATCCAAATTACAGATGATTTTCTCTTTATCACTTTCACGAATGTACACAAGCATGTAAGCATTTGACTGTTTGGTAAATCTAAGTGGGGTAGTATTCAATCCAGGGTTGGTATGGGGAAGCTGCAATCAACAAGATATTGGTAGATGAATACACATAGTTACGGCCCACAAAGAAATATTAGTATTCAAGAGTACCTCTTCTTCGCCACCATATTGCTCCTCTAACGCACGCTTCATTTCTTCTTTTGTTACACGTTCGTCATCAAATTTGTACCTAAATTTCATGCATTACACAGTATATTGATAACCATCCTCCTATTCGTGTGGAAATGGCTAGTCATAAAAGTGAGGTTTGCTAACACATCTTTCGCTATGAGGTTATGACTCCAAGATTTACTGAGACACATTAGATATAATTTGAGGAATTATACTAATAATAATTATTATTATATGCGAAAAAAATATGACACGATCATTGCAGCAGTACTTAATGTAGAAAGTGCTGACCAAAGTAATGATGATTATTTTTTGGCTGGCTCAAAAAGGGTATCATTCAAACATCTATGGTAAAGCAGAGACAATATAATAGTTCTACTTGTTATAAATAATAGATGCACATACCACTGATCTTGAAGAGTTGGGCGAATATAGGCATAGTAGTGCCCACCATGAACTCCGCCACTATGAACTAGTACGCTGCAATGAATCGCTATAAAGATTAGCATTAAAGAAGCTACTGAGATTGGAATCAAATCTAGCCAGCAACTATTGGACAGTAATAAAAATATATATAATAATACTAAAGAGGCTAAAGGAGCTTTGTCATGGCCAGGTAGGAAGTCGCATAAGCTAAATTCTGGTTGGGTTGTGTTAATTGTCAACCAGTTACCATATAAATGTTTTTTCGTCAGAAGTTCCTGTAACCTCTTGATTGAGGCGAGGAATCAATTCCACTATCCCTTTCTCTATTATTATTCAAAGATACATGACTCTCTTGTGTGTTCGAGGAGACAAAAACTATTAGAAGCATCAAGCATGTGGAATTAACTTATTTATAATATTATTAAACACATGCACTTCATTTTGAGTGACAAGACAATATGGAAATACATGAACGCAGAGTTTATTGAAGTACCTGTGCAGCGTATAGAGGTTACGCACACCTCTATCAGCTTCCGGAGAAAGATATTTTCCATTATCTCTATCAAGATCCAATTGAAGTGGAAACTCGTAACGGTCATTTATCTACATTATGTGAATTAGTTTAATCAGGACAAGAATGCAACACAATCTATTTTCAAGTATATCGCATGTATGACTCAGATGTTCTATCATATGAAAACCACTTAGACTGTTAATTCCACTTATTAGCTGTAAAACTAGCCATTGTAATATTTAATGGTCCCTGTTCCAAACGTAAGCCATGTTACATAATCACCAACAGACTGGTAATTACCCCTAATCATCTGTAAAACCCAGCCTTTTGGATACTTCAAAAGCCCTGTCCTGAATGTAAAGCGTTGTTCTAAAGTTTTTTTTTTTTTTTTTGACACCTTGTTCTAAAGATTTGTAACAAATAATGGGCTGTAACAAGTGGTTTTATGATTATAACATAATATGCAGCCAGAGGAATCGTATTCTCAGGATTCTAATGTTTATGTCGCTCCATGCAGCCAATCAAATCATATTCGCAAGATTCCAAACTTTTAATCGGACACATTCTACTTGCTGCAAACAAAATGGTACTATTAGTCTGGAAAATCTTCAGTCTACATACACCACGTAACAAAAGTTGTTAGCACACTGTTGGATTATATATGTGATGAACGAGATTACGAGAAGACATACTATCCTGTGGGTGGACTTGTTGGCAACTGCAAATTAAATCTGATATTCTAGCAGTAAAGCAATACTTTGCAGTAATGGTTCAATGCTGGCACTATGCATTATGAAATATCCGCAGGCATGGGTGCCCAGTACACTATGCAGCAGCCACCTTCCAACAGAAACTGTTTACCTAGTTCGTTGTACCATGCTTTGAACTAACCTAGAGGCACCCACCTTTTATTGAAACTATGCCTACAGCATTGCATCTTTGACCTTGTAACTTCTAAAAGTTCATGCAGGTCAGAGTAATGAAAGTAAGTTTCAAATAAAAATACAAAATGGCTCATTCTAGCTTCTCCATATCATAAACGAGAATTACCTTACGTTGTGGCCTTCTCTTATGTAATTTCTAGCACAATAATGAAGTACACAAATATAAAAAAAAAGGAGGGGGAAGGGGGAGGGAGGGAGCATGTGATTAGGCATTATAAGAGGTTCATCAGGTACAGGGTACAGACCTTAACCATTGCATCCCGTGCAAAATCATATTCAAAACGTTTTAACTGAAGTTGCAAAACTGGAGGGAAATCAATAAAAAGCATCCCTTTCTTGGCATCCTGTAAAAGGTAAAAGATTCTTTCAAGAGTAGCAAATAAAATCTTTTATGTGAAGCAAAATTGCATGGAGCCTGAATAGATGAGGATGCATTGAACGTATTGTTAATGTTGAGATTATATATGTGTTTGTTTTGCCACAGTTACTGTTCAAGATGAAATCTCTAATTATTCTGCAATAACGAAGCGGTGAACACGCTACACCTACAGCAAATAAATTCAACTGAGAAAATTTGAGATGCACACAGGAAAACGGTGAAATTAAAAACAATGATTGGAGGCTGTAGCTATCAATGGCAGGTTGATCTAACCTGCAGACCATGTTGCTCAGATTGATATTTATTATCTCCATCTAAACGCTCCACTTCAACATATTTATCAAATGATGCATAAACGTCTGAGCATCCTTTCACATCAAGTGCAAGATCTGGTGATTCAAGATAATAAAATTACATTATAACTCTAGAATCTCAAAAGAAAACATAGGAAAGGGTCAATTATTCATTGTTACCTACCGTAGAATGACTCTTTTCTAGTAGATTTATAGTCAACATTAATGCATTCGATATAATTCATATGGTGACCCTCAAATAATTTTTGTATAGCTCCTTCCACAGTAGTTCCCTGAGAAAGGGAAGGATGAATGTCAACGTCAGGGTTATTTTTATTACTTGTCAACAAAATTGAATTACAAACCTTCATCTTATCCTCCAGCTTCTCACACAGAACCCTATTCAGTTCCTGAACATCATGCTGCATGAAGGAATCATAGGTATCCCATCCAAACGATTTGGTAAGATCTTTTGTTGCAACACTGTTTTCACTATGCTGAAGTTTGTAAAAAAGACTTTGCAAAGCCAATGAAATGCTCCCCGAAGGTGTATCATTCTCCGTGGTAGGCATATGATATACAGCCTATAAAAAATAACTCAATATTAGCATAAGAATGAAGCATTTATCCATAAGATAAAAGCATAAACGAAGCAAATAAAACCTTCCGAAAGAAGGGAATGTGATAAAGAGTCTGGAGAAGAGAGTTCATGTAACAAGTAGCTCCTTGATTCTTCAGACCAACATAACCAGTCGCCTTTTTGGAGTCGTAATTCCAGAAATCGACAGTTTTACGGACAGCGACCTCAGCTTCAATAATGCATTTATCATCCACAATATATCCTTTACCAGAATCATATAGATCCATCAAAGGCATAAAAGTAGTGAAACCCCAATCACTTTCCCTGGAATTGAATTGGTGCGTTGCTTCTGCGGGAAGAAAGGAAGCACATCAAACAGTGACTGGCGAAACATGTAAATTTTTGTATGATTCATTCAGAAAACCAATAATACAATTCAAAAAAAATAGATTGCAAATTGATCCAGGCAAAACAACCAGAAGAAGTTAATTACTCTACATTGTTAAACTATTGCCTTACGAGTCGTCTTTCCTATCATTTTTAAAAACATACTAGGTTTTTATGTTTTTTCCTGGCTGTCCTTCGCCATGAACAGGCCTGTATCTTTCAACAGCCGAAATAATTAAGCTACCCATTTATCAGCAGAATACACAAATAAAAAAAATGGTAAAGATAAAAAAAAACATAGCACAAAACAATTTGTAGTATCATTGCTTCCTTTAAAACATTGTTCTTTCAACCAACATAAAATCAACTTCACACATACACTCCAACAGCCGTCCTCAAGCTCCTGTTCGACAGGAGGCCATTATATATTATTATGGGGGCAATCCTCTCTTTCATGTCTATTGATTTGAGATTTTTTTGTTCTACAACTAGCCTGGGATTAAAAGGCTTTGTTATGTTAATTTGCACCTTTTTCTTGCTATTTTCTTCATTTCTTTTCCCTTGAACCTCAATGTTCAATAAATTCAAATAATTTAGTTACTGATTTTGAGTAGAGAAAAGCCATGCATTTTGTATGTAGTACAAAAGGTATATAGCAATATTGTAAGAAAGTAAATATATATATATATATATGTACTATTTTTTAAAAAAAGAGGGGGGGCTACAGCAGAATGAAAATTTGTAGCTTTCAAAATATAAGTTTAAAAAATTCACAATATAAGAACAATGAACTTCATGCTGATACATGTGTGTACATTTATAATGGTGCAGAAACTTGTAGCAGTTATTGTTACTAGGGAACACCTGGCAAAATATAGTAACATTTAGGTAGGCACATACAAGACAGGTGAGAGATAACAGGATACCTTTTCTTTGAGATAATCTGTTGTCTAACTGGTTCACCACAGCAAGGCTGAATTGTGCAAACCGATTCCACCCAGGTGGCAGCATGTTTGCATCAGCAACGTCCAGGTACATTGATAGGTTATCTACATTGTTTCCTCTAGGGAAGACCAACACTCGCCTGTGACCAATAATATAAATAATGCAAGTAAGCTAGCTAACTCATAAGTGAAGGATGAGCTGTTACAGTCAGTGAACAAGCCATTTACTTACCACTTGTATCCCCCCACTGAAAATTCATCAGAGTATAGCTTTTTATTCCGTTTGGAAAGATTTTCAATGGACCACGTAAATCTAAACGTAGAGGCATCTGGCACAAGTTGGTTATCAATCGTTGATGTGGATTCTGCAACAAGAACAATGAAAAGTTCTTGAGTACATTGAGTTCATCAAACGAATATATGTGTATAAATAATTCGAGGAAGTGGCAGCTCTGATTCCAATAACTAAGGTCACAACAACATGATAAATTCAATACTATGGGCAACATAGAGCAACAATAGACGCAAGTCAGATCAAACTGTACTCGAGAAACTCCCCGAGAGCGACCAAGAAATCTTACCTTCCATAGGCTGCGGCCCCTCAAAAACGTCCTGGTGCGGGACAAGCATCTCCTCATCCTGTTCCCGTTGCGGCTGCTGAAAAACAATCACCACGACGGTTCAGGACTAGGAGATTTAACAAAAAGGGGGTCCTAGAAACTACCACTCGAATCGAAATTAATCACGACCGTCCCCGGATCGCGAATTCCACCGGCGAAGCATAAGACGCGCCCGGAACGGTAAAAGTGGCGCGAACAGAGATTGGCGCGGGGAGCTTTACCTCGGGGGCGCGGGGGACGACCATGGTAATGCAGTCCGCAGCTCCAAAGCCGGTGGATGAAAGGAATAACGGATCGCGGTGGCGATCGCCGCGTAGAAGAGCGGATTTGAGACCAGGGCGTGCTAGGGTTTAGGGGAGAGGCGCGGAAGAATGAGGAAGGGGAAGAGCTAGCGAGGAAAAATTGGGAGGGGTTTTCCAGTATAAACGCTTCGGGGCGCGGCTTTTCTGAGGGGCGGTTTGCGGTTTGGCATCTGGACTCCGGAATTTTGGTCGCGCGATGGTTTTGGAAGCCGCACAGCAAACCGAACCGGGGCTGGCGACCAGTTTCGAAAGCTTTAAAATTTGCTCAAATTAAACAGTATTTTTCTTTGTTGTTCTTCTAATTCTTAGGTTTCAAAATATATATATAATTTTTAAAATTTTAATAAAATAGAATGTTCTTATTCTTCTCTTCCAACCTCTTGTTTTTCTTTAAAATTTTCTGGTTCACCATAGTTCACTTTATTTTGGTGTCGAACAAAATCATAGTTTAACCGTCTCATAGTCACATGTCTGGTTTGTATAATATTTGCGTGATATTTTATACGTGTTTTATTTTTTATTTTTTACTATGAAAATACGGCTAACTCAAATACAAGTCTGTTGTTTGAAATCATTGCATAAGGAAATTGGTGCCAAAGCCGCTTGTGGTTAAGTATTATTGTTGCTCATCTTCGTCGTATTTCATTATTTGTTATTCTCTTTCTCGAGTCATGAGGCCAAGTGTACCTTCGTATCACCATTGTAAGTAGTTATACTTAAGTCAAAATGTGAAATAACACCATAATGTTCATTCACAACATACCAATTGATTGGTGGTCTCTTGGATTATGTTTTACCATTCCCTCTATCTCCAACTACTTGGTATCCTAACTTTTACTAGAATTCTCTAAATCTGTCTAGGTTTAATGAGCATTCTCTAAATAAACACCAAAAAACATTGAAGCTGACAAATAAATTAGAACGAGAACATTGTGAATCATTCTAGACCTCCAACCAGCCTAAACCTCATTAACGGCAACCTCCAAATCCACTACTGCAAGTTTATAAAAATTCACATAACAAATCTTGTATTTGAACAAAATAATCGGACCATCGTAATCCAATCCCATTAACAATTATGTTATGATGGTCATTGGCTGTTCCAGCCCATCACATCATTTATCAAGTTCAAACGATCTTTTATCTTCCTCCTTTACGTGTTCTTTTCAATAAAATATATTCTTTATCTCGTGCATATGTCATTATCCCACATTGAGATTTCGGACATACAATTTTACTAGGCATGAGTAAAAGTTCCAGCCCATCGCATCATTTATCAAGTTCAATCGATCTTTTATCTTCCTTCTTTTACGTGTTCTTTTTAATAAAATATATTAATTATCTCGTGCAAATGTCATTAACCAAAGACATTGAGATTTCGGACATACAATTTTACGAGGCATGAGTACAAGCGGTGACCAAACATGCTATATACTTCCTTGCTCTCATTTTTTGTATGATTTGCCCCAAAATGTTTGCAAAAGTTATTTTCTAACCTCAATAGACATAAAAGCATCTCCAACCGTTCCAAATAATTTTGCTCCCATGTATTGGTTTTAGAGAGTAGTTATATTATTGAGAGTAATAAAAAGACATGCACTCCAAAGTTCCCAATAATTGCGTCCCAAATAATTTAAATATTATTTCGGGAGTGAGAATCAGGTGACCTAATGTAGCAACCTCTAGGTTGTGGGTTGGAAGTTATAAAATTTAGCAACCTTATCCACGGAATGGTTGGAGAATGATTTTTACTAATTACATCATAAAATTTGATTTAGCCACATTATTTAAGAAACGGTTGGAGATGCTCTAACTCATCAATAAAGAAGTTGTTAAACATAGGCTCATGTGTTGGATGAAACTAAATTTTAACGGTATGCGACCGTGAAGGAATGTAGCAATTCTAACCTGGTTTTTATATGCTTACTTTCAAAGAGTTTTATAATTGAAAAATATTGTGTGTGTGATATGTTGTGATGGTAAGATGTAATAAAATTATTTTTATTAGATACACACATTGGTGTAGTGGGAATGGGATTCCCACAACCGTCCATGGGTCGTTCGAGCGGGTAGCTCGAGTGGGTCCTGCAATCTGGAGTGGGTCCTGCAATCCGGTAGCTCAAAGCGGCCTAGCCGGGCGTTCGAGAGGACCGCACCCAAAGGCGACCTCCAACAAGGGCCCCATAAGCACGTGGCGATTTCGCCTCCAACTTGCATGCTCGCGAGCACAAGCACCGCCCTCGGCACCGCGCCACCGGGCGCCTCTTTCACGACGCTCCTCAGGAGACCCCTTGACCGCGAGTCAAGAAGATGCTCCATAACCCATCGCTCCATCCAGAGCACGGGACGCCAAGCGAGAAATGGTTGGCAAATGTGGAGCAGCTTGGTGGACACCGCAACCACGATGCGACATAGTGTCCTACACATCCTAGTGTCGCACGACGACGCCTTCTTTTGGCTACCACGGGAAGCGGGGGCACGACGATCATTCATGCCGCACGCACACCCACACCGAGCCGGACGACGCACGTGACGGGAGCCGCGAGCGGGATGCACGCTCGCACGTGCGCCCTCGGCGACGCAGCCGCGAGGACACGCCGGTCAACATCAAGCTCTCCCGTGAACACCGTCGAGAGAAGGAGCACTCTCGCGGCTACAAGACTCGGAGACACGGGGAACCATTCAAGTCTTCCCACTCCTCTGCATCCTCGGAACGCCCACCGTGCGGTCGGCAGCCGGGTCGACCGCTTCAACTACACCAGGGCTCCTCGGCGCTTTCCCGCAGCCTACGGGCGGTGAAGTGAGCGAGCAAGTTCCCTCGCCACCTCCCGAAAAGGTATGACGATACCGCGCCTCTAGGAGAGTTTCTCTAGATCTACCCCACCGCCGTGTTGCCCGCCGACGGAGACGAAAATGTGATGGACAACTATTTCCACATCGTCCATAAGGGATCGCCACTCGCCCTCGCACCCAAATCGACCTCGACCGGGTGATCCGGCGCGAAGGGTAGATGTTGCATCATTTCGATCAAGTCCGCAGACACCGTGCCACGCATCGAGCCGGCGCGGGTCATCTCTACGTTCTTCCACGACGTGCGCGACAAGGATATCCTCGGTGAGCTGGGTGTCCACCAGCCCAAGACGGTCATGCAAGCTGTTCCGGCTTGCTCACACTTGCGCGCTACGCCAAGAGGCGCACCCATGGCACGACCCGCCGCCCAAGCCCAAAGTGGACTCCGGCCGGGCTTGTCTAAGAACCGGAGGAAGAAGCTCCTCAATAAGTGCAAGTTTGATGAGGTCCTAGCCATCGGCTATCCGGCAACAAGGGCCAATAAGCCGGGCCGGTCCCCGACGTAGAAGCGAGGAGGACTTCAAGCCTCCCATATGGAAGTTTTGCTCTTTCCACAACACCTCCGGCCACGATTGAACGGAGTGTCGATACATCCAAGCGAGCGAGGCAATGCCACACGGACAAGCGTGCGGCCCGGACGAAGGCCCCAGACAAGGCGTACGATAGCGATGCCGAGCCAAAGGTCGCCACGTTCTAGGACGCGGAAGACGTCATCGCCGTCATCACCGGCGGTGCCTCGAGTGACACGTCCCGACGCCGAGTCACACTCCTTCGGCGGGAGGTCGGACCGATCACCTTTGATGGCGGCGACCTAGTCGGGCCACACAACTCCGATGACAAGATCCCCCTCGTCGTCACACCCACCACTACAACAATAAGGTAGCCCGCACCCTCATCGACGGAGGCATAAGTCTCAACATCGGCACCCACAAGACTTACGAGATGTTGTAGGGCCCCGAGAGCGACCTCTAGCCATCTCGCGCGTTCCACGGCGTGCTTCCCGGCGAGCGCACAACCACTTGGAAGAGTGACCCTCCCGATCGGGTTTGTCTCCAAAGCCAACTTCGGCACCGAGCACTTGGTGTTCAAGTGGCGGACATCGACCTCCCGTACAATGCCATCATCGGGGTCCCGGCATGAACAAGTTCATGGCTGCCACACATTATGCCTATCTCACTCTGTCAAGATCCCGGTCCCTAAAGGCGTCATCACCGAGCATGTCGAGTTCTCCGGGGTGTGGCATGCCTCGAGGACATCATAGTAGTAGAGATGATGGTGGACACGGGTCAATCCGACGACCCGGAAAACTGCGGGGCAACCTCGGCTTGCCCTCGCATCGCGGCTACGGACGAGGTACCCGCCAAGTCCGTGCCGCTCGGGGGGGGGCAAGGCTCGTCACGATCGGTGGTGGCCTTCCTCCGAGCCAACGCGGAAATCTTTGCTTGGCAGCCGGCCGACATGTTGGGAATGCTAAGGCGGGTAATCGAGCACAAGTTGAAGGTTGACTCTACGGCCAAGCCCGTCAAGCGATAGGCGCGAAGACATGCCCTAAAACGCGCGGACTTCATTCGATCCAAAATCCGGCGATTCACCAAGGCCGACTTCATAAGGAAAGTCCCGCATCCCACATGGTCAGGCAATTCGGTGGTCATCCCGAAGAAGAATGACAAGCTTCGGATGTGCGTGGACTACACCAACCTCAACAAGGAGTGCCACAAGGATCCGTTCCCGCTCTCCTGCATCGACTACGTCGTCGACTCTACAGCAGGGTGTCATCTTTTTTGTATGCTAAATGCGTACTACGGTTACCATTAAATTTGTATGGCCAAGGAGGATGAAGAAAAAACTACTTTCATGACTACCGTAGAGCTAGGTGACTATGGAGGAGTCAATCCGGAATCGTGAATCATGAGGGCAGCGTCGGTGGTGCCATCAATGTGATTGGTGACACCAAACTTACGGAAGGTCGGGTCAAAGAACCGACGCCGGGAAGAAAATTGGGAATCGTCAAGATCAAGGGTGATTGGGACGTGAGCATGGATGTTGATCATGGCGATGGTGGAGGCGGCGAGCTGTGGTGGCGCATTGACATGGAAGGGGTTCGAGTGGTTGGAGATTGAAGAACCAGTTGGGCTCGCCATTGGAGGGGAGAGGTGGGAGGGCAGCGGAGGGTGATCGAGAGAATCGAGATTAGGCTGATACCATGTAGAGAGACAATGCACACCGTTTTCATTGATAGATGACATACTTATACAACCGCAGGAGGGAGATCGTGATAACGATCAAGCCGACAAGCGAGGAGAGCACGGGAACGTGCCCGGGCAT
This sequence comes from Chloris gayana, assembly GCA_031894775.1. Classification (NCBI taxonomy): domain Eukaryota; kingdom Viridiplantae; phylum Streptophyta; class Magnoliopsida; order Poales; family Poaceae; genus Chloris; species Chloris gayana. The sequence continues at coordinate 193,655 of JAUNZO010002782.1, forward strand.
CTAGGGAGGGCCCGTTAGACTAGCTACGGTTACAACAGATCACAACTAACTCAGATATACTCGCTAACAGTGTGCAATAATGAGTAAAACATCGATGCAGGTTTTCGTAGCATGCAAAGAATGTTTTACTCATAATTGCACACCGAAACACTGATTATGGCCATCCTGCAGCTTGAAGCAATAATTTTGCTAGTATATTCATGTCAAAACATTTATCGGTTATTGAAATCTGAACACAACCAATAATGAAAACAAGAGCTTATTCGTTCTACCTCCTTGTTTCAATCAGGTAACGTTCTGCTGTCTGGATGGTCACTCATTCTACTCAAATTGTGTTGTATCCTCAAGACCTTCAACGGTTTTGTACAATGATTGGCTTAATCCTGTGCTCTGAGGTCTATACACGCAAAAAAACAAACACTGGAGTTGTATATTCTACGCATCAGTTATATAGCATGAACACAAGTGGATGCCTTTCGGCATGACAGTCACATAGGTTGCCAATAACTGACGTTTTACTGTAGCTGTAAGACCAAAGTTTATAGTATCTTTTTGATTGGACTTGTTGCTCAAGTGGAGATGACATGGTTCTTGTATGGATTAGCTGCCTCAGCTCCAAACTGCACACTGTATTAGCTGTCAGCCTGTCACTGTTGTTGACACGAGAAAAGTAAGTTTAGAGGCGCGGATGCTGGATGCAGATATTGTCGCAGACAGAATAGAACTTGGAAACTGTAATTGTTCATCGTGTGGTTTCTACTTATCTCAACTGATTGTTTTGCAATTTGCGTCTTCGTTTTTAGTGAAATGCACTGCTGATTTTGGTCAGGAAAAGTGTTTGCCACTTTTATCAGTCTAACGTATTAGCTGTACCTGCATGCTTCTGATTCAGATGTGACTCACGGACTGATCTTTGCAAAACTGTTTACTCGAATGGAGGTACAGCTTCCCTCGGCCAATAGGGCGGTTTCCTTCGTTTCCCGTTGTATTGTTGGTCGGCACGTGCCTGATGACATTCCACGCTCCCTGCTGTTTCGTGGTTGATCGACGCTGACCCGGCTGATTTGGCCCGCTCCGCATTTCTTCGATTCGCCATTTGTTTTCTTCCTCCCGCGATATCCTCCCTGGGCAATGTCGTTCCTTGCTGCTGCCTTGCCGGTTTGTCCTGTGTGAGTTTTCCTGCTGCCTCTCTTCTTTGCCCCGTCCTATTTCATTGTTGCTAATCTCTTCTTTTCCCCATTTTATTTTGTTGTGCAGGAATCGCGATTGGTTGTTTTTTATAGTAACTTCTGAAACCTTTTCTGGTTGCGCGTGCAGTACTGCCGTGCACCATTATAGCACAGACGCGCAGCTGCCCGTCACCCCACGCACCCGTACAAGTTGAATTGATATTGACTGTATTTACTAGAAGAGATTAGAGGAAAATTACAAAGGGACTCTTGGTACCAATGCAGTGTTTGGATCCAACCTACAATGACTAAAACTTGCTACTAAATCCCTTGCAAAGAAAAAAAAATCAGTTATCAATAATATGTGGAATCATCAATTACTCAGTGTTGGGATAATAGGCAAAAACCCAATAACGTCGAATCAGCAGCATCATAGCGCCGGAAATACGGGTACATAATCAACCGGTTCCCTGATTATTGGGCAGATAAACGGCCCCTCTGGTTGTCCATGCAGTACCACCGTGCACCACAGCATCACAGATGAACCCCGGCTGCCGGTCACCTTGCGCACCTGCACGTGCACCCCCAGCGTCACGCCTTCGTGCCGTTGCCGCTGATTTTCCATGCGCTCGTAGAGGTCATCGGCCAAACCCAGCCCCTCGCTCGTGGCGACTACGGGGATCGATCCGACGACCCCCGGCGGCACGCAGAACTCGGGGAACTCGCCGCGCGCGAGCGGCACGTTGGCGTACGCCACGTCCACCGTGCCGCCCTTGCCGCAGAACTGCGCCAAGCCGTTGCCTCGGTTGTTGACGCGGAGGGTGATGTTGAAGGTGGGCGCGGTCACCGCGCCGGCGCTCCGGTCGAGCCCCTCCACCCCCAACACTTTCACCCAGAACTCTCGATCCTCGGAGCTGCCCAAGTAAATGGCGCTGCCGATGAAGAGCAGGAATCCTAGCAAAAACCCAACGACTAATGTGATCCAGACCCAGTCGGCTGATACGCACGCCTTTCTCGCCACGGAATTGCGGGGCCGCTCATCTTCTTCTAATAGGCCGGCAGCCATGAAATATTTCTGGTGACGAGGGACGGGTGTGTGGAGAGATCGTCGTTGTAGGGAACGAAGACCCTAGATCTAAAGACAGCTACGTACCCTAGAGTACCCTAGAGTTAAAGACAGCTACGTACTGGTACTCGATACGGGTTCCAACACCTTGCCGACTAACCACACAGATCGAGACGAAAACAACACAAACAGATATACTAGCAGATCTTGTTTACAAGTTTATAAGTGCCTTTTTCAACTACCTCCCCGCGTACTCTTGGTTGACAAGCAAGAATAATGGGCGCAGGCATCGACCTGGAAGCGGCGGCGGCCGAGCCCTACAACGCCGTGGACTGGCGATCGCGCCGCCGCGGTTGCTGGTCAGCCGCGTGGTCGACGGTGCTGGGTAACGATTGCTGCTCCGTACTCGCAGTTGCAACCAGGTCGATAATGTTGGGAATTGTTATCCTCGGCTTAATTGCCGTGACGCACCCCGCCCCGTCTTTCTCCGTCCACCTCACCGGCTACGACGGCATCGACCCAGGCCGCGCCGCCCGCCTGGTGTCGCCGTCGTTCAACATCACGCTCCGGATGAACCACACGTGCGTCGACAGCGTCGACCTGGCCCTCACGTACTCAGGCGTCGCGCTCGGCTGGGCGCGCGTGGAGCCGCGGGACTGCGAGGAGAGGCGCTGGGCGAGGGACGTCGAGGTCGTGGCACGGGGACATGGTGTGGGGCTGTCGCAGAGCCTCCGCGATCGCATGGCATCAGACTGGCGCTCAGGTGCCGTGGAGCTTGACGTCGACGTCAAGATGTACCGCGAACACGAAGGCCGTCACTCTGACACCGATATCCCGCAAAATATGATCGTTGAGAAGGTGAGAATTGTGGACCAGAACGATAGGCCTCATCGTCGTTTCTATATGTATAAGGGTGAAGATGACTATTATAAGGGGCTGCAGTGGCTGTTGGATTAAATGAGTAATGACTCATTTAAATTAGAAATTCTAAAAGTCTATTTAATTGATGAATATTGGGAGGTGAATGAAATATTAAAGATTGAGGAGAGAAGGGAGGGCAACGCATACATGCATGTAAGGTGGCATATTTCATTAGCAATTACTTAATCAAATAGCCTCATCATATCGGGGTGCATGGTAACTCCCTTGTATCACTTCATGAAACGTAACTCCCGCGAGTTACTTCATGCACATTCCGTTATAGGAATTGAATTAAAACCCCACTTGCATATCTCCTTATATGTCCTATGTAGTTTATGTAAGTCAAACCGCCGCTAGAAATGTTATGCTATGATTATGGAGTCAACGGTAGGACTGGACACCACTCATTATTCATGATACACTTGAATGTGAAAATTGGTAAAAGTTAAGAACCCCTCATTGTGACTCGACAAGTTTGAGTTGTGTACCGAGTGCATGCCTTTTTTATGGGGATTGACAACCTACGCAGCTTGAAAATTATGCAGTGGGCCGGATACCTAACTGATCCAAAGTTGATGTGTATGGTACGGTGGTTGCACGAGTTTGAGGACCGTCGGAGAGTATACGAGTTAAGCCTTGGGCACGTTGTTGAACGGTGTCGCGAGGAGGACGTGTACTCGAGGTCGGTAGCCCCGCGCCTAACTTTATGATGAACTCGCGAACGGTGGCCATACGTGTTCTTAAATGATGCATATGTCGTGTGTTTGGGTTTCTCCTGCAGGATGTAATTCGATAATTATCGCCGTTTCTCTCGATTAATGAGTACCACTTGATTCGAGCAGGTTGCAATGTTTAGTAATTTGAGGAGACTATGATTACTTACTGTTATATATTGATTATTATCTGTATTGTAACTCTTGTATGTTTAGCTATGCTCACTAAAGTTACATTCGTGCAACAACCCTATTAACATGGCTAAATAAAATGGTGAAACATAGAGCTAATAGGTGTTGTTTTCATGCAAAACATCAAGTAAACACGGTCATCCCTTGCATGCTAGGCGTCGGTCTTAGATGACCAATTTGATGGGTAAGACTTGCGGAGTATATTAGATTTCTCGGGCTTTATCATTACATACGTGTTTTCAGATTTCCCACAAGTGGGCTATTATGATTGTTGTGGCAAGGTTGTGTGGGACGAAGAAGAGTCCAATGAATGAGACCATTGAATGAGTTTCTAGCTCTCGACCCGCGATGAGTGAGCCATGGCCTAGACCATCATGGTTTACTTAAGTTATCTATCTATCGTCATGTTATTTAATCGCTTCCGCACTTTAATTCGAACAAAGATCATGGTTATGTAACTTAAATTTCAGAACATATTGCACCTTTTATTCTGACCTCAAGCTATTCAAGAGTTAATTATGGTAACCTTGCAAATCATGTATGTTTGTATGTGTGATGCTATGACGGGTTACTTCGTTAATCTTCTCCCGAGGCGATCCGTACCACACTATCTATTTTTCGGAATAGGGATGCGATAGTTATTCGGCATACAGTGTTTGGGTCTAAGACGCTACATAATGCGCGGGGAGACAAAGACACTAGTATGTTGGGGAAGCTGAACGCAGATAGATCGGTCGAAAACCTTGCTATAAGATTAAATTTGTCATAATATAAGTACTACAGTATTTTTCCATAATATGTACAAGGTACTTCATCATTATTTACACTTATTGTTTATAGATAGGGTTTTACCAGCTAGGACCAGCGCCGCAGATGTGCCGGTGTCCTTGGTTTGCGAGGCGTGGCCAAGCTGAGCCGGTGTCCTTGGTTTGCGAGGCGTCGCCAAGCTGACCGTCGACTGTCGCCTCTAAATTGGATAGTTTGCTGAAATCCATATCCTCTTCTTTTTCGATCGGTGATACTGTCTATCCTAACTTATGTTTCCGTAACCTAAAAAGTTGCAGAAGGAAAACCCATGTGATTCAAGTAATCACGGGGGCTCTTATAGTGCTAGTCACTTAGTCGTATGAGCGATTTTAACCCATGCAGAAACTGCTTGAGGAAAATATGCTTGGTAATCGATCGGATTGATGAAACATGGGTCTTATATGATTGGTTATAAAGAATTTGGTTGCCTAGGTCTTGGTTGCCAGTCATTTGATCGTTGATATGCAAAATTATTCGAGAATAATTCGAATATTTAGGTGACTGATTTGACCGGTCGGAAAATTGGTTCCTAGTGAAATTCACTAAGAGAAATATGATTTCGACCGATTTGATTGGTCGGAAAATATGTTCTTGACGGAATGCACTCGGGAGGTATATGCTTTTTGACCGATATGAGCGGTCGAAAAATATGTTCTTGACGGAAACTGTCGAGAGGAATATTATTGGTGACAAAAATTGGTCGGAAATTCCTAAAAATAAGCGTAGACTCTTTCAAAAGACTCTTGCATTATTTGCGGAAACTCAAAAGACTCGATTGAGGGACCCCGAACCTGTATAAATCCCTATGTGTTCTTATTTGCATCATCGAGTTCCTGATCCGTGTGGGGTCGTATAGTATTACTCGTCGAGTTAAACCTCAACATAGCTAATGATTCCACATCATTGAGCAGGTGATGTTTTTTTTGCAAGGGATTGAGTAACTGGTTTAGTAGCAAATTTTAGTCATTGTCTTGGGTTGGATCCCAGACACTTCATTGGTACCAAGAGCACCTAAATTTCATTTACATTGAAAATTGCACCATCAAATTTCTGATCCGTGCAGGGCCGTATAGTATTACTCGCTGAGTTAAACCTCGACATAGCTAATGATTCCACATCATTGAGCAGCTGATGTTTTTTTTTGGATTGATAACCGGTTTAGTAGCAAGTTTTAGTCATTGTCTTAGGTTGGATCCCAGACACTTGCATTAGTACCAAGATCACCTAAATTTCATTTACACTGAAAATTCTCCACATTTGACATCTTGTAATGCAAATTTATACTCCTGTATCTGCGAAATGGTGATATTCCGAGAGCAGAAATGAATTAAGAATGAACTCGATGGAAATCATTATATGCTATCACGGCGGTCACGGCTCAAAGTATACTCGTCCAAACGGGCCGCCGGCACGGCCGGCCGAGCACGCCAAGGCACGGCCCGTTTGTTTTCGGGCCGGCACGACACGGAATTCATTTCGAGCCGTGCCGTGCCGGCCTACGTGCCGAGCCGTCGGCCCACGGCACGGCACGAATTATACGAGCTGTGCCGAGCCGGCCAGTTAGGCACGCCGGCCCGTTAGGTACGCCGGCCCATTAACGTTTAAATAGAGCAAAAATGGTGGAGAAATATGAAGTTTTAGTGTGATTCGAACCCGAGTCTTCTAGTTTCTAGAAGAGAGACTTACCATCAAGTCATCGATGGATTGATGTTTGTATAGAAACCATATATATTTTAAATAAGTTATTTTCAGGCCGTGCCTAAATAGGCCAATTTCGTGCTTTTCTGGGCCAAGGCCTAAACGGGCCGTGCCCGTGCCGTCCGTCGACCCAAGCACGACACGACACCTCGGGCCGTGCCGTGCTTGGGCCATGCTTTTTACGGGCTTCCGGGCGGCCCAAAAGCACGGCCCAAATGGCCACCTTTAGCTCAAAGAGCGGGGAACAACAAAATGAGGATTAAAGAGGAATTTGGGCCCATTCTGCTCAGTTTACAATCTGCATTGGTGTCCACAGAAGCCACGCAACCCAGCCCATCCCAGGCCTGTCTCAATATCCACCCACCATAGCACGACGAACTCTGTCACTCTGGTCTCGGACTCTCGGCGTTGTTCCTCCCTTCCGAGTTTCCGACTTCACTAGCCGCCCGCTTCCTCTTCATTCCCCGCGAGCTTCGCTCCCGAGTCCCGACACCGGTACACGAATCCCGGAGACCAGTAAGCCTCCGGGACAAACCACTCGCCGTGGCTGCTATGGCAGAGGAGGCGAAGCACCTGGAGACGGCGCGGGCTGACCGCTCTGTGTGGCTCATGAAGTGCCCTACCGTCGTCTCACGCGCTTGGCAGGAGGCCGCCACAGGCGCCGCATCTAGCTCCTCCGCGGCCACCGAGGTTGGCGGCGCCAACCCGAACCCTAACCCGGTCGTCGCCAAGGTCGTCCTCTCCCTCGACCCGCTCCGCGACGACCAGCCTCTCCAGGCAAAGCCTCCCCCTACTCTAGTCCCTTCATCCTTCTCTTACTTCGCTGTTAGCTGCTATTTTGTGGCTTGTGTGGACTAGTGCATGCCTGATCTGTAGAGTAACTTAGAATTATGGGGATTAGATGGGTGAATTTATCATACCTTCATCTGATGGGAGGTTCAACGTATTGATTGTCGGGGCGCTCCTGGGAGCTATGTTGATTTGAATTGCCAGTACTCTTGTATGTTCTCGTAATGGAATTTATACCTTCATTACGTGATTATCATGATATTTTGGACCTAAAGAGCAGTACCACCTGACCCTAGTAGGATAGTTTATCATCTGAATGAGCTGCATAATCTGTCTCCAGATAACTACAGTTGATTTCATCTCAAGGTCTGGCCAGAACAAATGATTTTGTCCATTCAGAAATCATAATAATTTCAGACACAATCACTTTAAACCATGCCAGAGGATAAGCAGCAAGAAAAGAGTTATAGGTGTATGTTTCTCGTTTCCTTCCCCTGTTGCTATTTCACTATTTTTTTTATACACTGTATGACATGTCACTTTAGGTCACCTTGCAAAACGTCATGGATGGTATGTGACCCTTTTGAAGCTTCACTTTTCCTTTCACTTGGGTTTGTCATAGTTTAGTGGAGAAAATCATGGCATTTTATAACCATATAAGAAAATCACATGTTCTAACCTTCTGGTTTGAAAAAAAATGTGAAAGGTTTTAACATAATGTAACTCTGCATCTAACTGGCAATATCAAGTATGCTGTGCAAAGGCTTATTATGTCATAAAATGTTTGGTGCTCAACAGCAGGTATAATTTGTGTTCTCAATATATTTGTATAAATCTTGACTGTCAATTTATATGCCTGCACATGGTGGCAATAGAGAATGAGGAGGTTGAGCTTTGTGAAATTCATCTTTTTAGTTTCAAGAGGTAGAATAAGTGCCTCCCATGTTCCTAATGAAGTGCTCTAGCTATTCCAGTTACTCTCAAACAAATCCATCAAAGCAAATTGTACAAGAGTATGCTTTTATTTTTCAATGCTACTGTTTATCTCTTGTCATGCACCTTAGGTTTCTTACACGGTGTTAATGCTGTTACAGTTCAAGATGGAGATGACTCAAACGGACAATGGAAACACACCAAAGAGCTACTCTCTGAATATGTATAATGATTTTGTGCCGATGTGCATATTTTCTGAGTCTAACCAAGGTTGAACCATCTTACCTTTCACTTTCTCCATGATCTCTGAGTGTATTTTCTTTCTTCATTTTGCCGACTGGATTATTTTCTTCATAGACAATGTTGAACTTACTTTAGTTTTCAAGAATTGTAAAGCACTACTTAGTGTAACTGCAACCTTTTCTAAATGCAACGTTGTCATGGACCTCGATGGAATGGCCCTGAATCCAAGCGGTGCGGCCTCGCCGGTGGCGGCAGCCACACCCCAAGGGCAGGGATACTAGGATACCAGATCTAATATGATCTGGCCTAATCCTAATGACTCTCTAATCCTTTCTTAAATGGATTCTTAACCCTAGGCGTGCTACAGTAGCAGCGCTGGGCCAGTCTACGATAGCCCATGACAAACGTATATACACCTTCAGTTAAAAAAAAATATACCATATGTTACATGTGCAAAGTATTTTAACTTCTTTATACGGTCAGCTAGACATGTGCTAAATTATATATTTTAAATATTTTAACTTGTAAAAACTGGCCATGAAATACACTAACTTAATCAGGTTTAATACATATATTATTAATGGTGTGTGTGATGTAAATTGGTGACCCAAATTCTGTTTTGAAGACACTACTAATTCAAATACTGTACCACAACATTTGGAAAGGTTAAATAGTCAGTAACTGCATGCTAGCCAAATCTATCGAACCACCTTTTATTAATAGCTAGCCTGCCATTTGAGATATCTTAATGAATTACAATATATTTTTATGCCAATTACATGGTCTGGGATTTGTTTATAATATCTATAATAAATGCACACATCCTTCTCATGTGGAACTGAGAATCTGGTCACTCGCTGCTTTCAAAATCCTTAGTCCCAAGTCCTGGTTTTATTTGTACATTAAGCATTTAGTAAATTGTTGAGGATAAGTCTGTAGAACAATTCAGTCCTACCATCTCATGTATTGATATATTTCCTTCTGTAATTTTGTATATGATCTATACTTAGTCTTTAATCGTTCAACCGTTGATTTGATTCTACCATTTTTTCAATTCAGTTTGTGGTCCATTGTTTAATCTTGGATGTTTCAGTTTTTGTACGTTTTGGCATTTCACTATGTGTGATTTGTGCCCCCCCTAACCCATAACGTAGGTGTTTCTGTGGCATACTAAGTTTATGCATGACCATATATATCAATGTATGAGGCCTCTTGTGCATTTATTGGGCATTAACTTGCCATGCATGCAAATCACGAAGAGTTTGAAGATAGCCATTACTGAAATGTGGGCATATTGTACTTCTCATACTGCCTTTAAAAAAAAACCCTGGTGCAAACTGCAGGGTATCCTGGATCACACATAGCATGCACCATCTTCAACTGATGTTTCATATCTCAGTCAGCAAGGATTTATGTTTCTAGTACTTCTCAAGCTTGTATAGAATTTTTTGTGTGATGCATAAGCTTATTAGCAACAATTTGGGTTTGCACATGTACACTGCATTTCGAATGAAAAATACTTCCTCTGATCTGAAATTATAGACGTTTCAGACAGGGCAAGTGAGCTAGTAGGGGGTTCCCCTCCTGTTTCATTTTTTTAAAAACAATCTTGAATGAGTTCATGACTTTCCACCACAGGAAAACTTGCATGCGAAGGGAAAGTCGAGCATAAATTTGACATGAAACCACACAGAGAAAATCTTGCAGAATATGGAAAATTATGCCGTGAGAGGACTTCAAAGTTTATGACTAGAACAAGACAAGTGCAGGTGATGATTTATTTATGATTGGTTTTTCCTCTTGCATGTCTGATTCTTAAGTGTTTCTATAAATTGACCTATTTGGCTTTACTGCTTGTAGGTACTCTCGGATGACAGTGGAATGCGCATGAGACCCATGCCTGGCATGGTTGGCCTGATTCCTTCTTCTGGTCCAACGAAGGTTAATAGTTTTTATACTGGATGTTGTTGTCAGTTTTCAAGTTACAATTTCTATCTTATAGATTATATAGATTGCGCTATTCAACGGGAAGATATTCCCAAATTTCATATTAGTAGCTACTTGAGCAAGAACATTGCAGAGTTCATTTCCTTGAATTCACGTTTTATTCCATAACTTACTTTTTTTTTTTTCAGGAGAAGAAGAAGACATTACCAGCAAAACCTTCTGACATGAAAAGAACACGTCGGGATCGGACAGAAATGGAAAATATCCTGTTTAAACTTTTTGAGAGGCAGCCGAATTGGTCACTGAAGCAGCTAATGCAAGAGACAGACCAGCCTGAGGTACTTTGCTCCCCCTTTTCTGACTATTCTTTAAGGGACCACTGGTTTTCTACTATAATTAACACATCTTTGATATCCAAGCAACCTCTTAACAATCATATCTGTTTCTTGTTTTGTTCTTACACAGCAATTTCTGAAGGAGATCCTGAATGATCTCTGTGTCTACAACAAAAGAGGACCGAATCAAGGGACGCACGAGCTCAAGCCCGAATACAAGAAGTCTACAGGGGACAATGATGCTACTTGAAGTCTTATGGCATACACTATGGCATTCTAGAACTTTCTTGACCACTGGAAACCCCGACCTGTTAGTTGCTGCGTACAAGTAGTTCTGATGCCGTCCTGTCACGCAGCTTGTATTCATTAGCTGATGTATCTTTTATGCAACTGGTCGCCTTATAAAAAACATAGTTTCAGCTTTGTTCCGTCTTGCTAGAAATAAGGATTGTATATATTCTCAGCCCCTTCTGTTTTTCTCGATTTTTTAATAAGACGAACGGTTAAACGTAAGGAAAAAGTCAACAAAAAATCAACACCGCTAACAATTTAAGAATGAAGGGTCCATATAATGCACGGTAGCTGAAGAAATATCTGATGGTTCCTTCCTAGTTGTGACCAGTCGTGATGGTTTCTTTCTCTCTAAGAGCTGACTAAATAAATATAAATACAGGTCTCTGTGGGAGCCGACATTGTACGACCATAAATTTGCAATGACCATTAGCTGTACAATTTCCCCTTTGTATACACCTTTCAAATGCCTATTTGGTGGTTTTACAGTATATTTTATAAAACTCACTCTAATGCTAATCTCAATGGAAGTGTCATGATAGTGTCATGAACAATAAATTTGTTGATATGACATGAGAGAGAAGAGAGGGTGTCATGGAATGAAAAATGAGTGTCATCACCGTGACCTTCACTTGCACGATTTAAGAATTCCTTGGTAAACTATACGATAATACTCTCCACTGAGACTGCCCTAAATTTGGATCGTGGTCCAATAGTTACATAATAAATCCATCTATTTTTTTATCGTGATTATTAACCGTGATCCAAATATTTCATCATACCCCCTGATAACAAATTGATTGTTTCGAAATAGAAATAGTCCCTCTTCCAATCCAGTCCCCCAAATTCTTCACTGCTGCAGCGACAGCCTCCTTGCGGCGCTCCTCACCCTCTTCCCCGCCGGATCTTCCCCGCCGCGCCCCGTCCTATTCAGTCGTTCTAGAGTGTCCACCATTGGTCTACTGGGCGCAAGCTGGCGTGGTGATGATCGGGCAGCACTACCTTTCCTTTCTGACCTGATAAGCATGGGAAATTCGGCAAAATCCCGCGCGGTCATCGAATCGGCGGAGCTGGTCCTGCCGTGGCTTCCACCACGAGACCTCGCCGCCGCAGCGTCCGCCTGCCGCGCCCTCCGCGGGGCGGCGTTCCTCGTCACTGCGCGGCGTGGCGCTGACGCGGCCCGCGGCCTGGAGCCGCTCCCGATCCCCTTCAACAACAGCGTCGACTCGAAGCCCTACGCCTACTTCCTCTACACCCCTTTCTCCCTCACTGCACCCTTGTCTTCTGTTGCCCAGCCGTGGGGCTGCTCGCGGGACCGACAGCCAATCCCCACGTGGCCCCGCCCCAACCTCGGCGGCTTCCCATCCGCCGTGTGCGGGTGCGCGTGCTCGGCGGAGGAATGCGGCGGCCCCGAGTGCGCGTGCATCGATACGGATGACGACGCGGCGGGCTTGGGGGCGGAGGCCGGGATGGGGAGCCTCAGCGAGTGCGGCGACGAGTGTGCTTGCGGGCCCTCGTGCGGGAACAAGCGGACGCAGCGCGGCGTCACGGTACGGCTGCTTGTCGTGCGACATCTGAAGAAGGGGTGGGGACTGCACGCCGCTGAGGCCCTCCGCCGTGGGCAGTTTGTGTGCGAGTACGCCGGTAAGTAGAACACGCCCGTTTCTCTTTGGGCTTCCTCACAGAGTAGTTGATCATTGAACATTTGATTGCCAAATGGGTGATGCCGGTGTGAACGGACACCAAGATAAACCAAACAATGCTTCTCGCTGCAATTTTTTGCTGAACAGTGATAACTGGATGATTTAGGATTGTGTGCGGGATCAGGAAAAACATAATTTAGTAGACTGCTGGTAAATCTTTGTCTCTCATCATGTCATAGTAGTAGATTGGGTTACTTATTAGAATACACTCTACTCGTGTTTCAGGTAAGTATTTTGCTCCTGTTGCTTTGCATTGACTGCCAAAAGGCCAAAACTTTACATTAGTGTATTTGACGTGATCATGCTTAGAGATTAACACCTGTTAGTTTTTTCTGCTACTTTACCCGTGGATTCATGTCATAAGCATTTATGTGTAGGTTGAAAATAAGCACAAGTAGAACCCAATGCTCTGATCTAATCTGGAAACAACAGTGACTTCAGGTGAAATTACATTTGGCTAATTGTCTGTCGTAACTGGAGTTGAGACTAGGTCCATCTGTATTCAGAATACGGCACCAAACCATAGGAGCTATAGTATAGTTCCATTGGCATATGGCAATATGCCAATATATAACATGATATGCAGATTGATAATCCTTCTCATTTCTTTCTGAGTTTTCTTCTCTTTCTTTCTCCAGTTGCTTGCGACTGAAAGGCTTTGCTGCTGCTGTTCTTCTTCTCTTTCTTTCTCCAGTTTCATTTGCATTGATTCATCAATTTTATATGCCCTGATGAACTTGAGTTTATTGAATAATTGAACTGTAGGCGAGTTCTTGACAACTGAGGAAGCACGGAAGCGGCAGAGGGTATATGATGAACTGGCCTCTGCTCGTAAGCTCTCTCCTGCCCTGATTGTCGTACGAGAGCATCTCCCATCCGGGAAAGCATGCTTGAGAGTCAACATTGATGCCACGAAAGTGGGAAATGTGGCTCGCTTTATCAATCACTCTTGTGATGGAGGCAACCTTCAACCTGTTTTGGTGAGAAGCTCCAGTTCTTTGCTCCCGAGGCTCTGCTTCTTTGCTGCCAGAGATATAGTGGAAGGGGAAGAGCTCACCTTCAGTTACGGCGATGCTAGACTTAGGCCAAAGGGTTTGCCGTGCTTCTGCGGAAGCTCAGGGTGTTGTGGTGTACTTCCTTCAGAAGATACTTGAGAGCTGATTCCAGAATCTGTAATCCGGCCCTATGTGTGCTACTACCTTCATACGGACATTTTTCTTTTTTTGGGGGGGGTGGCTTCAGGAAAAGTTCCCTGGCACGTTCTTTTTGCTCACACCGTATTGTGTGCAGAAAAGGCAAATGGTAAAACCTTGTTGTACTAGAACTGAAGGTGTTCCTAATGTACCTTGTTTTGGCGGTTGGACATGCGTTTCCGCTTCATTTGATTGACAGATTACCCTTTGACTACGGATGTTCTGGAGACTGGAGGAACCTTGCCAAGACAACCAAACTTGGCATATCGTTTGACGCAATCCCTGATTCCATATTTTACAACGATGCCTGTTTCTTAGCTGCAACTGGTGGCTATGCTGGTGCTGCATGGCTCTAGTACCTGGACGGAGGAAGTACTTGATTCGAGTGAATGGATGAACACTAGAAATGCATCAGATGCGTCGCGTGCAGCTCAGCACCGTGATAGTGCGGCCACAACCAATGCTTCCAGATTGGAAGTTTGATCTCACTAGTGAAGTGAAGGCGAAGCCACAGGAAACTCCCCGTGGAATCCAGGTCGCAGACGGCAGTCGCCGCTCCGCCCCCGCGCGGGCGGCGTGCGCTCCCCGCCTTCCGCGCGACACGGGCGTCATAATTCTTGCGTGGACACCCACCCGACGACGCGCGGCCTTCTTTACGCTCCTCAACCGCGCTGGACGCACCCCGCGCGCGGGCGGGCGCACGCACGGAACTCGTACGTGCATGCCCGATGAAGCCGCCCGGCAACGACAAGCAGCCCGCGGAGGAGGAGGCGGCGGCGGCGGCGGCAGGACCCGGGGCGCCGTGCGGCGCGTGCAAGTTCCTGCGGCGGCGGTGCGTGCCCGGGTGCGTGTTCGCGCCGCACTTCGGCGGGAGGGGGAGCACGGCGGCGGCGGCGCGGCGCAGTTCGCGGCGGTGCACAAGGTGTTCGGCGCCAGCAACGTGGCGAAGATGCTGTCGCGGGTGCCCGTGGCGCTGCGCCGGGACGTGGCCAGCACCGTCTGCTACGAGGCGCAGGCGCGCGTCGCCGACCCCGTCTACGGATGCGTCGGCACCATCCTTGCCCTGCAGCACCAGGTCATTACGTACGCCATGCTGCCATCTTGATACAGCCACCACGAGGGCACGAAACATGATATAGGTCTTCGTATCATCTCTACACAACAACAGGTCGCGCTCGTCCAAGCCGAGCTCTCCGTTGCGCAGACCGAGCTCCTCAACCGGAGGCTGGCCTTGGCGACCGTGAACACATCGTTACACAACGCGACGCCGACGAGCCAACTGGTGAGCTGCAGTGTTCTTCCACCACAAACGGTGGATTTCATCGACATTGATCACTCGTTGAGGCAGGGCCTGCCACCTCCCCTCCTACCCTCGCAACAACCGCGGACGCAGGACGAAGAAAAGGAGGGGGACTGCCAGATCATGGCTGTTTCTTGGGAAAACAGGAATTCCTGTGACTGAAGTTTCCAGTGTTTTCATGCACGTTTACAGGTTTTGGTCGATCTGTTACTGATTCTCAAGCGCAGTCACACAAGGATGCCTCAAATTGTAACTCTGAATAAGGAATGGACATTTAGAGCATTGATCAACCACTTCCAAACAACGTGCGAAATTTGCTGCCAACGACATGGCTGGAGAACCGATAATCAATGTTTTACGCCGCAGCAAATTGCTGGCTTGCTGCCTGCGATTGTTGCTGACCCGACAATAGTAAACAGAACCGTCGCAGCAACACAAGAGAAGAAAGATTTCAATGTCTGGTAGCACTAAACGATACAGTGAAAAAAAAGCCTATCATATACTCTCACCGTCCTTAAGCTTCAAAATAAATTGATTTGTCTAAAGAAACAATAGATGCAGACTTTTGAATTTTGCTGGTCGATCCATCATTGCCCTAATTCTCGAGTTTTTTTTAAAATATATATGTATATATCACAGCTTAATTTATTTTACAATTGTAATTATGGAATAGAAAATCCTCATATAAATACAGCAGTAGCTTTCCTCTAACCCATTTAGTCAAAATTCTTGATTTTTCCGGCATACTCCTAACCCCAGTTCCCTATGTCATTGCAAACTTCATCAATCCCACATCCTTCATTGCGAAACCACTTACCCCGTATATGACATTGTGTTGCATAATTTATACCATTTATACCATCCATGTCATTAAATAGTTTTTTTAGAATGACCAATCTACCCTTGCCTGCCTAATTGTTCATTAAACAAATTTCAGTGGAAGTGGCATACAAGGCAAGTATAGCTGGCCATAAGGGCCGGGCTAAATGGACCAGTCCGAGGCCTGTTATTTTTGGTCCGACCCGAGCACGGGACAACCCGTAGTTAGACGGGCCATGCTGGCTCGGGGCCTGTCATGGGCCGTGCTTGGGCTCGAGTGCAAGCCTATCGGGCCGGCACGACACGACCCATTTATCCAACCCAATATATGGTCCTTTTAGCCCGTAAGGCCGGCACGGCACGGCCGACCAATCAAGTCTGTCAAAGAATTTTAAATTTTTTTTGCTTTAATATGTTAGAATGATAGAAATTAAACAATATTTTATTGTTTCTTAGTATAAAATATTTTTTTCGTTAAACAAATTTAAATTTTAAAGAAAAATAAAGTATAAATTTTGTACCGGCCTTTGTATTGACTCGGCACGGCACGACCCGTTAGGCCCATAGTTCGGCAAGGCCCGTTTAAAGCTGGTCGTGTCGTGCTTGGGCTTGGCCTCGGCCCCGTCGGGCCGGCACGACACGACCCGTTTACCAAAAGGTTAGCCAGCTATACAGGCAATCGTGTGTGGCGGCCATGGTGAGCTCGAGCGGCGCAATGGCCCTATGCAAATAAGGCGAGCTTGCTGCGTCCTATCGGGCACGCGCGCGAGGCTGGCCGAGGCCGGGCTAGGCAAGCAGGCGGTAGCTCAAGGCAGCCTGACGAGAGGAAGAAAAAAGATGTGTGATCCTGTTTTTCTATCTCTCGTGATTTACCGTTCACTAATGACAAATACAGGATAAATTTGTAATATGATGATAATGCGATAAACTATTTTGTGGTGGCGTTTTTGAATTATCCCTTCCCTTTTGATGCACTTACCAATCGGTCCTTCTATTTCTTCCTTTTTATTTCATCACAGTCGGACACATCATTCATCCTCTCTCCCACCCCTCTAGATCTGAATTCCACTCGTCTCCTTCCTCGACGCCGACAAAGCCTTATGTGAGTATCCGAATTCCACTCCTTCTATTTCTTTCTTTTTATTTCATCACAGTCGGACACATCATTCATCCTCTCTCCCACCCCTCTAGATCCGAATTCCACTCGTCTCCTTCGATCTAATTCCACTCGTCTCCTTCGATCTAGATCTCGACGCCGACAAAACCTTATGTGAGTATCCGAATTCCACTCGTCGCCTTCCGATCTAGATCTCGACGCTGATGAAGCCTTGTGTGAGTAGAGATGTTCATCGTCATCACTATGGGAGGAAGAAAGTGTCGCTACCATCTCCGTTGATCTAATCAAAATTCTTGATTCATGCCCCTCTCCAACTAGTATCCGCTTCCCTTTGATACACTTGGATATCATTTCTTCCTATATTTTCTTTTTTTTTCTTCATCACATAGGTGGACAGGCAAACACTCATCCTTCCCCGACTCTCGAGATCCAAATCGCATAGTTGCTTTCAATCCAGATTTTGTCACCGATGGGGATCCTTGTGCTACCGAACATGGTTTATCGTCATCACCACCGGAGGAGAGCATCAACCACTTGTGTTGCTTCACTCAAGATTGCCGAAAGCGTTGACATGTATATGATAAACTATCTTGCGCTTAGATCTTCAGAATTGTGTGTTCTCTTTTTGCATCTGTCCATCATTCCTTCTATTTCATTCTTATTTGTCATCAACGTCGGACACACAGTTCATCCTCTCTCTCACCCTTCTAGATCTGAATCCGACTCGCCTCCTTCCGACCTAAATCAAGACATTGATGAAGATCCCTGTGTCACTAAAGATGATTCATCACCATCATTGTGGGAGGAAGGCGGTTCTAGTACCAGCCTCGTTGATCTAGTCAAAATTATTGATTCATCCATGCCCATCTCCAATTTGTATTCGCTTTCCCTGTGATGCACTCATATCCTTCCTATATTTTCCATTTTTTTCTTCATCACATAGACGGACTCATGAACACTCATCTCCTTGCGACTCTCTAGATCCAAATCTCACAACTGCTTCCAATCTAGATCTTGCCACCGAGGCGGATCTTTGTGCTATTGGAGATGGCTTATCGTCATCATCACCACACGAGGGCATCACCACTCATGTTGCTCCATTTGAGTCCGATAAAAGTGCTCTTGCGAGCGATTGTATATTGAAGGGCAACAACACGGGTTGTCTTCGGGATGATGAGTTCCCACCGATCCTCGATAGTGACGAGTCACCGACACCAAAGACAACTGCTGGAGCCAGGGAAGATCTAAACCTTATCTTCTTTTTAGTTGAAAATTCTGTTTAAATTAACTTGAAACTCTCAAATGTGACTTGAAATTTCTTGAACATAACTCATTCAAAGTCATGTTGAAACTTTATAGAGTGAGTCGAAACTCGTTTAGATTGACTTAAAGCTTTCTCTTTTTTTTTAAAAAAAAAAGGTGAGTTAAAATTTGAGCTAGGGGATTCTAGAAAACTAGGGAGTCTTGGGTACTTGAGCGGCGCTACCAACCAATTGGAAAAGAAAGCATGAGTCACAACCTCCTTGCATGAGGTGAGAGGAGCAACACAAACTTTCGCACGAGTTTAAACATATCATTAGAGAAGTATAGAGATTACAAAATCTCATATTAACATGACCTTTTCTTACATTCATAGAAAAGAAATTTTCTAGCTAACTCCTTAGCTAAGGAATGCTTTTAATGTGATTGGTGGTAACTGTATTTTTTTCTTGTTCTAGTTTTTATCATCAAAATGGTTGCCATTTGCAACATTTTAATCATAATACGCCTTCGGCCTTCCGAGCCAAACTCAGTAAAATTTTATGTATATGAATGAAATGCCTTTTTATGGGCGTGTTTCCTTCTATTGATGGGGGGCACAAAGACGAAGAGCACTGTGCTCTGCCAAATCCGATGCTCATTTTTTGTTTTGTGGGCTCCATTTTTTCTTGACAAGAGCCCTCTTTTTTTTTTTTTTTTTTTTTAATAACTTGACAAGAGCCCTCTTCACTGGGAAAAGGCTGTCGCGCAGGCTCGTATTGATGTCTTGTGTTGATCCTTGACCCAGTCCTGCCAATAAACCTGAGCAAAGCCAGGCTCCAGTCTCTTTACTCAACATTTAGCAAAGCCAGGCTCCAAACAGGCAAGAAACGGACGGAGAGGACGGAGAAACAAGGCGAGAGGGGCACATAGGGTGTGTTTGGTTGGCTGTATAAGCTCCGGCCAGGTCCGACGGATGCAGCTTCTCAATGTTTGGTTACCTGTTTGAGCTACCGGGCCAGGCTCCGCTCTTGCAGTCAGTACCGTTCGAGCCGGGCCCGGCGGAAACGCAGAAATCGAGCGTTCTCGCGAGCCAGGCCCGACGTATACAACCGGTTTGATACGCTCGCCTCGCCCATTCGCTCCCCTCCTCCTCGAGACCTCGACGACTACTCGTTTACTCCATGGCTTCGCTCGTCTCCATCACTCTTCCGCTCGATTCGCCGGCGTCCATTCAAATCCTGCGGCAGTGAGGGAAGGGGTGGAGAAGCGGACTTAGGCCCCTTTGTTTCAACTTTAGATTGTGGATTTTAGATTATGGATTGTAGATTGTGGAATCTAGTATTGTAAAAATCGAGTCTTAAAATCGAGGAATGTTTGTTTGTCCGGATTCCACAATCCAACTACTGTCACTTACAGTGGGCCACGATGGCAAAGCGAGTAAATATTTGTGCCATAATCCAAGCAAAATCTGGGTCTTGCCGGATTGTCGGATTATAGAATCCGAATGCTCAGATTATAGAATCCGGAATCAAAATCCAACCCTTTGTTTGAGCTTTTGGATTATAGAATCCAGATTCCATTATCCGGAGGGCAAACAAAGGGGGCCTTACTCGCTTTAGGCCCCTTCACCCATGGTCTCAATTGAGCCTCGAAGAAGTTTGCCCACCGTCGCTGGATTCGAAATCGACCGTTCTTCCTATTTTCCTCGCCGGATTCGAGGCGTACGGAACAGGCTCGTAAAAGCACATGTCTTCCCTTGCTATCCCCATTAATTGTTGGATCCGAATCTGAGCAAACTAGCGGAGCTAGTCCGGTGCCCGTTTTCTTGTACTATTTTCTTCTTTGCTTTTGTACCATTTTCTGCATTTAATCTTCTCTCTTTACGGGTCAAATGAAACTGTTCTCCATTGTTTCAGTTTATTCCAAGGACATCGACCGAAACCTGAATTGGTTAATTAGACTAATTCAGTGTTTGTTCTACTCTCAAAAATAGCATTGGGTTTATTGGGTCATGAAAAGAATCTTCAAAACAATAAGTTGTATATTCTCTTAGGTAACTCCGTAACTGCAAAAATGAGAGGCGTAAGTGGGTAAGTTCACTTTGTTTGTACAAGATTATTGAACTCACCTTCTGCGACCAACCAATCAATATCTGGATAGAGCCTGGTGCAGTAGAGTCATGCAACCAAACATGAGCAATTGCATCCCTACAACCAGGCTCAACTCAGGCCTGGTTGAGATGTACCAGCCAGGCTAAGAGGAGCCAACCAACCAAACACACCCATAGAGCACGCGTGAATCGAACCCAATCTTGCCCCGAGCGATTCTTCTTTCCACGCCGTAGCAGACGAGCCCTGATCCTACCGGAGGACCAGCGGTGAATCGTGCGGAAAAAGAAGAATGTTCAAGTCGCGGCTGCAGGAGCTGTGCCACCAGCGGCGGTGGGAGCCGCCGGTGTACCAGCACACCAGAGAAGGCCCCGACCACGTGCCGGTCTTCCGCGCCATCGTCACCGTCAACGGCTCTGAGTTCCGATCCACGGAGGAAGGCGCGCCGTCGGCCAAGGAGGCGCAAAACCTCGCCGCCATGGTCGCCTTCGAGCGTCTCTCCGCGGTCCCGGCATCGCCCGCTCCCCCGCCCTCCGCACCCGGTGAGTTAAGTTTTGCCTGCCTGGCTCCGTACGGTATTTTGGTGAAGTAGGGCGGATGCATTTTTTGTTCTGCAATTCGTCGGTCTGAAGAACTCCGAACTTCAGTTTTTTTATTTATTTTTTATTTTTTAGCCTTCAAAGCTGTGCTTTGCCTGAATGATTGGGTTTCTCGACTTTGATTTTTCTCACCAGTTACCTTTTAGGGTTGTTCAATCTTTAGTCGTAGGAACTAGGAACTGCAAAAGTTTTTAGCTGTTTCGCTAGTTCTTGAGATTATTGAACTAACTGAAGACGACCTTATTTCGATTGACGAAAGTTAAGCATGAACTTTACTAGCAAATGCAACAGAGGAAGGTTGTTTTCTGTTTCATGTACACTACCCAGAGGAGTACAAATAATTCATTTAGGGCGATAGATTTACCAGCACACTTTTTCATTTTATTTGGCATCAATGGGAAGTTATTAGGATCGATTTTGCGAGGACACCATGAGATTCTTGTACAAAGTTGATCTTGACGGTAAAAGTTTGGTGACGACGTAATGTCCCTGAAGTGGGTGATGATTATACCTCCCCTTTTGTGCCACATGAAAGTTTATTTTAATGCCATAAATTACTATTAGGTTCTCTCATTTCTGCCTCCTTATTTATCGTGCTCACTTTTTTCTTTGTTGTTGTAGGCACTCAAATTTCTGTCAAGAATCAGTTGCAAATTTATTGTCAGAAGAGAGGCAAAATGCTGCCGTCAGTATCGTTCCATTCAAGAAGGCCCGTTTCATTCACTTCAGTTCAAGTCTATAGTGACTGTGGATGGGCAATCATTCGAGAGTCCTCAATTCTGTCGCACAGTGAAGGAGGCTGAAGCTGCCGCTGCAAAAGTTGCTATGATGTCCTTACCTCAAGAAGAGAGCCTACCAGAGCAACCAAAGGTCGGTCCATTCCTTATTTTCGTAGCCTTCTTTTTGAAGCATTAAGTTAGTACCGCCTCACCTAGGATTATTGATCCGCCTATCAGCATTTGTTTGATTGTCAGTGAATATTTTACCTAATGGCATCCACGAAAATATGAAATAATAATGTAAGAGTGATTGGAAATACCCAAGACTGGTGCCATAAGTGATTCAGTAACACGGATTAAATTTCCAATACATTTGGGAATGCATTGCCTAAAACATCCACCTTTGTGACAACGTGGCAATAGCAGTAATAAGCTCTGAAATCATCTCCAAACTGCCATCTGTAATTGCCATGCAGTGTTGAAGACATTGCTGTTGCAGGTGTTAGCTAGCCATCTGAAGCATGGTTCATTAGAAATGGATAACAGTTTACTTACAAACTTGTTCATGCGAGCTTTCTGTAATGCAAGATTTCATTATGCCAAGCCAAGTTATCTACCTTCATGAATCATATGTTGTATATTTAATATCATAAAATAGTTTGTTCAGCCAAAAATAGTATTCTGTGGAATCCAGTAATTTAATTAAATGAATTTGATGAACCCCTGTACCTTTTACAGGCTCCATCGGTATCGTACAAGAATCTTCTACAAGAATTTGCTCATAAAGCAGGCTCTTCCTTCCCTAGATACAATACAACATCAGATACCCCAAATCATGTTGGTCCGTTCAAATCTTCTGTGGAAGTTCTAGATAAAATATTTCAGGGGAGCCAGCTAGTAGCAAGAAGCAAGCAGAGATGAATGCTGCTAAGGTTGCTTTTCAGCATTTCAAAGGCACTACCAGTAAGTGATTACATTGAAAAAAATACCTTTATACCTTGCACTAGCTTGCCATAGCAATACATCTGCAAACATCTGTTCTGTTATTGTTTTGAAAAGTTGAAACATAGTTCTACCAGTTGTATTGATCGATACTGTGACCGCGATGCATTACATCAGCACTATTGTATGTACACAACTACCTCTCTAATATTGTATATCAGATTCAGATAATATCCCAGCATCCCCCTTGATAAAGCCGGACAACAAACCTGGTCTTAAAGTAGTGCTTAATGCCTTAACCTACCTATGCAGTTGCCCCTAATTTTAATATCCACTGGTTCTATTTTTATACCAAGGTATTATGTCCTTTGCTGCTTTTAGCATCAACTAACATATGAATCCTAGTATTATATATTTGGGGTAACTTTGATAAGTTTATATTTTTTTGTATGATTTAAATAGTGCATTTAGTAAAAGCACTGTTGGAATATCATTGTATAACTTGCCTGGATGAAAATTTTAGGAGATCGACAAACTTGCTAATGTTTTCCCTTATTATGATGCATATTATATCTTGCTGTGGTCATAGCTTTATGGATTTTATGTATTTTTTAACCCCAACCCACCCACCCCCCCCAAAAAAAAAAAAACTACTACATTTGCCCACAATTCTGTCTTCCTCCGTGGATGCACAAATTTTCTTGGAATAATAATACCTGGCCTTGGTACCATGGCAACAATTTCTTTGTGTCTTTAAGGGGGACAAAACCTTGCTTCAAATAATTGTGCATCAGTGGTGGACGATCATGTTGAAGTATAAATGTATTGCCCAACCTTTCCCATCAGCTTAGGCTTTTGGGTTCAACTGGTTGGTGCATACAAGTGCTATTCTTATCATGGTATCAGGGCTAGAGGTCTCGAGTTCGAATCCTGGCGGGCGTAATTTATTAAATAAATTGCTGCCGACTTCTACTTTCCACGTTTGTGGTCTATGGCAGCTTTTCACGTGAGGCGGGGTATTATTACTCTTATTTCCACGTTTGCGGCCTTTGAGACCTTTCACGTGAGGGGAGTGTTGAAGTATAAATGTATTGCCCAACCTTTCCCATCAGCTTAGGGTTTTGGGTTCAACTGGTTGGTGCATACAAACTTATCAGATCACATATGCAAGGAACAAAAACTTATGTTTCTGCGTGACAAGAGATTGATATTGAAAAATCTGACTTTTTAGTATCTGGTGTCTCAACAGAAATGCTTCACAAGAAGAAGAACTTTGACGCCAATGAATTTTTTGGCTACCTTCCCCCTTTTCCCTACAAATACTAGTTCAAAGTACTTGCAGTGCACATAAACAACTGCAGTCTCTATAGTCTATTGCTTCATCGAAAACAACTTGTGATTTGTATTCTTCTGTAAGAATCATAACTTTTAAAATTGATGAGACCTGTGGTGACCATGGAGTGATTCCAATACTAGTTCTAGTGCCCAAATAAATTTCAAATTTGTTTTGCTAACACTTAGATGGTTGTAGTTTTTTCTGCATCTACTAGAAGGACAGGCCTGGCGCAGTGGTTAAGTCACCCCACTTGTGCCAAGAGGTCCTGGGTTTGACGCAGCCTCTCTACAATTTATTGTAGCGTAAGGTTTGCCTCATATAATCCCTCCCCAGACCCCACCTTGCGTGGGAGCTTACAGCACTGGGTCTGTCCTTCTGTCCTTTAATCTTTGCAATATATTTTCACATGTCTTTGCAGTTTGATGATTGTGAACTTCTGCAGTTGATTCATTGACCTGTTTTCTGATCATTTGCAGTAAATCAAGATTCTCACACGATTAGCTCTGCTAAGTCTCTTCCTGATGCCAACACAACCCAACCTCTTGACGAAAATACTCAATCTCTGTTAAAAGTGGACGGACCATCAATCACAAAGCAAATGACAGAAATTCAAGTGATGGGCTCATCTCTGAATGTTGACAAACTGCCCCTTCCAGCACCAGGTGTAGAAGTTGAAGTAATGGATTCATCTCTGGAAGTTGATAAACTGCCCCCACCAGCAACAGGCATAGAGGTTGAAGTAATGAACCCATCTCTTAATGTTGACAAACTGCCCCTTCCAGCACCGAGCACCAAAGTAATGGACTCATCTCTGGAAATTGGTGAACTGCCCCTGCCAGAATCAAGGATAGAAGTCGAACTAAAGGTCTCATCCCCACAGTTTGCTGGTGAACTGTGCATTCCAGAGCCAAGCACAGAAGTTGATAAGATGGATTCATCTCTGCAAGTTGATGAACACCTATCCATTCCAAAGCCAAGCACAGAAATTGCTGAAGCTGCAGCGGTGCACTCATCACCAAAACAGACATCGACTGTGAATGACCGGTCACCCCCATAGCTTCAGTCGGAACTCCCAGACTCACCATCCCAGCAGTCACAGCGCAGGTTAGCTCTGATCAGTGCGGTTGCTACATGTTAACTAACAGAATCCAAATCTACCCGCGCCAGCCTGACACGGGCATACCGGAAGGTGCAACCATGCTCCCCATCAGCGACAACGAATGGGTGGCTGTCAGCCTGCCTTTCTCCAACAACGGAGGTATGTTGAACTCAACAACTTTATCTTATTACTGGATTTCCTGGATCCATTGCGTGTGATTGCTCTCTTCACTGAAACTGTAGGCTCTCTGTCCCAATGCAGGCAGCAGGGCAACCGTCTAGGCACATTGAAGCAGTCAAAATGAAAATGGATCAGCGCTGTTGTGTTCTGATAGTGTCTAGCGTAATTCAGTTCCGGTGCTTTGGTAGCGTGTAGGCTACTAGGATAACAAGACTGCTGTTCGCTGAAGTTATTTAGCGTCTCTGATTTGGAGAGTCATGTGACTCCTATTGTATTTGGATGAAGTTACTTGCTCAATTGTGTGAACCTAAGCTACTAAGCTAGCTTCAGCCAGGTTATGACTCAAGTAGAAAAAGAGGAACTTATGGAACCATTAGATGAAGAACAGAGCTCTTTCGTATTTCCTGGTTGTTTGTTTCTATTACTTCTATTATTTTCTGAAATCATGCTCAACAAATGCCTTTGGGGATCAGCCTCTTGGGGTAATAGGGATGTTATCGAGTTCTTCTCGATTCGCTCTGTTCTGCATGTGTTTTTTGTTCGGGAATAAGACAATTTCCCTGTTTATGCTGCGTGAACTCTACTCCTATTTCATGATATTGACATTCCCATAGTCTCACATGGCCATATCGAAGGAAAAATTAAACTAATCAACAGTAGCGTCCGGTCAAAGAAGTGAAGAACCATGATCTGTAATTCGTACCACTAGTTCGTCTGCCCTCCTACAGCGGAGCCGTCACACGGAGTGGTCCTGGAACATTTGTCCTCGGCCCGGCCCGATACGTTTCCCACTCGGCCACTCGAGTGCGTCGCGACGACGACAGCTCACTCACGCTCCGGCGGAGTGACCGCGCTCCGCTGGTCTCTAGCCGAGCGCACTCCGGCTTTCGCCTCCGCGTAACGCCATTTCTGCAAGTCTCCCTGCCGCCGCTCCTTCTCCCCGGCGTTGCCGGTGCGTCTACGCGCGCGCGAGAGGCAGCGAGTGAGCCAGCAGCCAGCTCCCCCTCACATTTTGGAGCAAACTACACCCGCTGCCTCCTCTGCTCGGCGGTAAGAAACACGGCTCTACTCTTCCGCGTTGCTACCAAGCTAAGAAGCTACTAGCATCCACCAACACCCGCTGTTGCCCCCTGCTGTTCTCCTTTTAGATCAGCTCGTGCAATCTTCCCGAGAGGTATCGCCTCAATAGTTTCTTGCCGTCGACTGATTTGGGTCGATTTGCCTCATCCTGGCGAACGGGCCATTGTTTTATGGGGCACGCGGACGGGGATGTGCTTGACCTTGAGGACCCATGTTGTATTATTTTTCTCCTTTCTAAAATATTTCTCCAAGGGCCTGCTTCATTGACCCTCGATTGAGTAGTGCCATCCGTTGAGTCTTTTTTCTTCTTTTTCTTCGTTGCTTGAAACTTAGTTGGGGCCATGTGCACTTAAATTCGGCTATTTTGTCACCTGCTTAAAACGGCTTTGATTATGTCATGTATTATGCACTTCAAATTGTATATTATATTTAGATCTGGTAATGACACTCTCGACACTGTCACACTGATGGATGCGCTGAAGCCTGACATGTGTATTTATTCTTCACACAGTAAAGTATTCCTTTTATTTTTCAGATTTTTTTTAAAAATCCTTTTATGAATAGCCATGAGAAGAAATTGATACAGTAAATTAGAAAGAGATACCCATAACTTCTCCTCGTGAAGATAGGGTCATCCTGTTAAGTAAAGCACCACAACAGTCACAATGTGCCTTTCTTTTCTTGGTAGAGAAAACAATGGGGGGATACCTTACACTACTTCTCAAAGGTTATCTGCGCTGCCCCTCAAAAGAAATGATCGCTCCATTTGTATACTCTTTCCTTCTTTTTGATCTGCTAGTTGAATTTAACTCCTATCATCTCTAACTTTTTATTTAGGGTCTTGAAATTCCTGGGAGGCTTAGGCGTCAAGACCATCAGGCCAAACTATTCTTAAGATAATTTTCAAACATGGCAAGGTCCAATTTTCCCTGGGCATGTCTTCTGCTGCTATATTTTGCTTCGATGGGTGAGGCAAAGTACATGAAGTACAAGGATCCAAAGCAGCCTATCAACACCAGAATCAAGGATCTTATTGGTAGGATGACCCTTGCTGAAAAAATTGGCCAAATGACACAGATAGAGCGTCAGGTTGCATCTGCAGATGTCATGAAAAAGTATTTTATTGGTAAGTTCTGATAAGCTCAATAGCTCATGCAAATGTACAAGAATCTTATATGAGAGATCATAAATGTTTTCTATACTGCATACGGGAGATAAAAGCAAAATCCTATAGCACTTCGTTCTGATAGCTAATTAGCTACTATTGTGATACTGCCATGTTAAATCTGTGGTTATACAACTTCCACTTCTAAACTTTCTGGTATCTTTTATAGGTAGCATATATTGCATACGGGAGATAAAAGCAAAAGCCTATAGTACTTCATTCTAATAGCTACTATTGTAGCATTGCCATGTTCAAATCTGTGGTTATGCAATTTCCACTTCTAAACTTTCTGGTAATTTTTTATAGGTAGCATCTTAAGTGGTGGTGGAAGTGTTCCTGCTCCTCAGGCCAGTCCTGCAATTTGGGTGGACATGGTAAATGAATTCCAGAAAGGTGCCTTGTCAACGCGTCTGGGAATTCCTATGATATACGGGATAGATGCTGTTCACGGTAATAACAATGTATACAATGCCACTTTGTTCCCTCACAACGTTGGGCTAGGAGCTACAAGGTACATCCCTAACCTATATGCTATATATGCAACTTAGAAAGCTGAAAAAAAAATTACGATGTAAGTTAGTTTACAAATAGAATGGTACTGTTTGCATTGCCCTCACGTTGGCTAAAATGTTCTGTGTAAGAAATTCATAACCCTTTGGCAACAAAGCTTGTCTCTTTAGCTGTCTGATCATGCAAACATCATCATAAGATGATAAAATACACCATTTATCTTTATCTTCCTTGTGGTGTTAGGGATCCTGACCTTGTAAGGAGGATTGGTGAAGCAACTGCACTTGAAGTGCGGGCGACAGGCATTCCATACACTTTCGCTCCGTGTATTGCAGTAAGCACATGCACACTGTTTTGTTGCATCAGCTACGCACTAGACCTTGGATGAAGCATGTTGCAAGAATATGCTAGTATGTTCCTTTTTGTTACTAGAAGTTATATTGATCAGAAACTATTCTTATAGCTTATTTTAGGTTTGCAGAGATCCAAGATGGGGTCGATGCTATGAGAGCTACAGTGAAGATCACAAGGTTGTCCAGCAGATGACCGATATCATTCTTGGTCTGCAAGGAGAGATCCCTGCCAATCATACCAAGGGAGTTCCATATGTAGCTGGGAAGTAAGATATTCTTTTCTCGATGATGATACAATTCGTATGATGGATCTAGGCCAGTATGTAAGGCATCACCATCTAATTTTTTTTTTTGAAAGTAATCAGCTAATATGCCTTGATCTTTGCGAAAAACCTCCTTGGGTGAAAATTAGTTTCGGGAAACAATCAGTATTACTATCTTGCAGTGTGACAGAACTTTCCATCTTATCCTTATACCTCAGCTTATGACATTTACAGGGATAAAGTTGCTGCTTGTGCTAAACACTTTGTTGGTGATGGAGGAACTCATAACGGAATCAATGAGAATAACACAATTGTTGATGAACACGGGCTGCTAAGCATTCACATGCCACCATATTATGACTCTATCATAAAGGGTGTTGCCACTGTTATGGTGTCATACTCAAGCTTGAATGGAGTAAAAATGCACGCCGATCATGATCTAGTCACTGGCTACCTGAAATCCAAACTGCATTTTAGAGTTAGTAACAATCTGTATGAATTTGTTTACATTACTTTCTCTGTGATCTGAAATTTACTTCTGCATACTGACTATTGCAGGGTTTTGTGATATCAGATTGGTTAGGAATAGATCGTATCACTTCACCTCCAGGTGCAAACTATACTTATTCTGTTCAGGCTGGAATAAATGCTGGGATTGATATGGTATTGGAATTCTTTTGAGAAAATTGTTGCTTACTTTCATGCTTGCTACCGCATACATAGTTAGATAGTTTCTACTGAAAATAATTCTAACAAATTGTCCATGACACATCCTGCTGCTTTTAATTTCAAGCTCTGCATATTTGTTGTTTATATCATCAGTTAATTTCATTGTGTTAACAGGAATGACCAATTTTAGCTGTAGTTCTGAAACAAGAGTTAATTGATTTGCTTAAGCAACTATGTTTAAGCGCTCAATTGGAAATGTGTATCTAACTGGAAATAGCAACTCGAGTTATAATCTAAATATTTGATGAAAACCTGTGAACTTCTGATGGCTTAAAACCAGACAGCCAATTTTTCTGTAGAAGCTTCCATTGCCATCCCATGTCAAGCAGGGTTTGTCATAGCAAAGAGACTGACTTAGGATAAGTTTGTGTAATGCTTAGTACAAAAAAAGGAGCTTTTCCAGACATATTTATAAAGTTTATTTTAACTGATTCCAGGTCATGGTGCCATACAACTACACTGAGTACATTGGGGACGTGACATCTCTTGTTGACAAGGGTATCATCAATATGAGCAGAATTGATGATGCTGTGAGCCGTATCCTCCGAGTCAAGTTTACGATGGGCCTGTTTGAGAACCCTTTAGCTGATCTTAGTTTTGCAGATCAGCTCGGAAAGAAGGTCAATAAGTAATACCATGTTGGTTACACATTTTGCACAATGCCTTCCGATGTTACATGTTAATAGGAGTAGTACTTACACATTTGCACAATGCCTTCCAATGTTACATGTTAATAGGAACACAGTTCTTGTGTATGACTTGTATTTGTTCTAGGTCAACTCAGTAACTGTAAAACGTAAATTTAAACAGGAGCACAGGGAATTGGCTAGGGAAGCTGTCAGGAAATCACTTGTTCTGTTGAAAAACGGGAACTCTTCCAATCAGCAGTTTCTGCCTCTACCAAAGAAAGCTAGAAGGATCCTTGTAGCTGGAAGTCATGCTAACAACTTGGGCTACCAGTGTGGTGGATGGTCAATTCAGTGGATGGGCGACAGTGGAAATATCACAATTGGTACGTGCATTTTTCTTATTTCCT
The DNA here is from genome assembly GCA_031894775.1 of Chloris gayana. NCBI lineage: Eukaryota > Viridiplantae > Streptophyta > Magnoliopsida > Poales > Poaceae > Chloris > Chloris gayana. The sequence continues at coordinate 224,252 of JAUNZO010002782.1, forward strand.
TTTTTTTGTTATTGATGATACAATGCCATTGTTAATTTAATTGGAGAATTATATTTATATGCATGCTATTTTAGGCCCCACATGCATATGGTATACAAAAAATAAAAAAATTGACCTGCCGGGAGAAAGACCGCCCCAGCGGCATTGCATTAAGAAGAAGGACCTTCTCACGCAGGTCTAGAAAATTCCCCAACTCCCCTCCTGACATGGTGACCCCATTTTTAGCCTGTGAGAACTTTCATGGTGCACCGGCCTTTAGATCGAGAGCAGCGCCTACACTTATTGGCTCCAGGCAGGGTCTTACACATGCTTTTTTGGCTTAGGGGATAGGCGAGGGCATTTGTTTTAACCTAGTCCGGAAAATTCGCTCCCACTAGGGATCGAACCCTGGACCTAGGAGGTGCTACTGAGGCATCTTACCATTATACAGTGAATTCTAAAAGAGTTAATTTCACAAAACCACAACTATTTACTCTCTTGTTGCAAGAAACCACAATATTTGAAACCTATTTCACAAAACCACAACAATTTGTGCCACTTGTTGGCTTGTTGCACAAAACCACAAGTTTTGGTCCTAGGCCCACTTGTCATCCTCTATTGGTCCTATGCACTTCTTGTGTCAGTTGTGTGGCTGACATGTGGGACCAAAACAAAAAGTTATGGTTTTGTGAAACAGGTTACAAAAGTTGTGGTTTCTTGCAGCAGGTGACCAAATAGTTGTGGTTTTGTGAAATTAACTCATTCTAAAATGAAACCTGCCAGCATGCATTATATTTAACTTATCATATAGCAAGATACATGGATGTCTCTGATTCTCAAGATAACATGGGTCAAAGCAAAGCATCATGTGCATGAAAAGATAGAAGGAAGTGTGAGGAGTTTAACGCTTCAGGTGCATCATATTGAAATGACTCCTCCATTTCCTGCCTTCGAAACCAAAAATTAGTTTCATAGTATCTTCATGAGACCCTGATCCATATCACACTGAGTGACTGATGCTATTACTCTGCTTGACTGACGTATTCCTTGCTGCACGTTAGAAACAGCATCAACTTCGCGGTGCCTATGTTGTGTCTTTAAAGCATCTCTTACTGAAATACCTTAAATTTCAGTCTCTACAATATTCTTATTCGTGATTCAATATTTTGTACAGGGACAACAATTTTCGATGCCATAAGGTCCACTGTTGCTGAGTCAACAGCAGTCGAATACTCTGAGAACCCTGACGATAGCTTCATGAAGCATAATGACTTCTCATATGCTATTGTTGTTGTTGGTGAGCCACCATACGCTGAAACTGTAGGTGACAGCCGTGAGCTCACTCTACAAGACCCTGGTCCAGACACGATCAGAACCGTGTGTTCTGCAGTTAAGTGCGTGGTGGTTATTGTCTCCGGTCGTCCTGTTGTGATTGAACCATATGTTCCTTTGATGGAAGCCCTTGTTGCTGCTTGGCTTCCTGGAACGGAAGGTCAGGGTGTCGCCGACGTACTTTTTGGGGACTACGGCTTCACTGGAAAGCTCGCGCGTACCTGGTTCAAATCTGTCGACCAGCTGCCTATGAATGTGGGAGACCCACACTATGATCCACTATACCCTTTTGGCTTCGGTTTGACTATAAATTCGTCATTGCCAGGGTAAGCAAATTAAATAGTTGGACACAAGTGATAATACTAGTCTGAATAGTTGTTTTTACCAAATCCATTTTGAAAAGAATGACATCATACGTTTCTGTGTTTCTTGCTTACCACGTGACGTTTCATCTTGTCTGTTATTACAGGTTTTCTGGTGCCGACAGTCTCGAAGACATGAAGCAAAGAACGTTATTGGTTGTGCTGTGTTCGCTACTGTCTATGTTACTGATCCGTGACTTGGGAATAGGCGCATTTCTACACCTAGCTGCCCTGTTGTAGTCTTCAGTATGATTAGCCATAGGTAATGCTACGATTAATCCTATGTCCTTCAAAACTATCTTCTATTAGGGGCTGATTGCCTTGTCGCTTAACATATCTGTGCAAATTGCATCGAGTCTTGTTTTCTCGTCTGGACTTTATAGTCGTGGACATTAGTTGTGTTGATTATATCTCCGTTGGTCTGGGTCTTCTCTCGCTTGTTAATTCAAGGAGCAGTAAGCTGGTAAACGTGGACAGGTACAACAAGCAGGTTGAAAATCTGTAGGGACTTTGGGGAAAAAAAAAACAGTGCGGCAACTCTGGTAGAATATAACCAAATGCTTCCAGCATGGTCACTACCCCACGCTAATCATAGGTGAAGAGGCTTAACCAATGCCACGCCAAAGGCACTGACTCCGACTCCGACCCTCGTCCGCCCAGCCTCACCTTACAGCTCATCACCACCTGCGGGAACTCGAGGTCGCCCGCGGCGGCGTCGCTGCTGTCAAAGACCCGCACGTCCACGTCGAGCTCCACCGTCCCCGACGCCTCCCACTCCGCCGCGATGCGGTCGCGGAGGCCGCGGGACAGCCCCACGCCGTCGCCCCTGGCCACCACCTCCACGTCCCTGCCCCACCGCTTCCCCGCGCAGTCCATGGGCTCCGCGCGCGCCCAGCCCAGCGCCACGCCCGCGTACGCCACGACCACCTCCGCGCGGTCGGCGCACGCCTTGGTCATGCTGAGCGTGGCGCGGAACGCCGGCGAGACCACGCGCCCGGGTCGGGCCGGGTCGATGCCGCCGCCCTCGTGGAGCGCGAGGCGCACGGAGAAGGACGGGAGGCTGCGGGCGTAGTCGTAGGAGATGGCGCCGGTCAGGAGCGCGACAACGAGGGAGAACGCCAGTATTCCGATGAGCAGGACGCGGTTGTCGAGGCTCGTGCGTGACCAGCAGCTGCCGCGGCGGTAGCCCCACACCGGCGGCGCCTCGTCGTCCCGCGGGTACGCGAAGATTTCGTCGTAGTGTCCGGCATCCGTCGCCGCCTCCTCGTCTACCTGGACGTCCAGACCCATACTGCCGATCGGCTTCAGCTCTCGTCTGTCACGCATACACGACGTAGACGAATCAACGAGACGAGACGAAGGCGGCGATAGGACGAGAGAAATTAAATCAAACCGTAAACGTAATATGGGCTGTGTACGAGTACAATACATTTTTCCCGATCCGTATTATAATCCACCATTAACCGGGCGTTGATAACGTGCCTCGGTAGGGCAACTGTACTACACTGAAATTATTGTATCGCGAAAGCTGCCTTTCGTCATTGTCGTCGTCGATTCTCTCGATTGGAACAGGTTATTCCGGTATTCTGTCGTGCATTGCACCGTTGTTACACACATGGACATCGGCTCGGAGGACAACCGGTTCCTGCGTCTCCTGCGGAAGCACCTCGACTTGGCGCTGCTTCTGGCCGTCCTGGGCGCATTGATCCTGGCCTTCTACTGGCCGCGCCACGCGCCGCCAGAGTTCACGGCGACCGTATCCAGTTTCGGCGGCCTCAACTCCAGCCGCAGCGCGGACGGCCCGCCCACCTTCGAGGTCACCCTCCGCGCCACGAACCGCAACGTGTGGCAGTTCTGCTTCAAGCCGGGCGACGTGGAGGTGGCGTACGCGGGCGTCCCGCTCGCGCGCGCCGGCCTCCCCGGGTTCTGCGTGCCCGGGTGGCGCCGCGTCGTGAAGCTGCGCGTCGTCGCTGCCGGCGACGGGCTGGGGCTGCCTGACGCGCTGTACCAGCGCGTGGAGGACCAGCGGCCGCGGCGGGAGCGCGTGCCGCTGACGGTGCGCGTGAGGTTGGAGGAGGACCGAGTCGTGCGGCATAACCTGCTGACCTGGCCGCCCGTGCTGCTCTGGTGCGAGGCGATGCTCCCAAAGAACAATGGACCGTCCCGTTGCAACACTTTCCTTATGTGGAATTGAGTAGTATTCCACTATAACCTCTCTTCTGTTGTGCAGACGCTCTAACGCTACAATACGAATGATGACTATTGACGATGCTGATTTGCCTCAATTAATCCTCTGATCGAATAAGCACGTCCGTAACGTCTCCTTTTGTTAAAAAAAAAGAAAAGAAAAATGTACTACTCTATTACGCACTTTGCGTATGCTGTAGGTGGTATTTCGGTATTTCACGACCTTCCGCCCTTTTTCGCGGGGCACAAAGGTCCATGCACATGTGCCAAGGTTGATCATCCCATACGATATACCATTGAACAAGCAACACGTACGATATACCGTTCAAGTGTTTAAAATTTCAAATTATAATATTTAGTTTATATAATAATTTGAGTTGTACGTGATATTCGAGTTGGATCTTATGGCAGTCCTCCTTTCTAGGGCGTGTTTGGTTTAAGCCCTCACTCAGGCAGCGTAAATCTCTGGCCTACAACCAAACTAGCCCCTAATCAGTGATAGGCGCCATGTAAGCCAAAATGATATGCACCTCAAGTCCCAATACCTGAGATAAACTGTTAGCAACTTTAACATGCCCGAGGCAAAGCAAAGAGATGTGACGACAGACGACCAGGCCGACGAAATAAGAATCAGGTTTAGATTAAGGTTGATCAACACGATCACTGATCTAGTAATTGACCGCTCATACTACTTTCCAAGTTGTTATAGTCATTGTAGAATCAGGGTCATGACGAACATGGGCCAAAAAATAGGCCAGCTGCCGTAAGCCTCTTTGATACAGCTGGCAGTTGACTAAGAAAATGCATCACTTAGGGTCTGTTTGGTAGAGCTTTAGCTCACGAAAAAACAGCTTCAGTTTTGTATTATCAGTCAAAACAGATTTTTTGACTTATTACAGCTTATGCAGATCAGACCGTTTGGTAAAACAGCTTATCCTGTATGTTCAGAAACAAAGCTGTGAGTGTGAGCTGTGAAAAACTGCTATTTCCAGCTCTACCATCCTAGTATAAAAATAAAAACAGCTTATAACAGCTTATGTCCAAAAGCACTTCTTCCAACTTGCTCTTTGATACAGCTTCACCTATAATCTGAAGTTGAAGTTGCTATTGAAGCTGTATCAAAGGGACCCTTAAGCGTACAAAGTACTATATGTCACAACCGCATGCTTAGTGCAGCCCCAGAAGCTCTAGAGTCGAGAAACCAGATCTTGCATATTAGTGCAAAATACACTCGAAGTCTCAAACTAACTTATAAGCCCTTCACTTCAAGTAGCATCGTCCTCCTCAGTAAACTTCTTGTACTCAGGCTTGAGTTCATGCGTCCCTTGATTTGGTCCTCGCTTGTTGTAGACACACAGATTATTCAGCATCTCCTTCAGGAATTGCTACATAGAAATCAAGCACAGACAGTTGATAAGCAACAGCTTCAATATCGCATATCCAGTAATTGTGATGGTTAGGAAGCTAATGCCTCACTTAAGAAAAATCAAGGGAAGTGAGGGAAATACCTCAGGTTGGTCGGTTTCATGCATTAGCTGCTTCAGTGACCAATTCGGTTGCCTCTCAAAAAGCTTGAATAAGATATTTTGCAGCTCTGCCGGATCTCTTCGTCGTTCTTTTCATGTCCGAAGGTTTTACGGGGGCTGTCTTCTTCTTGTCATGAGCCTGAAAAAAACACAAAAAGAAATACAAGTAATGAGAATGAGAAGCATTATCACATGTATTACCATGTGACATTAACCAGCAACATACGATAGTTTGAATGGATTGATCGACTATGGAAATGTTCCACAGAAAGCCCACTGTTGAGAATAGAAGTATAGAAACTACCAACCAAACAGTAAGGAATTTGACACTAGAGGAGTATATCCATACCTTGGGACCAAAAGAGACAGGGGGTCCAGGCAAGGGTCTCATGCGGTATCCAGTGTCATCTGCAAGAAACTGCCAGTGCAGGCAAAAACTGTTCATTTTACATAGCACTTACACAAAAGACTACCAGCATATAAATAATCATCACTGAAGGGTCACCTCAACTTTTCTTGGTCTAACCATAGACTTATTAGTCCTCTCACGGCATAGCTTTCCATAGTCCGCAAGATTTTCTCTGTGTGGTTTCATGTCAAATTTCTCTCCAACTTTCCCTTCGCATGCAAGTTTCCCTGTAGAAACAGTGTTTTCAAATTGTGTCATACAAAAAAACTACTGTTACATTGTTCAAAGTAAATGGCTGCTTGCAACTAAAGCCCTCTGGATACACAAATATAAACATATAATAGCATAGTTTTTGAAATATTAGCTAAGCATGGTGCTTTGATGTGGGGTGAATAATGTTTTTTTTTCGTTTTACTATGTTAGTTTTACTTTTACAGAGATCTGTGTGATGGGGTGTAAGAAATTAGGGGGAAAAATGGCCGAATAAGTCAACAGGGCAACATGACAAAAGCACCCTCTGCTCTCTGCAGTTCTATATGTACAGGATCAGGAATATGTGAACTGAGAACCTAGAGTATTGTGCAGTAATCACAAACAACTGACTGTGGACACCAAAAGCAACAAAGAACCACATTTTCCTCGTTCTTCCATGAAGTAGGGTGGAGCAAGTCTTTGAGATTCAGACACGACAAATTCACGTGCAACATATTTGGCATTAAAATGAACAGCAAACCACTAACAAAATACTCCTCGCATAGCATCAGAACTGACAGGTTTTAACATTATTCAATGCTGGAGACCATTTGATTGAGTCGGTTATCATGCTACAGCTAACTACAGAAGTAACTGATGCAATGCACCTTTCTAGTCACATGTATTATTTCAAAACAGGCAGGTCTCTAGAACATAACATCAATAATTGTTTTATATTCATAAGCATGTGTTTTAAAGTTAAAATTACCAAATTGTGAATTCCAGGATGGACTTATTTACCAGTGGATTCATATAACATTATATTAACAAAGCAAGGAATAGAATCACACGGTAGTTAGCTAGAAGTACTCACAATAACTAGTGATCTCACCACTGTCAATAACAAGGAAAACATGAGTAAATAGGGATGGAGAAGTACATGCAAAAATCACGCAGAAAATTAAATAAACACGATTCTAACCTTGGTTAGATTCAGAAAAAATGCACATGGGCACAATATCCTTGTGCATATTCAGAGAGTAACTCTTTGGTGCATTGCCACTGTCGGCCTGAACCATCTCCATCTTGATCTGTTACACCATATACCATAATAAAAAGATTAGCTAATGCATTGAAAATGAGTGTTCTTACATATTTTTATTTTATAGATCTGTCTCAAATTGCCTAGAACAAATGGGGCGCATTCATAAATAGAGGTGACTTGGATTTACAGTAAACACGAGTTGCATGAAGCCCAACTTTACATTCTCTGCCACCTCTAAGTATAGGCATAGAAATTGATAACTTGACGTCAAAATTATACATAACTCAGGTCCAACCATCCAAGACCCTCCTGTTTGAGTTCAGACGCCCATGTTCAACAACCAAAAGAATGACACGACACTAAAAGATTCACTACTGCCCATGTTCATTGCAGCTGCCCCGGGAGGGACATTTATTGGTCATTAACAAAAGGAACTACCACACTACTGATGTGCTGACAATCCTTTAACGCTCATAATGATCGTAATCACAATATGAAATCAAAAAGTGATCTGCATTTGCATTAAATCCGCTGAACCTCCATGAGTATGCGAATTTACCAACAACGTACATCCCCCAAGTTCATTTTCAGTCTACCGTTTAGGCAGCAAGTAGCTCGGCACGAATTGATGGACACGCAATGCACAGAGTAACAGCGAACTTCGAGTCGACATGACGAGGGGCCAGTTGGAGGAGGCTTGCCTGGGGATGCTCCTGCTCGTCGAGGAGGGGGTCAAGGGAGAGGACGACCTTGGCGACAATCGGGTTAGGGTTAGGGTTCGCGCCGCCGGCTTCGGGGGCGGAGCAGGAGGCGGCGGAGGTGGAGGCGGCGACGGCCTCCTGCCAGGCGCGGGAGACGACGGGAGGGCACTTCATGAGCCACACGGAGCGATCCGACCGCGCCGTCTCCAGGTGCCTCGCCTCCCCGGACATTGCCGCCGGATCGGCGGTGTTCCGGCGAGTGGTTGGGTTCATCCCGGAGCCAGGAGAGCTCCGTTGAGTGGTTAGCGTGCCGTGGTCGGAGCGCGGCCCGCAGCGCGGTGGAGGGCAGGAGGAGGGACTCGGTGAGGAAAGAAGCGGAAGCGATCACGGTGAGATCAATATAGAAGACGCCGAGATCACTTGGGTTGTTAGGGTGGAAATCGAGACCAGACTCAGTTGGGCCGGACGTGGTTACGCGTTTCGTGGATCCAAATTGAAGAATGGGCTGGCATGCTGGTCTATACAGAAAGGCCTGCTTTTAGGCCCAAAGTTCCTCCTGCTTGCTGTTCTTTTTTTTTTTTTGAACCATAAGTGCCTCTTTTTGGCTTTGGTTCACAATTGATTTTGAAACTTATGTGGGTTCTTATTGTATTTGAGATTATCCATTCTTTTGTGTTAAATTTGAGCACAACAGTTTTAATGACTGAAAATATAAGACATACAGTACAGCTGAGTTAAACTGCACAGTATATGCTAACCTTTTCGGAATTTAATACGAGTGCACATATGTATGCGCGTACAGATGTTAAGCCTTCCAGAAATCGGCTGTCAAACAGCTTTCAGAAAAAGCAATTAACTTGGACTGAACTTTCAGGAAATATCCAAATTCATTGCTAGACGTGTCAATCGTGTTAGCTGAGCACGCGGCCAACATGATCCTAGTGCCGCGCGTAGCCAATCCAGTGACAACACCACACGTAGCGCTGCGGCGCCTGGAAGAGCCCTGGACGGCGAGCCGACGACGACGAGTCCGCCCGCCCAATCCGTCCCTCCCACTCCGCCCCTTTCCTGGCCGCGCTAGCACATCGCAGGCACGCACCAGCACCAAATCGACCAAGCATCGTCCTCCCCTTCGCCTCGCCCTCGCGGCTCGCGCGCCCGCTGTCCTCGCGCGGTCCGTCCCATACCGCTCGTCTCCACGCCCCAAATCCGGTTGCCTCCCGCAACCAAAGTGCCGTTTCCCCACGCCTCTCCCCATCCGCCCTGCCGCCCGCCCACTTCTCCTCCTCGTGCTCCGGCCCTCCCCGGAGCCCTCTCCGGCGACGCCTGTAGCCTCGTCGCGAATCTAGGGTTCCCCGTTCCCGCCGCCGACCGGATCGCGCGCAGCCTCCGCGATGCTGCCGTGCGCGAGGTCGGTGCTGCGGAGGAGGGGTCTGGCGCCCCTTCTTCGCAGGTGCGGCGGGGAAGGTAAATGCGCTGCCGGGGCAAGAGAGGCCCTCGCCAATGCCAGGTGCACAAGCACGCTGGCCGGGCTCGGCGGCGGCCGATCAATCGAGGCCCGGGGCCGGTGGGCCGATCCGCTCCCGCGAGTAGGGGCGGGGCCGATGTCGCACACGCAGACGAGGTCCTTCCTCGGGTGCGGCGATGGGGACGAGGGGAACGTACTCTCCAAGGTCTACGAGGAGAGGCGCGTGATGGGGTATGCTGAATCCAGCCGGTCAAACTTGCCGTTGTCCCCTTTATTGCTGTATCTGACATGAAAATCGTTGGTGATTGTGATGGTTCTGGTGTTATTAGGTACTCGCCGGAGCAGATGTTTGCTGTCGTCGCGGCAGTGGACCTCTACGAGGATTTCGTGCCGTGGTGCCAGCGGTCTAGGATTATTAGACGGCACGATGATGGCTCATTCGATGCTGAGCTCGAGATTGGATTCAAGTTCCTTGTCGAAAGTTATGTGTCCCATGTGGAGATGGAGAAGTTCAAGTATATCAAGGTGAGCATCGTATGATGGATATGTCATTACACAGCTAGGCACTGGTAGCAAAGAGAATTAAAAACAACTTCAGTAATAGCTCTCTTTCAAAGAAACATACGGATCTTGTTCAATCGATCTTGTGATTACTTGATATGCCTATCACGAAACCAGTAGCATAGTTTATCTGGTATATGTGAAGCCAACGACAGTATTACTTGATATGCCTATCACGAAACCAGTAGCATAGTTTATCTGGTATATGCGAAGCCAACGGCAGTATTAATTCTTTGTTTGTAGTATTGAGTTGCAAATGGGTATATACTATTGTAAGGAAGTATTACTGTGGCTTGTTTTAGTTTTCGGCTCATTGCTTGCTGATGGTGATACTTCTGGTCTGGTTTCTTTGTTGGTCGGTGTAATTTTTTTATATGTATTATGTATAATTCTTAAGTTCTAAGTTCTTTTAACAAACTGTATATTTTTTTGGGGTGCTAATGTTCATTTCTGCTATTCAAAAGGAACATGTTAAATAAAACAACAATAAGCTACATTTGGGTTCCCTTTGGTGATTGTTAGTGGCAGAATTGCAAGGGAACATATATTGTTGTTGGTTGGGATTTCCTTATATCCTGAAATGTTATTAGTGCCTATAAAGGTTTTCATATATATGACATGTTCCTTGATAATTCATCATTTCTTGCCACTGAAAAAGGATCTGTGTTGTAGCCAAGTGGTGCCAGTTATTATAGAATACTAGTATTGCATTACACTTACACCAGCCGGAATAGCTATGACCAATGACTACTATCGGTGGCAATAAATGTTAATTGTGAATCTAGTATTTTGTAGCTACACTGAATTAAACTTGCATTGATTGATTTGAATAACTCTGATTTCGTACTTTTACCAGTTTATTGCTCGCATGTGTGAGGTAAAGCTTTTGTTTGAGGACAGCTCGAATGCATTGCACATTCATGTGGAATAGAAATGACAGGATGTACATGGATATGGGTGCTTTCCAGTTTTTGTAATTGATATGGCAGTGTGTTTTGTACTGCTATATCTATGCTGTGTTCATAGTTTTCTTCATGCTTGAGGAATCACATTGTATTTTTTACGCCTCTAACTGGTGTTGCCTTCGTGCAGACAACAGCATCTGAAAGTGGACTTTTCGACCATTTGATAAATGTTTGGGAATTTAAGCCTGGTCCTGTTCCTGGGACCTGTGACCTCTATTTCTTAGTCGACTTTAAGTTCCAATCACCATTGTATCGTCAGGTAAGCCTCTTGCATTATTGCACATCAATTAACTTGTCATGCAATATCTTACAGTGCAAATCTTTTTCATATCAGGTTGCATCAATGTTCTTCAAGGAAGTAGTTTCACGTCTAGTGAGCTCATTTAGTGATCGGTGTTTTAGAATATATGGACCTCCTGTACCAGTACTGGAAAATACGTATGGACAAGGTAGATGAAAAATGGTATAACCCAATTTTGAAGGATGTGCCCTTCATGAATACAGAGGATTTGTTGCTGTCGTCACATAATTCTTCCTTTGATTATGGCATTACAGTGCCATTTAGGTTATGTCAGGGAAGAGGTTTTACAAGGAAATCAGCCGAAATCATCCATCGGCTGTTCCTGAGATTCTTTTTTTATATGTACCACTAAACTCGCTTCCCATGTATAACAAGTTCACAATGAAGTTGTCATTTTTTACAATTGTTTACTCTGTCAATCAGGCCTTGATGAATCTTGAAGCATTTCTAGATCCTTGTACACCATAAGTCCATGTCATCATCTAGAGACAATTCATCAGCTCATGGTTTAACAGCATTCCATTGACTGGAACTGAGCTTGGCTCAGGCGGTCGGGGAATGGAGCTGTGAAGATAAATTTCTACTACTACCTAAAATCTAGTCTAATATAAAAACATGTAGCTTCTCCTACATTGGATCTCCTTTTTTAACAACATTCACATTGGAACTGGGCGGCGAACATCTTGTTACTAGCACTATAGCAGCATGTCAGTCGGCACTGGCGACATCACTCTTCAAAGTTGTTACCGTTTCTGGATGTCACTGTAGATAGAGTGCAAGAGCGCAACAACTTTTGTTCGCAAAAAAATAACTGAAATAATCCGACACTCGACACTAGCACCCACCACCCAGCAGAGACCGCGCGATTTTTCCTGCGGCCCTGCCCAAGCAGCTCGATCTCAGTTTCCAACGCCTGGCGAGGAACCTGGGGAAATAGGCGCCACTAAGCTGTTGCATCCCTCGCACGGCCCAGCTAATCCGACGAGGCTGGCCACGAGACTTGATAGCCTCCGCCCCGCCGCGCCCTGCTTAACCACGTCAATGTCGCCCCCGACCGAGCACTCGCTCTCCTCGCCGTTGGCGCACCATTCGCCCGGCGTGACGCCGTCGAGGGACCGCCGCAGCAGCTCCCCGTCGATCCTCTGCAGCACCGCGTCGTCGTCGCCGAACCGCCCGGCGAAGGCTGCCCCGCTGTTGACCATGGCGTCGTACCAGAACCGCGGGTCCACGCCCGGCGGCGGCGCCACGAACCGGACGCTGTGGTTGACGGTTCTGTTCCGGAAGCGCGGCGAGTTGGCCGCGACCGTCTGGAAGTAGAACTCCATGGGATCCATGGAGTTGCTGAAGTACATGAGCAGCGTCCGGGCCAGGTTGTCGGGCGCCGCCACGCAGTGCTCCACGAACTCCCGGCTCAGGATCGTCCAGCGGGAACCTTTGAAGAGCTCGAACGCGTCAGGCTTCTCTCGCTGCCCCGCCGAGAAGGAGACCTCGGCGTTCGTGCGCTGCAGGAGATTCTGGTCGAGAACAACCACCTGGTGGATTCCGGAATCCGCCTTGTGCTCGATGAAGCTGAGGTCCCTCGGCACGGACGAGAAGGCGTGGAGAAGGTCTGCACGGGCCGCAGAAACACCATCATCAATCGTCGTCAACAACACGATCACACAACGCGATAGACAGCCTCTGAACGGAACTCACCGTCCTGCGTGACGAGCGGGTAATCCTCGGCGCCGAGCGTGACGAGCCAGTCCCACTCCTGCCCGACCTTCATCAGGATGGCCGCTCCCCGCAGCACCGCCGCGACGGACGACGCGCCGCGGCCGTCGACGGGGTCCCCCTTCCCGACGACGTGCACGTTCCCGTACTCGAGGAACGCCCGCTCCGACCGCACGTAGCCGGCCAGCCTGGCGCGCTCGTACGCGCCGGCCCCGGCGTCCAGGTGCAGCAGGTACCGGTTGCGCGGGTGGTACACGGCCTTGAGCAGCCGCGTCACGCGGAGGCTGTCCCCGTGCCCGCCGCTGATGTGGTACGCGAACACCGGCGGGTACCCGGGCCCGCGCCGCGGCACCCGCGCCGCCGCCGCGGACATGTCACTGGCGGCGTCGGGGCTGTACTGGTCGGCGTACCCGTACGCCGCCGGGCGGTGGCCGAAGAAGAAGGCGCTCGACACGTAGGTGAGGACCAGAACGCCGGTGGTCGCGGCGGCCAGCGTCGCGAACGCGGACCACGGGGAGCACGCCGCCGAGAGACGGGGAGCGGGAGCCATTGCTCTGTGTTGGAAGCTCCGAAACATGCGGCCGCGCGGCGGCGTGGTCGCTGGGAAATCCTTCCGCCCCAGATCGCTACTAATAATTTGCAGGCGTCAACGGCTCGACTCAACGGTAGCTGGCAGATGAACTGGCTTTGGGATCGTGGAGGAGCAAAACATAAGCACTTACGCCGCGACGCGATGATACGGCATCGAGTATGATCTCGGGCACGACGGGATGAGGGCGTATGTTTTTTTATTTTATTTTACTTCTCGTGCTTTTCTGTTCTGCACTAGGCGCGGGGCATATGGAGACACCCCCAATGACGTGCTTCCAAGCTCGGGAGCCGGCCGGCAAAGAAAGGACGAAACCGTATAGTATAGGTGAATGGAAGGTACGGAGCTACGGGATACGGAAGGTGGGAGCAAGGGACAACGGAAGTATCGAGCCAACAACGTGACGGGGGATTCCGCTTTCCGGTGTGTTGCGGTGGTGTGGCTGCGACTGAACACACTTCTCAATTGTTGGCGTCGCAACTGATCTCGGCCCCCTGCACGATGAGAAGTCCAGATCAGAGTAGCTCTGTTGTCACGTTGTAACTCTCGAATCTCGGCGGCACGTTGTTTCACCTGTACCAGGAACGAGAGAGACTTAAACAATTTTAGCGAATTTATACATTGATCGACTGAATAAAGTGCAGAGATAAATACATGAACTACATACGTGTACGCCTATACCAAAGGATTGTTAGTTGTATCTTGGCGCGAAGGTTTTGGTCTCGAACAGGAAGTTTTTTAGAAACCCAGAACAATTTATGTCTAATCTCGCCATTCTTGCTGCCTGATCATCCCGAATTACGGATGTAAATTTGGGTTTGGGCGCTTACGGCGAGTCAAATTGCAATTATACTATGCTGCATCAGGTGAGGCAAGGCATTGACATAATTTCCAGTTTGACTCTGGTAGCAGGCCTGCAAACTGGTCCAGCAGGTTTGCCCCAGCTAGGCTTCACAGTTGGCATGACCTTGTGCAAATTGGGTCGCGGCAAGTACAAGATGTGGGCCTTCTGTCATAATCTTAAACTGGGCTTGGGTTTGCAGCAGAATTATGGATCCAGAGGGACTGCCCGGGCCTACCTTCTTAAACGGTCCTTTTTCTCGTCCTGCCTCGTTTCTCCCATCTCCATTACAACGGCGTTTTTCTCGGTACCATCAGAAAAATCTCATCGATGTGTCACTGACAACTGGACCCATTTATTAGGACACATGGTCCAGTGTTCTTTTATCTTCAAATCCAACTGATGTCTTTGGGTGTCGCGGGTATGAAAAACAAATTTCTTTATACCATTAAAAAAATAAACTTTGACACGAGTAACCACTGTCCATCACAAGGCACGCCTGTTTCATTCCTTTCCCCAAACCCGCTATAGATTTCTCTCCGAATTAATCCTTTCCAAAAAAAAAGAGAGATTATTCTCTCGGTAGTTTTCTTTGTTACAGTCCTTTGTTTCCCAGTTTCCAACCAGAAGTAGTTTTATAGTGCGCCTACCAATTTTTTTAAGGTCCCAGTCCCGCGGTAGCATGGCCACAAGGAACACAAGACTAGTCCAACAACTGCACTGCATAAAAGCCTGCCGTGTGATGAAATGGAACCAAACCAACCGGTGTGAAAAAAGATAAATGCTCGTGATGTGTAAGGAAAAAAAGAGAAGCGTGTGGCATATATCTCACCCCTGATTGACCATTTTAGCCCTACCCAACAGGCTAATACTTGCCAACGTTGACTCATACAAAGTCAGAACCGTCAAACAATCGTGATTGAACTGATCAGGACCTCATCACCCAAAGTGTACCACCCTGAGACACATTCGAGTTCCAGGCAAAACCAGAAAAGAAGCGGCAGTTGGCATCTGTCCAGAAAAGATTGGCAAAAAGGAGCAAAACAGAGAGACGGCGAGACCGTCACCGTATCATACTTGCCCTTTCCCTTGCAGCTAAAAATAATCTCACTGCCGGTACAGGTACAACGGAGACCTAGACGGTGGGCCCTGTCTAGCAATCCACGTTATCCATCGCGCCCCGGGCGAACCATGGCCCTTGGATCCAGCTGAAGCTCGCATCGCATGCATTCGCGCTCTTCCTGCCTAGTGCCTTCCAAGAGCGGAAGCGGAAAGGAAAATTAACAGGACGGCGAAGCCTTCAAAAAGCCAGCTCCCCTCCTCCTCTCCCTTGCAGACAGCCAGCCACAGCGCAGCGGTGTTTGTGTGTTGCGGGGTGTGTGTGTGTGTGTCTGCACGAGAGACCAAACACCAACCTCCCCCACCCCCATCCCTCTGTGCGTCCCCACCTCGCCGCCGCCTTCGCCGACGACGACGCTCGGTCTCTGCCCCCGAGGTGAGCGACGAGGCCTTATCCCTTCACCCCTTCCTCCTCCCGGGTC
This sequence comes from Chloris gayana, assembly GCA_031894775.1. NCBI lineage: Eukaryota > Viridiplantae > Streptophyta > Magnoliopsida > Poales > Poaceae > Chloris > Chloris gayana. The sequence continues at coordinate 239,964 of JAUNZO010002782.1, forward strand.
GATCGCCGGGCGCCGCGTAACGGATTGGTTGCCTTGTCGGTGGCGGCGCGCGTGGGGAGGAGGCGGCGCCAGCGGGCGATCGGCGCGGCGCGCACCGATCTTAGCGCCGGTGGCGTCCGATCGCTTGGCAATCGTTCCGGTGCTCGCCGATCTCCTCGTTTATTGGTTGAAATTTTTTTATGGCGGCTCGCATCCCCGCGGATGCTGTTGGTTCGGGCTGCAGTTTATTAGGGGCGGCGGAGCGAGATTGGATGCGATGAGGAGGCACCGGTGTGCCTTGAGTGCTCGCGTTTTGATCGGTTTTGGTGGGAGGGATTGATGTCGAGGAGATCGGGATAGGATTTGGGGAAGGGAGGGATTGTTTGGAGCGACTGTTGGGAAATCTCATGGTGCGAACTTTGGCCGCAACATAGCGAGGACCAGCAGCTTATGGAGGAGTTCTAGACGCAAATAAGAAGGAAATGGGAACACATTTATGCGTATTTCAACAGTATTTGTTCATTATGTTTGTTTAATCTCATGTTTCCAGTGACATTTTATGTTCCACGATGTTCTGGTAGAATGTGGTACCGTTGCATTGACCCATATTGTTGTTTTTTGAATGGCAGATTCGTAGGCGCCAGGAAGTGCATGGGGAGAAAGGATGCCAGAGTTGCGTAGTGGAGTCAGGCAATCACGGTTGAAGGCAAAGAAGGTCGAGGATCTCGTGGCTCAGGACCCTGCCGAGAACTTGGTCGTGGCGGCCCCTACCGTGGCAGGAAGACGTGGTAGAGGAAGGGGTGGGAGGGGTGGAGGAAGAGGAACAGCGAGGGGAAGAGCAGCAGGAAGAGGGAGAGCTGTTCCAGTAATCGACTTGGACCCTGAACAGCCTTGTGAGGTCCTGCCGGGTGGTGCTCAACGCATAGAGGAAGCTGCCGATAAAGTTGTGAAGATGAATGGTGGTAGTGCTGAGAAGAATGCTGGAGCTGATGATGAAGGGACTACAACTCCAGTCCCAGAGAAGGTATTTACACTTCTGTTTTTGTTATCTATTTTCTGTCGTTGCTTGCCTGCTTCCCATGGTGGTATTGTTTCATGCTGTTTGGGGTACTGTTCCTTGTGAGGGTGTTCTAGAAACCGGGGTAGTGACAACATGTAGATTCTGGCATGGTATCATGTGACACATCGACTATGGATTATGGTGGTGGATACTTGCAATGCATCTAGATGACTTTAGATACACCTATCGCGTGTGCAGCTATTTCTAACTCATCTTATATAACCAATAATCAAATGACATTACAATACCACTCTCCTATTTTACTGTTGTTATAGCTCCTATATCTGAAAGAGATCCATACCATTCATAGCCGGAGGTACTGCTTTCTCTAAATATTTAGGATGGCTTGCAGTTCTAGTGCGCTTTAACCTAAATAAGATATGATTGAATAGAAAAATTATGGATTCAAAATGGGCACGGTTGTCTCAAACATGCAGGTTGTGTTTTTAGACATAAGCTTGGATAACACTTGTTAGTATCATAATATAGTGAAACAGAAGTCTAATTTAGAGATAAATGTGAAGTTCAGGCTACAGCTTTGAGTAGCCAACTTGAATTTTAGCTATATATAGATGGGTGTTTAACTGTGTTTTTTAAAGATGTCAAAGTTCATTTCCTTGGACCTGGGGACATGCCTGATTGCAGCATCTCACATTCGGATTGTTAAAGCCTGTATGTGAGACCTGGCAAGGACTATAGAGACAACACATATCCATTGTCTGCCTTTGAGTACTCGAAAGCTGGATACAAGCTGTCATCGTCCAAGACCATTTTGCTGTGTGCTTGTATCTAGTAATGCATATATTCTGGTTTTTGCATATAACCATCTATACATCAACTTCTGTTGGGTGTTTATTTGCATAACCGCTCTTTTAAAATATGTAATTTGCATTATTTGAATTTTATAAACCGATGCCTGGATTGTTCAATTAAAAATGCATTTCAGATTCTACGGTTGTGATGTCTATACTTAGAATTGCAAGTAAAGGATGGGATGTTTGGAACTCTTTTGGTCTGGTAACGATTAATATCTTTTGCAGGTTCAAGTTGGCCATTCTCCCCAATACAAGGTAGAACGAAAGTTGGGTAAGGGTGGCTTTGGACAAGTTTATGTTGGCAGAAGGGTTTCTGGTGGAACAGAGCGCACTGGACCGGATGCTTATGAGGTTTTTCTCTAGTTTTGTTTCTTTTCTTTAATAAGCATTGTATGATATGATATTATGTTAACACATGGCTTATCAATTGCAGGTTGCTTTGAAATTTGAGCACCGCAACAGTAAGGGTTGCAATTATGGCCCTCCATATGAGTGGCAAGTCTACAGGTAAATTATTTTTTTATACCACTTAACATATTTTGTATTTTGAACCCGAGTTAAATTAGTGAAGGATCTTACCACAGTGTTATCATTAATGCCTTCTTTAAAAATTTGGTTTTAGTGCTCTGAATGGATGCTATGGCGTACCATGGGTTCACTACAAAGGCCGCCAGGGGGACTACTATGTTCTGGTTAGTGGTTATTTAAACAACTATCTAAATTGTCTGGGTGTAAATCATAGAATTGATTGAAGAGCTAACTGTACTACTGTTTCAGGTAATGGATATTCTAGGACCTAGCCTTTGGGATGTTTGGAACTCTTTTGGGCAGACGTAAGATATTTATGTCCAATCTCCCATCTGCTTACTGTTTTCAGCCACATTTTCAAAGCAACTGATTCGTTACTAATATTTGGTTCAGGATGACACCTAATATGGTTGCTTGCATCGCTGTAGAGGCAATTTCTATACTTGAGAAGCTTCATGCAAAGGGGTACTTGGTCTTGCCATATGTATTTTTCTTGACATACTATATCATGCCGTATTTATTTTGGAAATCTCATGCCAGGTTTGTTCATGGAGATGTTAAACCAGAGAATTTTCTACTTGGCCAGCCTGGGTCTCCCGATGAGAAAAAACTTTTTTTGATTGATCTTGGTTTAGGTATGTTGTAATTTTCTGCGATAGGTATCTTTTTCAAGCTTTCACACTATGTTTTGGCTGAGCATCTCCTGCACCATATAGTAATGTTTGAATTGGTGTAAACCTGCATAATGCTAGTGTAAAATTTGAGTTACATGTGCTTATTCCTACCATTTGTGCTGTCAGCATCGAGATGGAAGGAAGGACCATCTGGGCAACATGTTGAATACGATCAGAAGCCAGACATTTTTAGGTTTGTTTTGAACTAAAAAATAATTTAATCTTCTTTTCCATATGCTGACTTTACCAAGTACCCTTTTCCGAACAGGGGTACGATAAGATATGCCAGTGTCCATGCCCATCTCGGCCGCACTGGTAGCCGGAGGGATGATTTGGAATCGCTTGCATATACATTGATATTTCTCCTCAGAGGAAGGTTACCCTGGCAAGGCTATCAGGTTATAATCATTATAGTCAGACATTTTCATCGTGGACTTTCATTATGTCACTTTCATGTTCAATGAATTGAAAATAACATGTAGTTTTTACCGATCATTTGAAGCTGCAGAAAGACATCACTTCATTCTTCATATCTGATTTTCTATGTAGTTTAAGTTGTTCTTTGATGAATGCTTCTTAATGCTGCAGGGAGAGAACAAAAGCTTTCTTGTATGCAAGAAGAAAATGGCTACCTCTCCTGATCTATTGTGCTGTTTTTGCCCGCCTCCGTTCAAACTTTTCCTGGAGACTGTGACGAATATGAGATTTGATGAAGAACCAAACTACTCGAAGCTTATTTCCCTTTTTGATGAATTGATTGAGCCCCAGCATCTGAGGCCTATTAGAATTGATGGTGCATTGAAGGTTATATGATATGGAACTGGAGTTCTTGTTTTTGACAATTTAGTGATGCTCTTATATTTGATAATAACTAACTCAATTCAAAATATTTATATGCAGGCTGGACAAAAGCGTGGAAGATTGCTTGTAAATCTAGAGGAAGATGAGCAACCAAAGAAAAAAGTTCGAATGGGAAGTCCAGCTAATCAGTGGATTTCAGTTTATAATGCTAGAAGGCCTATGAAGCAGAGGTATGTGAGCAAATAATAGTTCTTTTATGCTGTGCGCATGAAAAGGTTCCGTTTGGCATTGCACTGGCTTTTCAAAAGTGCTCATTTATTTCCTGTTGTGGTTGTTAGTTTTGTTGGAGAACATCTTTTTAGGATTTGTTACAACAGAAATCACACTAGGAAGGGAAAATGGTGTTCTTGTGTGATTATATTCGTACCAGTCATACAAATTATGGTGTGAATATTAATTATTTGCAAAAAAATGTTTTAAGAATATGGATAGGGTTATAGGCATACTTGGTTCAGTCCATGCACATACAGTTTTTGTTTCCCAGTGGCAATGTTTTCTAAGTAGAGCTAATGCATGTGGATTTTCTGAAGCCATACTGTTCTTATTGCTTCATGTTACGAAACACGTGTTGATGCTTCAAATTTACCAGCACCAGTATTTGTATTGTTAGCGTGTTCCCATTTCAAACAGAGCTACACCAGTCATAAGCTAATTGTAACAACTCGGGATTTTTGCTTTCAGATACCATTACAATGTAGCAGATGCCAGGCTTCATCAACACATAGAGAAGGGTAATGAAGATGGATTGTTCATTAGCTCAGTAGCGTCTTCAACAAATCTGTGGGCCCTCATTATGGATGCAGGAACGGGCTTTTCATCCCAAGTTTATGAACTTTCACCCATATTTCTTCATAAGGTACGGTCTGAAGCACAATTTGTGTCACACAGCAGAGGCTTCCCTTGCTGTACTTGTTTAAAAAAACAAATATTTTCTATGCTTGGTTATATCTTGATGTCCTAAGTTGCATTTTGCATTATAGGATTGGATTATGGAACAGTGGGAAAATAACTTCTACATCAGTGCAATAGCAGGTGCAACGAATGGAAGTTCTTTGGTGGTCATGTCAAAAGGTCTGCCCAAATTGATGTTTCATTTAACTGCTTGCATGATGCATCTGGAGTTGCAATAGTTTTGGTTGTGCTACTATTTATTCCTGGAAGACATGTAGTTGTTGAATTTCTATTCGCTTTCTTTATTTCTCTTGAGCATGCAGGAGAACTGCTCATCTTTATATTAAGAACATTAGAAGGTCCAAAATAGACTGTTACACAAGAAAGTAAATCATATTTGAAGCTTGATAATACCATTTTACTGTGTAAAATGAGGCCTGCTGACTATCTTGAAGAATTTTTTTAGAAACACAGAATGGTAATGTCTCTTTTCATACTGTTAGGTCCTTGTAAAACTAGTGTAGGTCTTTGATTGATAATACACATGTGATTTGACTGTCATGTTATATTTGGCTTGTTTGTTCATCCCTTTACTTTCCGATATCTCCATCGAATTTCTAAATCTCGTTTACTCTTGGTCTTGCATTTCCTTTTGAGAGTTGTCACGCGGTCTGAAATAGTTATTTGCTGTTGGGAAAATCGGTGTCCCTAGACTAACACCGACTTCCTAGAAATGGTACCAAACCGGTGTGATACCACTTCTTCCGTGGACCCAAACCCAACCTTCTAACTATATCGAGGAGACCTTCAGCTTACTCTACTAACTTGGGAGACCAACTCTCTACAAAATAGCTCAACCTTTATTCATAACATACACTTGACACAAGACACAACATTCTTCGTGGTTACACACCACTACTATCCATCAGGACTCGCAATAACACTCCTAGACTCTAAGACACATCATGGCAACCTTTGCCATGCCTTCACATGTGGTGGCACCTATGGCTCCATGGCATATACACACTAGCACACCATGGCAACCTTGCCATGCTACCTAGGACACAATGACACTTCAAGTCATGGCCCCTTAGGGGAGGGAGGCACCCCTATTTATACTTGTACATGATCACTAGGATGTTGCCATGTGGCAACATTCCACACCCTTCTAACCAAAATATCTAGCTCTAGAATATTCTCATCCTTATCCTAATATCTAGATATTTCTTACCCTACATAAATATCTAGTTTCTAGACTATTCTTTACTTTGCCATGAAGAAATAGTTCTAGACTCTTCCATGGCAAATATCTTCTCTCTTGTGCTTTCCCAAATATTCTAGAATATTCCAAGTATGCATTGCCATAACTTAACACTCCCTCTCAATGCATACTTGCTCGGATCTTCCGTGCTCTACCATTGCGAGCCTTCTTCTTCTCTTGTCTCTTCATTGAAAAAGTTGACTCAGCCTTTATCTTGGTCTCTTCATTTTTCTCACTATTAGACAACCCTTCTTTCTTCTTTGATCTCCTCCATACTTGCCCTTTGGTCACTTCTTTATATGAAGGCAAAGTAACTCGAGGAGGTGCGAGTAGTGACATACCTTACACTTGGTTTCTTTCTCATTCTCCAATTCCTGTCACTTGCTTCTTGAGCCTTCTTCATCTGTAGAATGCACTTTTGTATCTTCATGCGCTCCATGAATAACCTCATCATTCTCCATCAATAAAGGCTCTATCTCCTCATTCTCAACATCCTCATCTTCGTTGGGTGGAGCCTCCAAGTCTTCATCTCTAACATTCTCAAATACTAGAAGCTCATTAGAAATATTTGAGTCTCTCACCTCGGTGGAGAAGCCTTCTTCCATGTCCCATTCTTCTTCTTCATCATCTTCATCTTGGTCGGACGATAGAGTGTCACTTGCAGTCAAGTCCTCCACAAAGTAAACCTCATCATCCTCAATTGTGAGGCCTGCCTCTCGCATCCCATTCTTCTTCACTAAGACACCCACTTAGTGCCACGTCCTTTGTAGCAGCCACATTTCCTTCCGAGACATTCCGACAGTTCCTAGCAAGATGTCCTTTCTTGCCACATTTGAAGCATTCTCCTCTCTTTCTTCTTCTCTCCATCAAATCTTCTTGATCTTCCTCTTCACTCTCTAGTTGAGCTCCCTCCGAATGTTTGCTCTCCATTAGGCAACGTCTACCACCTCTTGTCCACTCCTTCGCCTCTCTTCGCCCTCTTGAGGGGCCCTTTTCCTGATGAAGAGTGCCTCCTCCTCATCTCTCTCATTCAAGGTGATGTTGCCCATTTGCTTGGCCAATGCCTCTTGATTAGCCAGCAAATTCTCCAACTCCACTAGTGTTGGCTGCGTTGGCCAACCCCTCACCGCAGCAATAAACCCGTTGTACTCGGGTCTAAGGCCATGGATGATGATCCGCTTCATCCGAGCCTCACCGACCTTCTCCTCCGGTCAAGCCGAGATATCTCACGACATATACTCTTCACCTTTGTAAAATATTGACTAATACTCAAAGTGCCTTGTGAGATACCCGCAAGCTCATTCTCTAGGAGCTGGAGTCGTGCCTCATTTTTCTTGCAGAATAGCTTCGCCGGTGTCTCCCATGCCTCCTTCGGTGTCTCTGCATCTCGGATATGCTCCACTAGGTCCTCCTCGATCGTCGTCTTCAAGACAAACATCGCTTTTCCTGCCTTGATTCGCCACTTCCTCAAAGAACTCTCTCTTGCCGGAGGATCCGTCGCGGTGCACGAAACGACCTCCCATAGATCCTGCCCTTGCAGGTATGACTCTATGCAGGTCCTCCAATAACCATAGTTATGGCTATTGAGCTTCTTCATGCCACTGCCTGCGCTCAAGAAATCTGCCATCTCTACCGACGCCCTGCGTCAATTACACTTGGTCCCAGGACTAGTGTTCTTCACGATCCCAGACCGTGATCTCGCGCGATCTCTCCTCTAGCGCCGCTCGATGCCACCGAGCAATATAAGCACCCTGTGCTTACCGACTGCACCGACCAATGTAAGTGCCCCGCACTTACAACAGACTCCTCCCTCTATTGGCAGTCCCGGACCACCCCTGCTCCGATACCAATTGTTGGGAAAATCGGTGTCCCTAGACTAACACCGACTTCCTAGAAATGGTACCAAACTGGTGTGATACCACTTCTTCCGTGGACCCAAACCCAACCTTCTAACTATATCGAGGAGACCTTCAGCTTACTCTACTAACTTGGGAGACCAACTCTCTACAAAATAGCTCAACCTTTATTCATAACATACACTTGACACAAGACACAACATTCTTCGTGGTTACACACCACTACTATCCATCAGGACTCGCAATAACACTCCTAGACTCTAAGACACATCATGGCAACCTTGCCATGCCTTCACATGTGGTGGCACCTATGGCTCCATGGCATATACACACTAGCACACCATGGCAACCTTGCCATGCTACCTAGGACACAATGACACTTCAAGTCATGGCCCCTTAGGGGAGGGAGGCACCCCTATTTATACTTGTACATGATCACTAGGATGTTGCCATGTGGCAACATTCCACACCCTTCTAACCAAAATATCTAGCTCTAGAATATTCTCATCCTTATCCTAATATCTAGATATTTCTTACCCTACATAAATATCTAGTTTCTAGACTATTCTTTACTTTGCCATGAAGAAATAGTTCTAGACTCTTCCATGGCAAATATCTTCTCTCTTGTGCTTTCCCAAATATTCTAGAATATTCCAAGTATGCATTGCCATAACTTAACATTTGCTATTTGCAGGAACTCCTTACACTCAACAGTCTTACAAAGTTAGTGAATCATTCCCCTACAAGTGGATAAACAAGAAATGGAAAGAAGGTTTTCATGTTACATCGATGACAACTGCGGGAAGTCGCTGGGGTGTAGTGATGTCTAGAAACTCCGGTTATTCTGAACAGGTAGTGTAGCAATTGTAATTTCATTAGATGCACAAATCAAATGCAAATTTGCAATGGTACTACCCAGGGCATATAGACTCTCAGGCCTCTGAAAACATCAGAGGCTTTTAGATGGATGACAAAACCCTCATTCTGTTATGTAGATATTAGTTATAAGATCCTTTTCTGAGTCAGATAGAAATGCTTTCACTTCTGTCCAAAATCCAATTGATTGTATTTCGTTTCTCTGTTATGAAATGCAGGTAGTAGAACTGGATTTCCTTTATCCAAGTGAAGGTATCCACAGACGATGGGAGAACGGATATAGAATAACTTCAACAGCAGCCACTGCTGACCAAGCTGCTTTTATATTGAGTATACCGAAAAGAAAGTTGATGGATGAGACACAGGAAACACTTAGAACATCTGCTTTTCCAAGCAACCATGTGAAGGTAATATATATTTCTATTATTGACCACATTATTGAAACTAAGTCAGCGTTTAGTGGCTATAGATGTTTTTGGTTCCTGCACATTTATAGGCATGTCAATATTTTACACTTCAGCTGCAACTTGATGGCCCCATCTAATGTGGTAACTGCCTTTCTTCAGGAGAAATGGGCCAAGAATCTTTACATTGCTTCAATATGCTATGGCCGGACAGTGTCATGAGGCTTTACTCTGCACTGCATTCTGGATCGGGAGAGCACATATTCAAACAAGTAGATATCAGAAAAATCAGCAATTTTTTGTTGCTGCTCTCTGTTACCCTGTATGTGTAGGTAAACTGGTTAAGATGAACCATCTTACCACGGCCAGATTAGGGGTTGAAGGAAGGACAGGACGGAGGTGGAAAGCAGGTAGCTAATAAGCAGGCGAGGAAGATGTGGATGCAGACGCTGATGGCGTCAATGTTTTGCTTTGCCCTTCACTGCTGTGCAAAGCTATAGACGGCTGTGTGCCTCCTGAGGAGGCATGTAATCTGAGAACCCATTGTGTATAGCGTTATCATGTCAATGCATTTTCTGTAGTACAAGCCAAGTTCCATATTTCCGGAACTCTGGAAGTGTTAAGTTATTGTGTGCGAAGAGAACCGAGTGTATTGATAAATTCGGTGTATCCATTCCATTATTCTAATGAATCCCAATCTCATTGCATTAATGCAATAATGTTGCATTACTGGACATCCTGGAATGTTATGCTTTTGTAGTAGTGTTGTAGAATTGGCGTTGTATCGTTAAATCAGCAAGGGAATAGTGTTTTCTGCTGTGAGAACAGAAAAGAAGTTACAGCTAACAAATGGATTAATTGCTTGATCTACGATTGACGCGGGCAAACTGGGAATTTTATAGCGGCTTTGCTTGACCACAGCGTGCGCGCTTTGTCCCTTGCGTCAGTTGCATCAGCAAGTTTTCCTTGTCTGGAACGGAGTGCGCAGCACTGCGTTGCATTACTGGCATTGCCGGCAGCAAGCAGCATGGCAGCTAGCTAGCCAGGTTCCTTTAATTAGGCGAAGCTTTTATGCAGGCGAGTTAACTCGGATCAGATAAGCTCTTACGCCAAGGTCTACTACAAATGTCGCATTACTTATCATCCTCTGGAATGTTATGCTTATTTTAGAAGTATTTACAACCTTACATCATGAGTCACAAGAACGGACGTGCAATGAACAAATAGCACAGTATATAGTAACCCGGTAAGCCCTGCTTAAACATCCAATTAAGAACTAACCAAACCAACTACATAAGGAGAGCAACGATGCTTGTGTTGTGCATCTAGGTTAGCAATTCACTTTCACTCTAAACTTAAACGAGTTCGTTTCCGGCAGGCAGACATCATCATCCGCGCGCTTCAAGCTTGCCCTCCACCAGCTCCCCGGGCGCCGCGCCCTGAGCTTAGCAAAAGAAAACAGACGGGTTGCTACTTGCAGGTGGGTAATAATTAAAGCATGGAACTGAAGTTTAACCGCCTGACGATGAAACGTACCTGGCGTTGCCCCGTTGATCAGAAAGAACAGTCCCGCTCCTAGTAGAGTTGGAACGACCGTCGTCCCCATAATGAACATGATAAGAATGATATCTGCCTCCTTTGCCCCTTTTTTGCGTTTCTCTTCACTGCAGAGACCAGACAGAGAGTTAGGCCCCGTTCGTTTCATGCCCTCTAAAATTTAGCACCGTCACATCAAAGAGAATCTTACTATTTATGAATATTTCGATCAATTTAATGACAAAACCCTATTGACAGATTGGTGTTAATTTTCGAGATGAATCTAATGAGCTTAATTAATTTGTGTTTTTGCTAAAGTGATGCTACGAGTAACCATCTTCTAATTATAACTTAATTAACTTCATTAGATTCGTCTCGTAAATTACTCTAGGGACCTGAAATTTATTTTATAATTAAACTTTATTTAGTACTCTAAATAGTATGATTCTTTTTTAATGTGACAGCTATAAAGTTTAGACCCAGGAAACGAACACACCCTTAGTGCGAGAGCGTGTCACGTGACGTCACATCCCGCAGCATATGCGTCAGACCGACCTATGCATGTTCGCAGCAGCATTGTATATATTGTACTACCTCTCGTCCAAAAATGTAAGAATTTGTTGACTTTTAAAGAACACGTTTGACCACTCGTCTTATTCAAAAAATCTACAAAAAAAATTATTTATTTTTAGACATATTTTAAGTATGACTTCTTTATTTTTGTATTTGTGTAAATATTTTGAATAAGACGAACGGTCAAACGTCGAGTCCGAAAGTCAACAAATCCTTACATTTTCGGACGGAGGGAGTATAACATAGCGAGCCGAGAGAACACGAACTCACGAGTAACAGCTGGTCGGCGGGGAGTAGGCGTTGCATCCATGCACCCGAGTCGAGCCGACGCCGAGGCACGGGTCGACGACGAGGGCACGGAACTGCTTGCCGTCCACGGGCGCCGGCGCCGGGACGTGGGCCGTGTGACCGAGCACAGGGAAGCGGGCGCCGCTAGTGGCGGCGTCTTCAGTGGAGTCGGAGACGGCGCCCGAGCACACCATTGCGGCGAGACGAGGACAAGGAGGAGGAGGGAGCCAAGTAGGCCTGCAAATGGGGCGGGTCCAAACGGGTAATTTGGGTTGGGTTCTAAAACGGCTTGATTTGGAAGGGTTGAAATGGGTTTTTAAAGTTTGCGGGTTGGGGCGGGTTAGGTTGCTCATGACAATGGGTTGGAAGGGGGTTGGAAAGGGTTCGTGCTTTTGGGTTTTCAATGGGTCGTAACCCGTGGGTCCTCACCCGTTTCGCCCCACGGCAACACCGGCTGTCTGCTATCGGTGGCTGCTGAAGGGTACAGGCTCCACGCCGGCTACGTCGTCAGGTACTCCACGACCACGAAGCCCGTTCTACTTGCCGACCGGAGCTGATGAGGACGGATCGTGAAGTGAGTAGCACGTTCTACTTTCATCTACTGTATAGAATGAAAACGAATAAATCACTCGATGAATTAAAAACAACTGCATGGAGGCATATAGGTCAAGGAAAGAATAAATTACATGTGATGTATTCAACTAACTAACTAAATACGGAAAGTATCCTAACTCTACAACCTCCATTGAGATAATTTCTGGTGAGCTTCACCCAAATCCAGCCGTGTTCGTTAAACGCCATGGCGTTCTGCATCTTGTGGCCGAATTGTGGAGGCGGATCTTATGTACGAGCCCGAGAACGCTATTGATGCCATTGGTTGTGTAGTCACGTTCGCGAGAGAGCCGTGTTCTAGGAGAGACCTGCTGCGCGAGCCTCTTCGGATTTTTCCCAAGTCTTAAGGTGAGCTCAAGCGTTGCGAATGTGCGGGTTGCACCATGGCAACTTCCGCGGGTCGAACCCAAACTACGGACTGGTTTAGGGGTAATTAGTGATTTGGGTTGGGTTGGTTTGAGTTTAGGAAAGGATGCGTTGGGTTGGGTGAGGGTTGGAGTTAATCTGTTGACATCGTTTGGGGCGGGGTGGGTGCGGGGCGGGTCTCTGCCCATTTGCAGGCTAAGCCAAGGCTGCTGGGGCGACGATTCGGGAACACCATATCCGATCGGCTTCGGCTTCGTACGCGACTGGCACTGTGTGGCCACTGGGGCTCGCGACGATGATCTACGCGCGCAAGCTGGCAAATATCTAGCAGCGGCTTTGCTTGATCAGAGCGTCGATCTGTGTGAAGCCCCCGCCGCGCTTTGTTCTTTGCGTCCGTTGCACCGGCAAGCGTTCCATATCTGGAACGGAGTGCGCAGCACCGCGTTCCATGACTGGCATGTGCCGGGAGCAGGCGGAATGGCAGCTAGCTATAGCCCGGCTGCTTTTAGGCGAAGTTTGTACGCAACGCAAAGTGTGTTCTTCCGGAAGCTTTCCGCGTTGGGTATTGCTGACGTACGTGTCGATCGCCTGGTAACGTCGTCGTCGATCGGTCACTGCACGAGGGGCCCCATCCGCAGGAGGTGAGCAACAAGTGCGCGTCGTTAATTACGATCTTGTGCTGATTGTGCTTTGTTCTTTGCGTCTGTTTCACCAGCAACCGTTCCATTATTACCGGTATGCCGCCGGCTGCATCGTTTCAGCTTAATTAGCTAGCTATATAGTCTAGCCGAAGCTTTTACGCAGCGCGGTGTTGGAAGATCGGAGATCGTGTTCGAAGACTTTCGCACTGGTTAGTCTTGGCTCCTGGGGAGTGGCATCCATGCACCCCAGTGCAGCGGGCACGAAGAAGGGAAGGGCGCTGTGGCCTGGAACGGAAGCGCCTGCTGTTCATGCATGGGCGGCGCCGCCGGGACACGTGGGCTGTGTGACCGAGCAGAGGGAAGCGGGCGCCGCTAGCTAGTGGTGCCTTCCGTGGAGTCGGAGACGGCGCTTGGGCGGGAAAGGCAACTCCGCAAACAAAGAAAGGTATGAGATCAAGTAACAAAGAAAGAGGAGACATGGAGCCGGCCGCCTGCAGGTTGACACAAATATAATGTTGATGGTGGTTTTTCTCTGTGACTACTGGGAGCGGAGAAACATGAGTGTTGGAACAATGATGGGTGCTTCCTGGCAAGAGCTGGCTGGCACAATTCTAGATGTGATGCTCTGACGATGGAAAAGCTTTGACATGTCGAGACAGGGTCCTGCTAGAGCAACACTCGCAAGTCGACCAAACTCTAGGAGGTCCTGGACACACACAAAGATCGGCGATGAATCTTTCTTTATCGTTTGCTTCTAGATCTTGTAACAAAGTAGCTCATGTGTATGCTAAAGAGGCTACACGGGATCAGCTAAGGGTGGAGTGGCATATAAACCCCCTGCTGTTCTGCGTGACCTTATCCTAGCATCAGTGGCGGAAATTTGCTCTGACAAGACTAGGGCCACTAATTCTTGCTCAAGAAAATTTCTACCAACAAGCTACTACTTAAATAATATAAAAATTGATATTTCATGTGATTTGGCATCATTCACACTTAACTGGTTTAGCATATGCTAGAGTGAATGTCATTCATTTTTTCTACTTGGCTCCTCGTCTTCATCAACAATATCATTTGAACCAGAATACACAAATATAAAGTAATTAGATATGTCACAATTTCAAGACTATGCAAAACTTGAATTATTAAATACTTATTGAACATACTACTAACTCTAGTAGAAGATTGTTTAGGTAGTTTTTAATGCATTTCTTAAAAAAATGATGTAAAATGTAGTCCTAATCAATCAATATTTTGGTATTTTCTTTGCAAGCACTATGATAAATCATTAGTTTTGCCCAATAATCTGATCATAAGATAAATCAATTGATTTAGTACCAATTAGATAAGAGATCAAATAAATGATTAGGGAGGAAAAGATTGCAGTTCTACACCTGCAGCTGTAGCCTCTCGATGGTTGTGTTGCCGGATGGCCACTGGACTATCACGCGACGTGCGAAGAAACTATGCTGGGGCACGCAGGACGCAGCAGCAGGCAAGCTCGTCGTCGGCAGTGCTACTGCACTAGGTTACAGGACACACAGGATCGAATCTGATTGTTCCGCCTTCACCATACTGGCAATTCTACAATCAATTATGGGCCAAGGCTCATGATGGCCCTGAAATTTCAGTAGGATACTCCGATTATTTTTCCCATGACTAGGGCCATGGCCCCACCGGTCCTCTATGCATTTCCGCCACTGCCTAGCATTGTAACCAGGTTGTGTTTCAGTAATGAAGCTCCTCGTTTCCCCTAAAAAGAAAAAACTACGAGTCTCAACTATCCTTTGCTCGGGACGACAGCCAGTCGCCAGATCGAGATCGAACGGTTCGGTGACCTTCTTCCCGCGAAGCAAAACAGGGAAGACAAATACAGCATCGAGCTCCGCAGCGTCGACTGTCTGCCCCCAGATCTCACCTCTCCCCGCCATCAGTTCTCCCGCTCCTGATCTCCGCGGACAGGGGAGCCCAAAACCCTATCCCCTAGCAGCCCCGTCACTTCTCGGCTGCGCCCGAGGAGGCAGGCAGGGTGTGGAGGAGGAGGCGGAGATGGCCTTCATGGCGGCGCTGGAGGCTGATCTGCGCGCGCTCTCCGCCGAGGCGCGTCGCCGCCATCCAGCTGTCAAGGACGCCGCTGAACACGCCATATTGAAGGTACTTGTCTACCAACCCATCCCATATTCACTTGTGATCTCGCTGCGGCCAACCATTTGGCGCCCCTTCCGCTCGATCGCCTGTTCTGGATCCATTTTGCGACTGGAGTGGTGACTAACTACTATTTAGACGTGATGGGGTAGTTGTTTGACTTCGGTGAATGTGACTTTAATCCTGGTTTGATCCTGTGACAACAGTAGGTAGTAAACTGAACTGGTGGTACGGGAGTAGGATTGCCCCACCTGATGATTTTTGGTGATCTCAAGCGGGATAACTAAGGGCCCCTTTGGCATGGCTCTTTTAAAATAGCTCCTAAACCAAAACAGCTCCTCTAGAAAACAGCTCCTCCACCAAAACAGCTCCTCTAGAAAAACAGATTCTTGGAGTGTTTGGCAAAACAGATTCTTGTGCTTTTTTGAATATTTCTGAAAATAGAGTGAAAAGGAACAATGCCCATAATACCCATGGTGTTATACTCATCAATTTCACACGTCCCTTACAACCATATAACCAGGAAATTGCAGCAAAAATCAATTACATAAATGTATACATTCACGTCATCCACATATATGTCATGCACATCACCAGAATATTGCACGGACCGTGATCCAAATATTAACGTCATGCACGTCACCAGTAAAAAGAAAAACAAATACACACATTCCCTTGACATCATACACACATTCACGTCACTTATTACATAATTTCACGTGATTCACCAAAACTGAAATCATGATCCCAGATTTTCAACCAAGTAAATTACAGCACTTCCAAATGATAATGACAAATATTGGAAATCATTCGTTCTCATGATTTAGAAAGGAAAATTGCTCTAGCAAGATCATCTCGGAATTTGTTCATGCTACGGTCATTTATTTCACGAGTTGAATTGTCTGAAGCATTAGATGGAGGAAGATATTTTGCATACCTTTGAGGTATGGTTGGCACATAATCCTGATTCCGATCGCACTTTCGAAAGTGCTTGTCATTTGCATTGTTTTCTCGGACGAAGTTATGAAGGCACATAGTTGCAGCAACTATCATCTTCTGTTTCTCCATTGAATAGCTCGGCATTTTGATATTGATTCTCCACTTCATCTTGAACACACCAAAGGTCCTTTCAACAGCATTCCGAATACTTGAGTGCAGATGGTTGAAATGTTCTTGCTCACCTCTTGGAGGCACTCCTCTTCTCCAATCCGGAATGTGGTATCGTTCCCCCTTGTATGGTGCTAAGTACCCTGGTCGATTTGGATACCCAGCATCAACATGGTAATACTTGCCTAGTCACATTAATGAGAAACAATATAGATTAGTATATGCTTAGCTTACAAGTACTAATCAAGTAATGTGGTTACAGAACACATACCAACAGGAGGATGTGGAAAATCATTATCCTTCAAAGCATGAAACAAAACATTGGTATCATGCATGGAGCCAGGCTGACCAATGGAGGCATATGTGAATCTTAAGTCAAAGTCAACTACAGCCATAACATTCTGTGTTGGTTTGCCACTCCTCCCTATGTATCTGATGTAGTCCTTTGGATGTGGAACTGCACTGATGTGAGTCCCATCTATAGCCCCGATGCAATCTTTGAAGAAAGGCATCATCCTACGATCACCACTAATCCTCTTGTGTGTAGTTGAGAAGTTAGGATCAATGGGTCTTATGTAGTCTTTACACATTCTCACAACCACATGCAGGACGTCACTAAACTTTCTACTAATAGTCTCACTTGAATGCTTAAAGATATGTTGCACAGCACTATTTGACCACCCGTGACCACATATGGCAAGGAACATTGCAAGTGATTCCATTGAGTTCATATTGGTCGAGGAGCTGAGACCATACTTACTGACAAGTAGTTCATGCAAGCGGTAGAAGAGGGGCCTACTCATCCGAAATATTTTCTGTGAACCACGCGGACTCCGCAGAACTTCCATCATCCAACCATGACCGCTTTGCTCTGGAATCATAGGCTCATTCTTGTCATAATAGTTCATGAAATACCTTCCCAGCACCAGTGAAGTTGTAAAAAGGTTGCTTTGTGATGCACTCATTAATGCTAGAGTCTTCATTCTCCGATCATCATGATAGCTCCCATCCATATCAGAATCAGAAGACCTGTGAAATACATGTAACAGTAGTATGAGATGAATAGAATCATGACAAGCATGAGATGAATACAATTCCAATAAGCATGAATAGGAATCCAACAAGCATGACATGACACAATAACACATAGGAATCCATCCATCATGACATGATAACATACAGGAATCCATCAATCATGACATGATAACACACAGGAATCCATCAATCATGACATGATAACACACAGGAATCTTCTAACACAAATAAATAAGTTCATCTATGATAACACATAGCAATATTCTTTAGATCACATCTTTCCTAGTCATCCACTCATGCTTCCTTGTGAGCCAATCAAATCTTTCTTCAGGGGTATCCAGTGTCATAAACATCTCTCGTTCCGGCCTCTTGGTGAAGACTAGAGTAGCAATAAAATGCTCATTGGTTCCAGGAGTGGCACCGCAACTCTTGACCAACGTCATCACATCCTTAATGGAAAACCCAGAGTGGTCTTCATTTCTAGCAACTGTCTCACATGAAGCGACTGTTCGCTTATTCAAGGCCACAATGTGATCCATTTGCTCCTGAAACCATTGACCACCACTTGTCTTCGGTTTCTTTCCTTTGTTACCATCATTCACTGCATCCTTCTTTCCTTTTCCAAATGCTGCTATCACATCCTCTGGTTCACTATCATCTTCGTCATCATTTCCAACCTCTTCTTCATCATCTTCAATATTGGTTGTGTTTGAGGATGGTGGTGCTACCCCACTAGAAGGATTCCAATGATCATCGCCCGTGTTCAAAAGGTCATCAAACATCTGGGATAGGTATTCCTCGTTTTGAAGGCTGTGACCCTTGAACTTGATAGCTCCTTTTATATCCTGCCGATTACACAATTATTGAATGTTCAACAGTTGAAAATATAACAATATCAAAAAAAATGTATGTGAAAATGAACAATGCCACTTACCTTATCCATTCTGATCCACCACTCATCTGTCATTTGAATGTTTCCTTCCTTCCATCCTAAGCCCGTTTGCTTTAACAATTGCTTCCAGATACCATATTCAATTTTCAACTTGTCCCATTTATTCTTGAATTGTCTTCTCGTGTACAAAATGCCGGTCCTCTCTTGAAACTTTTGCATTAGATTCTTGTAGCCAGTTTTGTTTAAATGAGTGCTTGAACGGTTACCAAGGCCTACCTCTTCAGCACATAGCTCACAAAAGACCCTAAGGTTCCTTTCACACCAATTTGCCACGCTGTTCCACAAATTTATATTTCCGATAAAAAGATTGTACCAGATTAATATAAGAGTAGCAATAAAGGAAGCAGTCAACGGAAGCACACATCACTTCACAGAAAACATCGCTTTTACATGTTTGGTGATTCCCAAAAATCAGTGATCAATGTGGCAAGGTGTTAGGAAATTGTTGTTATAGACTACATGGCATATGAACAGGAAAACATAGATAATAGAGGGACATAGTAATCAACACAAAATTACATAGTTGGGATATTATTGTTGTCAAAATGGAAACAACTGGAAACAACCGAATATCCCATAGTATAGCGTATGCAACGGAATAGAGACCACCATCCCTTCTATTGATTTGACTCTGAAGTTTCAATTCTGTATAGTTAAACTGTGCTTTGTGTTATGCAACTGTAGGGATTAGCTATAGCTAGGTTTAATTATTCAATCGGTATTCTGTTTCTAATGATACTATAACATGATTGCTATCATTTTTATAGGACAACATATGGGTGCTTCACTATTCTTTTTATAGGACAACAATCTTGTATGATTATCCTGAAATAAGTTACTTGCTTCTCCACCTATTTATCCAGCTGTCTAAATACATCTTTTTGATAGAAATTGAGCCGTTTGAAAAGAAAACAAAATCCATGCAAATTAACCAATCATAGCTATATTTTTTAACATCAAAAGATATCATACACAAGATGAAATTGAGAGAGTTTATCTTCCCTAAAGTTATTTTCAGAATTGTCTTGTGACTAGAAAGCACCAGGCAATCTGAGCCTCTCAATACACAGCATATATAAGGACAGTCATATATAAATTCATGCGATGTAGTTATAAAGCACCAAATGAAGTTCAGTCATTGTAATGTTATCACCTTGCGTCCGGTACATCAGCAGGGTCAACAGTAAGGTCCAGGATGTTGTCGGATGTGCTTGGAGGAACTTGTGCCTTTGAATTTCTCTTTCTTTTGCGATTATTTGCTGCAACTTGCGTAGATAGGCTCTTGTCCACCACACCGGCACCACGGCGACCGCCTCCACGAGGCAGAGGTGCTTGCATAGCCCCATTGTTGGTATTTGTGTCGTTGGCAGGTGCTGCAAACAGACCAGGAAAAGCTGCAGGAGCGCCGGGATCGGACGGGAAGAAGTTTGGTGTTATACCAGCAGCAGCCATGGCAGGCCACCACTCCGGCGTACACGAGCTGCCAGGCCACATGCCCACGGTGGCCAAGCCTGCTGGCCATGGACCCATGCTGGAGCCACCGGCCCTCATGCCCGCGGTGACGGTGCCCGACGCAGGTGGCCATGGGCCCGTGCCGGCGCCGCCGGTCCACGGAGTTGAGCTGGCGCCGCCACCGGCCCTTGAGGTTGAGCCGCCGGCACCACTGCGCCAATCGCCGGACGTAGTCGAGCCACCAACCTCAGCCGGGCTAGAGCCTCCGCTGCGCCGGTCGCCACCGCCGGTCGAGCTCGAGCCGCCGCTGCGCCGGTCGCCAACACCGGCCGGGCTCGAGCCGCCACTGCCGCCGCCGCCTCGCCAATCCCCATCCCCGACCGCTGCCTCGCCACCGCCTCCCCAATCTTTGCCGCCGAACGGGAGGAAGCCGGAGAGCGAGCCCCCGCCGCCGCCGCCGACGCCGAGCGAGCCCCCGCCGCCGCCTTCACCGGAGCTGGATCTTGGGCGCGGTGCCCGGGTATTTGCACCGCGCGACGCCCCGTCTGCTGCATGCGAAGAGGAGCGCCCAGATCCCCCCATCACCGGCGTCCGGGATCCGGATCGAGCGCGAGCGGCGCCGGGGGACGGGATCGGGCGCGAGCGCCGCCGCCTCTGCTCGCGTTCTTTCTTTTTTTTGTTTCGTCCGAGTTCGGGTGTCTACGAAGCAGGGAGAAGGAGTCGGGCAGGCCAATGGCAATTCGCCTGTAATTTCGATGAAGTAGATGGGCAAACTCGTGGGCCAGAGCCGGATGGTGTGGGTGGAGCCGCAAGGAGCTAGCAAAACGGTGCTCTCGGCTCCCAGTACATTTGGTAGAAGCGCTTCTTCGGGTCCAGGAGCAGAATCCGTTTTTGTGTGACTGTTTGGCTGGCTCCTGACCATAGGAGCTGAATCCGGTGTAGAAGCGCTTCTGGGAGCAGTGCCAAACAGGCCCTAAGTTTTGGGCTAATTTTACTTGGTTTAAGTTTCAACTGCAATATTTCCTTTTTTACTTGGTTTAAGTTTCAAGTGCTTAAACTAGTCTGGCCACTGGCTGGGGCACATAACCTTAGTACGACTAATGATTTTGAGCAGTGTTAGAGCGTTAGTTGAACGATTATACTGTTGTGGTTCACATGTTCTCAAGTGGTTTTGTGACATTCTCTGGTTGAAGTAGAAATCTCAATCTTGGACCCAATGAACTGTTTCCACGATTCCAGACAAGCTTGCACATAGAATGCCACAGAAGGACTAAACATCATGCATTTGGAGAGCTCTGTGGGTTTCTCCAAGGTTAAGATTTTATTAACTTGATTCGCATGGATCCCAAACGTGTAGACTACTTGCTGACACCGATTGAACTGCTCACAAGTCAATCAACATCATATATTAGCATACGATGGAGTATTATACCCAGTAAAGGACTGTTGGTATCATGCCTGGAGAATCTGAAACCCTCTGTATGTGCGGTTAAATGTTACTTCGTTTTTCAAATCATCAGTGAAAAGAAATGCGTAAGGACTTTTCCTTGAACATGATATACTTTGGACCAAATTTCTTTAGACATTTAGTTAGGATTTTGTTGTACTTTCCTTATGTGGCTATGTTTATGCGTTGATGCTCTTTACTAGAGGTTTTAACTTGTGAAGTCCCTGCCTCTGTCCTATTCATGATCATTTTCCATGTGTTGATAATTCTAAGGATTACCTGTTATTTTCTAAAGAATGATTAAACGTACACATCTTACTCTGCAAAATTATCTGTCAAGCTTCTTTAATTTTTATATGGTAACAAGGATCTTTCTCTTTCATATTACAAATACATTCAAAAGTCTAGCTACATAATTTGTGGTTATTGCTTTAGAAGGCTTTTATTTTGTATAGGATGAGATTTTTTTATAATTAGATATGTTGGTTGTTCAAGGCTGAGTTATTTGCAGTGGTGTTATGTTTACGTAATGTGTTACTTGTTCTCTGACAATATATTGTTTTCAATTATTTTTGTCATGAAGCTTCGATCTCTATCTAGCCCAAGTGAAATAGCTCAAAGTGAAGATATATTGCGGATGTTTCTGATGGCATGCAGTGTTAAGACAGTGAAGCTGAGTGTAATAGGGCTATCGTGTCTGCAAAAGCTTATATCACATGGTGCTGTTGCATCATCTGCATTGAAGGAGATACTAGCGACTTTGAAGGATGTGAGTATTTAACTTCTTCATCACTTCTTTATCCACATACTTCTTACATTATTTGTTTAGAAAATTTCTATTTTAATGGATGAACAAATCAAACCTGATATTGTAGCATTAGTCTTCTCTGTTGTACACAGTGTGTATTAATATTCAATTTCCGTTGTCTTACTGTTGCTATTGCCTTGAACTAATTAATTGTTTCAGTACTCATGTTTATTTCTCTGCAGCACGCAGAGATGACCGATGAGATTGTTCAATTGAAGACTTTGCAAACAATGTTGATTCTCTTTCAATCACACCTTCATCCTGAAAGTGAGGTAGCAACTGCCAATGTTTATGATTCTATTTTTTTTGTATGGAAGGTTTCTTATGTGTTTGTGTATCCAGCTAACCTTACAACATGCGGTGACTCACAACTCACGACCTAATGTTACCACCGTGTGATTCTTTTGTCTTTCTCATTGTGATATCTGAAATGTTCCTTTTCTTCCTAAAAGGTGTACTATTTTTCATCGAGTCATGTCTATTAGAAGTTAATCTTTATGAGATTTTAAAGTTTAATGGGATAAGTCCATTTTACTCCTGAATAAATCACATTGTTCGTTTGACCCCCCGAACAAAATCGTAGTTCAATATACTCCCCGGACGATAATATACCCGTATTGAAATTTATCTTTTGTATTTCTTGGCATTCAAGTTGAATTTGAAGCTCAAATTTTGCTTGCAAGTGGTGGCCAAGAAGGATACCTTTCGATATTTAGGATCGATGTTACAAAAGGACGGTGACATCGATGAAGATGTTAGCCATAGAATTTCAATCGGTTGGTTGAAATGGCGTCAAGTTTCGGGCGTCCTTTGTGACAAGAGAGCGCCACAAAAGCTAAAAGGTAAATTCTATAGGACGGCGATTCGCCTGACGATGTTATACGGTGCTGTGTGTTGCCTACAAAAAGCCGACACGTTCAACAATTGAGCTTAGCAGAAATGCGTATGTTGCGTTGGGTTTGTGGGCATACACGAAGGGATCAAGTGCGGAATGAAGATATTCGGGAAAAGGTCGGAGTGGCACCAATAGAGGAGAAATTGGTTCAACGTCGGTTGAGATGGTTCGGACATGTTCAATGGAGGCCTCCGGAGGCGCCGGTGCGTAGTGGGGTTCTAAAGCGAGATGATAATGTGAAGAGAGGTAGAGGTGACCTAACCTGACGTGGGACGAGTCGGTTACGAGGGACGTGAAGGAGTGGAATATCTATAAGGAACTAGCTATGGATAGGAGTGCTTGGAGACTAGCAATAGACATGCCTGAACTGTGACCCTTTTTCTTTCTTCTTGCTTACCCTTAACTCTACCTTTTGTCTTGTGTTCTTTTTGGGTTTCCCCTTTTCGTGATTCCTATGGGTTTCATCTCTAGCCTACCCCAACTTGCTTGGGATAAACGGCTTTGTTGTTGTTGTTGATAGTCGACACAACAACCTATGTTAAAATAATTATAACATATTTTTTACATATTAGTTTTATAGTAATTATTTGTAATACATACGCACAAAGAGTATATAAATAATATGTTAAACTTGTTTTAGCATACGTTTTCATGTGAGCTACATCATGCAAAACTTGAGCTTCAAATTCAACTTGTATACGGAGAAACATAAAGAATACAAACTTCAATCGGTGTACCTTGCACCAACTTGAATTTTTTGGGGGGAGTTAAATTGAGCCAGTAATTTGTGCAGGATGTCAAATGCACAAAGTGGATTGTTTGGGGGTTGTAAAATAGACTTTTTCCATATTTAAAATGCAGCTGCCCAGTACGTTTCAGTCAACCTAGAATGATTATTGTTGCTTGCAGTTATAAAAATGCTGCCTAAAACAACAACCTTAGTCTGGAGCATGCCTATTTGGTACTTCTTGGATTTTATTTGAATAATGAATGTTTTTTTTGGGTTGTTCTCAGTCTAGGTACTGAGCATATGTCTTGAATATATTTTGAAGATCATAAAAATCTTACAATTAGTAGGCTTATCTTATCAGTGCATCATGTTTATTTATTTCAGGAGAGTATGTCTCAAGCTCTTGGCATATGTCTTTACCTACTCGAAAGCAGTCGGTCTTCTGACAGTGTCCGCAAGTAAGCTCATTGGCTTAGTATTACTTCATTAATTCTTAGTTCTTTATTGTGAAATAATCACATATTGTTCAATGTTCATTTAGTACGGCAGCAGCTACATTTAGACAAGCAGTGGCATTGGTCTTTGATAACGTTATTCGTGCTGAATCCCTTCCCTCCGGTAAAGCTTCTTCGTCCAGACTCAGTTCGCGTATTAGCTCTGTTGCTGATAATGTCACTCATAGCTTCGGTCACACATTGTAAGTGTCTTATTTCTTCCTTTTTTTTGGTCAAAAAATCACAACATGTCAGTCATTCATAGTTTGTTATTCCCTATATGCAAACCATCGGATCTGATGTTTTTCATTCCCTATACTCTTGTTTTGCCATATGAAACAATTTCATTGCATCATGCTGGATAGCTGCACCATGCTTAACTTTTGCTTTGTTTAAATAGAAGTAACTTGGGTTTGCAGTTGACATGGATGATAATATGAAAATATGTAAAGTTTGCTTTTATTCTTCCAATATTCATTCTTGTTAAAATTGAAAAGACATTTTAGAACCGAACATTTGATTGGTATGGTATAAATAACAATATTTTCTGTGTTCCTTTTCCATCTATCCCCCCAACACACACACACATCTATTCATGCTTCTTAAATTACATGGCAGGTCAATATCAGGTAACTCTGAAGAGCCTCTCGTTAGGGAGAATCTCAGTGATGTTGGGAAGCTTGGACTCCGCCTACTCGAAGACCTGACAGCTCTTGCTGCAGGTGGATCTGTATGTGCACATATCTTCTCTGTTTTTTAAGTAAATTGGTATAATTCAGGTGTAATATATTTTTCCCCATGAAATATTTTAGTAACTTCCAACTTTATCCCTCTAGGCATCATGGCTCCGTGTTCATTCCCTGCATAGGACATTTGCCCTTGACATCCTTGAGTAAGTTTTCTAAGTTGCAACTTTGTAATTTCCAGGAATGGTGTAGGTATTTCATTTCTTGGAATAATCTAAATATTCTAAATTGTATCACTATCATTTTCTTATTTTCAAACTAAGTGTGGCTTAAAAAATTATTTACTTTGAGCCGCGGTTGTTATATGTTGTTTGTGAAGCTGGTGGCAATGGTGCTGATCTTGATTATGCTTCTAATTTGGCCTTAAGGGCCTGTTTGTTTCAGCTTTTGCGGGTTTTTCCAGTTGAAAAGCTAGACAGCTGAAACAAACAAGATTCTGTAAAGCTGAAAAGGCCACGGGCGGCTAACTTTTTGACTTTTGGTGTGCAGAGAGGCAAAAAATAATATTACAAAAGCTAATAACAAGATCCCAAAAGCTATATAAGCAAATTTTCAGCCAAAAGCTCAAAAGCTAATAAAGAGGCCATAATTGTGAGAAGAACATCATAAATACATTGAAATCCTACAATGTGATCACCTTTCTGGAACTTCTCTCTTATACAGAGTTATATTTCTTCTCTTCTAATTTTTTCATGAACTTATGACTCCAAATAAGTGCAAAGGCCTACATTTCATCGCAAGTATGGCCCCATGCTCTTGTAAGAGGTATCAACATCTGCATTTGTCAGGCATCAAATTAGTTACAGCGAAAGGGCTCTTGGCTTAGTGGTTAAGGCTTCTGATTAGCACCCTAGTGACCCAGGTTCGAATTCTAGTGGGAGCGAATTTACATGGCCTGGGTAAAAAAAACCCATCTTCCGACTCCGCACCAAAACACGGCTTAAGGCCTGGTCCACGCTCACATGGGTAATGGGGCCGCCGTGTAAAGGGGTTTTATTGATATACGTGAGATCTTTTCTATCTAGCAATACCTGGGGTCTGCCTTACTCCCCGCAGATCAACTTTTTTTTAATGAAATTAGTTACAAACTAATAGTTCCATACTTACATAAAAGATTTGGATGCATCATATAATCAATACTAAAATTTACGATAATTCCTTGTATACCATTGGCTAAAACCTAAACGCTAATATGCCCCACATGTCATAATCACATTGATGGCATATCGGGTATTAGAACTTTTTCAGGTGACATACAAGGGAATTTCCATAAAGCTTATGATTATTTCAGATTTGAAATCGAGTATAACCTCCATTTAAAACCCATATTGCCTCGAGGCCCCATCTTTATTGTTTGTGCAATTGTGACCAAAGTTTCTTTCAAGTTGTCTGGGAAATTTGTGTTACACATATAATGCAATTTTGTTCACATTTGCTAAGTTTCAATTTGATTTATGATATTACAAACTGTTCTTTTGGATTATGAATTTCCTTGTGATAGCTGACACAATTTAAATACATTATTTGGTTCCAACATTTTTTTTGTAGCAGTTTCTTGATATATCATTCAATGTGGTGGTACATAATAATAGGGTTTGAATTAATTGTTACTGATCCTTATCCTAGCAAAAAAAAACCCAGTTACTGACCAGTTGAGGATTTATTTATATTTTGTGCTGAACATGCACGTAGAACAAGTGAAAGCTCATTCAGACATGTTTGGTGCTAGGTTTGCGCTATCCACATATGTTACTATATTTCGGACATTGTTATCTTACCAGCAGGTTTGTGTTTCTGCAGAACTTTTTATTTTCCAACTTTTATTTTAAGTCATTGATTCACAATTTGGATCCTCTTAAAATCTTCCAGGTCTTACGCCATCAAATTTGCTCGCTTCTTATGACTTCTCTCCGCACGAATGTGGAGGTAGGTGTGTTAAAATTAGGAGATTGATTCTAAGTAATTGTAACATGTTTAATTTGCATCAAACGAGCAAAAACCATAACTAGAGACAACATCCTAACCTGGCTGAACCAGTTTAGTCCCCCTGTGGCTAACTAGTGGCTACCCTTTTGTATATATTTTGCCAAATGGCTTTGTTCAGCTTTTTACCTTCTTACTTCCTTTAATAAAATAAGCACAGTAGGTGTTTCTCCTACTGTATTCAAGTAAAAAAAACATGTTTAATTTGCACCTTCTGATTTTCATGGCATCATCCGGGGCATCACCTGTCACGATCTTTAAATCCAGAAACATGAGCTGCATTTTAATGTATCCAATATGTATAATCTAGAAATTGTCATATTTTCAATCTTTATATGTTACAAGATTGATGTGTTGTTACTTGTTAGGATTCTTGATTTGTGAAATTTTGCTTGTCATGTTATCATATATTCTATTTTCTGTTTTTTTTCCCTCTGACAAGCACATCCTTGTTTAACAAAACATCAGCAAAAAGCTGCCCTGTACCAGCTTCTGTGTCTGATTTTTATTTTTTTCTGATTGTTTTCAGCTTGAGGGTGAAGCAGGGGAACCTTCTTTTCGCCGTTTAGTCCTGCGTCTGGTTTCTCATGTTATCAGGCTTTACAGCCCTTCACTTGTTACTGAAAGTGAGGTACAATTTTGGTCATTCTCATCTACACCCCGGTCTCCACTCTAAGTCTCTAATGGAGATGTGAATTAAACAGTCTATAATGTGATAAACTGAAACTCCAAATCTAGTTCTAGTCGGATAGTGTTAACCGACAAAATATTTTAGTTCCAACTGTTAGATGAGTCGGTTAGGTAGGTGCTCTACATAGATGAGCACTGGTTGCTAGGTTTAGGAAGCAGAAGATGTCTCCAAACTCAGAGCCTCCTGCGAGAGGTCGAGTTAGAGTTCTGCCACCATTATTGTTATCTCATAGTTCATCAAGCAAGGAAGTACTAGTCTATATCAGTTATAAAATCATTTACAAATTGATAAGATAGAGCAGAAAGTTACGGGAAAAAGCCTGAATTAGTGGAAATGAGCTAGCCATTGATAATTTTTGCCATTCTCTTGGGACACCTTTGCATTTTTTGCTGATGAATAGGACTATTTACCTGTGGAGCTTTAACTGACTATTATGTCAATCACTGATATATTAGGAGTTAAGATTAAATGATTCTTAGACTAGTGACCTAGGTTTAATATTGCTTAGGGACGCATCGTATATGAATTACCCTTACAGTAGGAGAATGAGAACACAACCTTGTACACTGCATCATATCTGGATTTTATAAGCTAATAAGCATTTCTTTCAAACGAAGCATTTCTGTCAGTAATCAGGCTCAGCTTGCAGAGTCCAAACTTGATTTACTAGTAGATATTAAACATTCCCATTCTGCTATTTTGAGGTGGTTCCCTCCAACTATTCGCTCTAATATGGTTGGTTATGAAGTCATATTTTACTTTACATGTAGTTTGGAGTCACTAATGTTTATGCAAAACATAGACTAAATAAACTAACTTGCGATATGGAATAAGTATTCCACTATTAATAGAAGCTGCTTTTTCCTGCAGGTGTTCCTTAATATGCTTGTGAAAGTTACCCGTCTGGATTTACCATTATGGCATCAGATACTTGTTCTTGAAATTTTGAGGGTATGTTTTGTTGGCTACAAATGAGATTGATGTTTTTTTTTGGTGATCATTTTTATGTGATTGCTGCTACTTTTATTTTTTGTTTACCAGGGGTTTTGTGTAGAAGCTCGCACTCTACGTTTGCTGTTTCAGACATTTGATATGTACGTATTATATAAATTATTCTTGAAATGTTTCATTCTTCTGCTGATGGGTTGCTTTTTATATGGTTGTGTCGAGAAATGCTTTCTCGAGTGGTCTTGCAAGATAGCAATTTAAAATAATACTGTATTTTTTATGGTCAGTTAATTTCAGAGGAATTGAATTGATGAACCATATAGATATATCCTTTTTCGCCTTTGCTAGAATCAGTGGATTCAAGCAATCCAAATAACAGTGCCATGAAGCATATATAGTGTTAATAACAGTATGGGAAATACACATGCTTCTTTGTAGTGCTAATGAAATGTTATTTGTGGCATATATAAATACATATACGTTACTAGCGGTATGGGAAATACAGTGCAAAATACTTGTACAAACTTCCTTCACACAGAAGCCCACATGGGGTTTCACTTGTTGAACCATAAGTGAATGGCACATCTTTCCCTATCAGCTTAGCCTTTTGGGTGCAACTGGTTAGTATATGGTAACTTAACATGGTATCGAGGTAGAGGTCTTGAGTTCAAGTCCTGGCGACCGCATATTCTGCTGTGCCGCTCCTATTTCCACGTTTCTGCATGTGAGGAGTGTTGAACCATAAGTGAATTGCACATCTTTTCCTATCAGCTTAGGCTTTTGGGTGCAACCGGTTAGTGCATAGTAACTTAACATCACTGATATTAGTATTTGTATACAAATAACCTACTACTGAAAATACTAACTCTTTTGATTGATTTAAAGAGTTAGCTGTTGAGGAATTCCATGAAGATGCCCCTATGTTTTATCTTGTACACTGTTGCTTTATCGGACGTTTCCTTTTTGCAGCTAAAAAATTATGCAATACTGCATTAATGCTTTACTTCTCCGTGCGTAACAGCAGATACTTTTTCTTCTGTTGATAATACAGGAATCCTGCAAATACTAATGTCGTTGAAAACATGGTTAAAGCACTTGCTTTAGTGGTAGCTACTTTTCAGGTGATACTGGTTTCCTTGCTAAACAGCAATTTCATTGTTAATTAGTACTATCTCAACGAAATGTACTGAAAAAGAAGGTTGTATTGCAAATCAGGAGGGTAAAGTTTGTACAAGGAATAATTGGAATCATATGATGACAGATGTCTTTTCACCTCTATTTTGTTTTAGTTCTAATGCTACATAAATATGCTTGATCTTTGTCAAAAGATAAAAACTGTTTTAAGTGAAAGTTATAGTTTGAACTTATTGTAGTTATACTATCCACACTTTTCAGTCTAGATGTTTCTCTTATAGGCCTCAGATTCAAGCGAAGAGACTCTAGCGGCCGTTGCTGGAATGTTCAGTAGTAAAGCTAAAGGTATGCTTTATAGTCGATAAAAACCATAATTTACTTTCTTGCTATTTAGTTCATTAACAGATGTTAGCTAAAAATACTGACATGCTAACTGTTACATACACAGGGATTGAATGGAGTATGGATAACGATGCATCAAATTCTGCTGTTTTGGTTGCAAGTGAAGCACATACCATCACTCTGGCCCTCGAAGGGCTATTAGGTGTAGTTTTCACAATTGCTACTTTGACTGATGAGGCTCTAGATGCTGGTGAGGTAAGGGGAGATTATTCCAAAGAGAAAATTATTAATCTCGGATTATAAATCTATTAATTTGTTTTTTTCTGTTTCCTTTTAGCTTGAATCACCAAAATGTGAAACAAATGGTATGGCATGTAGTGGACAGTTGGCCATTCTCTGCATGTCTATGGTTAATTCAACATGGTTAACCATCCTTGATTCTCTGTCCCTTATTCTGATGAGGTCATTTTAATCTTTGAGCTTACCTTTCTGTAACTTATGTATCATTTGCCTGTTCGTATGGTCATGAGTGATGCAATTAACAGGTCACAAGGGGAAGCTATAATATTAGAAATATTAAAAGGATATCAGGCATTTACTCAGGTGAGCATAGATTCATATTGATCTGATTATGTACCAAATACTTTTGAAAATTACACTGCTTGAATGCATTAAGAGAATGCCAGTATCCCCTTCCATGATAAGGGCTACTGAATTTATTTTATACTTACATTTTATCAAAATATGCTCCCACTATATATAATGAATAATCTTTTTGAGAATCATAATGTGGAGGGCAAAAACTCTTTCAGGCATGTGGAGTTCTCCGGGCTATAGAGCCCTTGAACTCTTTTCTAGCATCACTGTGCAAGTTTACAATCAATAACCCAACCGAAGCAGAGAAGAAAAGGTATGCTACATGTATCCGTTTGCTTGAATACTACTGGGTATATAGGCCAGATAATTTCGTCAGGAGAATACATCACCTACCTGCTATTATTATACTTGCATTTTCGGTGCATGAAAATATGGTGAACTGGAAATATTGAATAAACATATCTTATATGTTAGCTGCAATCTTTTTTTAGGGAACGGTTAGCTCCAATGTGGCAATGTTCATCCATGTTGTATTTTTTTTTTATGTTTTAACTTTGGGCCAAGGGAGGGGCTTCCTCCTATCTAAACATTTTTTTCAGTGTAATCCTATCTAATGATAAACTTTATTCTTTTTCTGGCAACTATCATAAGCGAATTTGTTCTCTTAGTACATAACATCGTATTGGCTTGAGGTTTTTCAGATTATGCTTCATGTTTATTTTTATATATTAGTGGCTATTTGTGTTTATTTTATTTTGGCAGGGTTCAATGATTGGAGCTCCCCCTTTCTTTAGGAGCTACAAAACTATTTATGTGGGTCTTGCTTGTCATTGGGAATCCAACTATGTAGAATATGACAATAGTAATAATGCTGAGAATTGCTAGATAGGTTTTGATGGTTGCGGTTATTAAGTAATAGCTTCGCCAATGTCCTAGTTTATACTTTTTGTCTAAAATTTTTGCATTTCCTGTTACAACTTTGTTTATACTAAATGCTTGAGCTGTCCATAAAACTATAAAGTTGTGTGCTGCATCCTCTATTCATTATTTTCTTGAAATCGTTTCCTACCACTTCTTATTTCCTTTTATTGTACAATGTCAGCGTCTTGCTCTCCCCTGGATCAAAGAAGACAGAAACTATAGATCAGCGTGATAATATTGTTCTCACACCAAAAAATGTGCAGGCAAGTAGGAAGCAATCGAGATATCACTTACACTTATGTTCTGCTGCTTTTTCACATATGTTTGATTCTGAATTCAGGCATTAAGGACGCTCTTTAATGTTGCGCATCGGTTACACAATGTACTTGGTCCCTCTTGGGTCCTGGTAAGTATCTAGTCTAGTTAGATTAAGTTGCTTCATTATTTTGATAATTCAGTTGCATGAATTATTGTAGATCTCTTATACTTCGTAACATAGGTACTGGAGACTCTTTCAGCACTCGATAGAGCTATTCATTCTCCACATGCTTCAACACAGGTTACAGTCTGTCTCCAATTAGCTTGTTATGTGTGTCAAGGACCTGTGTAATTCAGAGTGAACATACTTTTTTTTGTTAACATTGTATATGCAAAAGACCTCTATGCTTAGTGTTTGTCATCTGCCAAGGGTTTTAATTTGCTGATCACTTGTATCTCCCTGCATGTTTTTCTACTTTTTTCCAGAGGGTGTTTCATCCCTCTTGTTTAGTTTGTATTTTGTTTTACCTCTCCTGCTAATGAAATGAGATGCAGCTTTCCTGTGTCATTCGAGGGGGAAAAAAAGTCTGACATTGCTGGTCTAGTGATTGTTCTAGTTTCCCTGTTTAAATTTGTATTAGTACAGTCATTATTTTGTGAACACTGCCAATGTCTCTCACAGGAAGTATCAGCTTCTGTCTCAAGACTCTCGAGGGATACATCTGGGCAGTACAGTGACTTCCATATTCTCTCTTCTCTAAATTCTCAGGTCAGGAGGGAAAATGAAATCTCTTTGGGTTCTTGTGCACCAATGTTTTAACTACATTTGCCGTATGCTAAACCGCATTATGTTTCTTTTGTTGGAGGAAGCTGTTTGAAAGTTCAGCCTTAATGAACATAGCTGCAGTGAAGTCACTTTTGTCTGCATTGCACCAATTGTCAAGTCAGCACATATCAGGAAGTTCTCAGTTGTCAGGCCAGCAGATCAGTTGTATTTCATTTTCAGTGGAGCGCATGACATCTATACTCGTCAATAATCTACATCGTGGGTTCTTTTTTTTGCTTAGATGGATAAAGATTTTTTTTGGCTGACTAAGCTTATTGAGGGTCTTCTTGATCTGTGCTATAAGTTCGATCAGGCATTGGGAAGATACATTTAGTAAATAACAACGATTTGAGAATATATTTATTAAACAGTGACAACTTAAGATCGATCATGTATATATACTTATTATGTACTCGCCAAACAGAAACTTTGATCATCATATTCTTGCGCAAATCTATAGCATCAGTTATTAGTTCATGAGCATCCTATTACATGAGATGTGGCACACCAATTTGCTATTGTATGACATGATTCATGTAACTGAAACGATTCAGGAAGATGAGGCTCACAAGAGCTCATGAAGTACTGGTGAAATATATTTAATATGAAACCTAGATAGGACAAAATGTTACCAAGTTGTAGTTTGGTTTCTTTATTAGTTCCGCTATTTGTTATTTATGTGCTTTATCCTCATCCAGGAGTTGAACCAATATGGGATCAAATTGCTGCTCATCATCTTGAGGTAGTACTGTCTTTCTGGCTTGACTGTTAATTTTGCTTCCCTATATGTGATTCCATGACAATCTTAGTAATGACAACACATTGCAGCTTGCCAATTGCTCCAACTCACAATTACGACATATGGCACTGGATTCATTAGATCAATCAATTTGCTCGGTAGTGGGTTCTGAAAAATTTCAAGGCATCAGTGCAGCACCTCATCAGTTTCAAGAAGACCAAGTAAGGTCTCAACCATTTATTTAGCTTTTCTTGGGTGATTTGTCTGACCTTGTTATTCCTTTCCTTGTTAGTCGGTCAAAGAAAGGGAAACCGTATCATTTGAGTATGCAGTTTTGTCTCCATTGGTGATCCTCTATTCCTCCAACAAGAATATTGATGTTCAAATGGGTGCTTTAAAGATTCTTTTGCATGTCCTCGAGGTACTTGTTTTTTTGTATTTTGTTTTTGTTTTGTAGGGATGGGCATGGGCTGTTCCATGGATATCCATGGATCACTCCACGCCCCACCCCTGGTTGTGTCTGTCAGACAATATATTCTTACCCTTAATGTTTCAGAGACATGGAGAGAAGTTGTCGTATAGCTGGCCCAGCATTCTTCATATGTTGAGGTATCATTGCTGGTCATTCATGATATGTTTTTATTTAGCTTTTAATCTTAGTTGATTACATTCATCTTGTTCTAGGGTGGTTACCGATGCATCAGAGAAAGACCTGATCTCCTTAGGTTTTCAGGTAAATTTTCAATTTTTCTTATGATGTACAAACAAGGAAGCATTTCTTGAAACATATCAATGAAATGATGTTGGTCAAAGTTATGCTACTAGCAGTCTAGGATACTGTGAGAAACATAAAACACTGATTTTCACTATGCTGGTCATTTTAGTGAAACATAGGTTATCAAATGTATAATAATTGCTTCAACAGTTTAATAAACTTCTTTGCTATTGTTTTTATGCAGTGATATATTGTATCCTAATGCATTCTTTCTAAAATATAAGGCTATCACACTCTTTAATGATCACTTGAACACAATCGTTTACTTTGCAGAGCATACGTGTAATAATGAATGAAGGACTGGCAACCATCCCTGTGCAATGCCTTGATGAGTAAGCTGGTTTTCTTTTTTCAAATAATGCGTACTGCATCCTATTTTTGCATTTTCTAATAAATAATAATAATGAATTTATTGTCATATGGGGGATCTTTTTCCCATGTTTTCTTGGTTAATTAAACACAAGCAAATCCATGCGAAAATAGGGAAGAAAATGCATACCACCTTGGATCACATGATTTATGATAGACCTAACATGGTTGTCAGTGAATTTCAGGGGTTTTATAAGATTAGCAAAATCAGATGACATGCAATTGTCCAGATAGTAATGATTGCTAGATTTGGCCTTATTTCACTAAACACACTGTAGATTTGTTTCTCGTAAAGCAGCACATGCATACTTAAAGTTCATGAATTTGTGTGCTATTTTTGCAATTTTCTGACTCTTTCATGTCCCCAAATGCAGATGCATTGTGGTAACTGGAGCTTATGGTACCCAGAAAACCGACATAAACATAAGTTTAACAGCAGTTGGTCTTTTGTGGACCGTTACTGATTTTATTGTGAAGGGATTAATCAGCAAATCTGTTGAGCACACTAATCATACAAATGAAGGTGTATAGTCACTATAGATAACTATAGTATCCTCTCTGATTTTGTATATCACTCATATGTAGCTCTCTCTTTTGCTTTGCAGAGGCTCAGTCTGCAGCAACAATGAAAGAAGCAAACATCAAGCAAAGTCCTCCAAAACAAGTAGTTGATTATAGTAAACTTTTCTTTTCAGTTTTCTCTGTCCTTCAGAAATTGGGTGTTGATGATCGTCCTGAGGTACATTTTCTCAACATTCCCTCCGTTCTATGCATGAACATCCATTATTTTGTTGAACAACTTTTGTGTATCTCATTTAGTTATCTCATATATATATGAGTGATATTTGTGAGCCAATTCTACTATGTTGTATATCCGTTATTCATTACCTTCTATGCATGTCATAGTGTCATATGTGATGAATTGTGCTAAGCCTTAGCATCCTCTATATGCCCCACATGGCAATGTACACTTCTCATTCTTACCACAAAGACATTTCTTATTTGTTCCAGCAGGATTTTTTTGAAAACTTGCCTATAATTAAATGTTTCTTTTGATTGTAAGAGCTTTGATATACACATTTATGCTAAGTTTTTTTTTTCGTTTCAAGGTTCGGAACTCGGCTGTTAGGACTCTCTTTCAGACTCTCAGTACCCATGGGCAAAAACTTTGCAAAAATATGTGGGAGGATTGTCTCTGGCTATATGTTTTCCCCATGTTAGAACATGTTTCTCACTTGGTAAGTATTATTTCTGTTAGGTTGCACGTTTTATGTTCCCCATGATTCTTTTCTGATAAAACTGATGATAAATCTTCTTTTCAGGCATCTACCTCGTCCAGTGATGAGTGGCACGGGAAGGAACTAGGAACTAGAGCGGGCAAAGCTGTTCATATGCTTATCCATCACAGGTTTATATTTTTCAGAAAATTGTTAGCAACTAACTCTAGCTATTTATTGCAAATGAAAATATTGTTTATGAGGAAATAAGGGATCTTTCATGCAAAAAAAAAAGAAAAGAAAAGAAGGGATCAATTTCTGTTGAGATTGGTAACTTGATCTTGACGAAGTTTACTTGAATTAATTTTTACCTAGAATAAGAAATTGAATAATTTATTATCATTAACTTGATAAGGCAATAAACTCGGGTGCTAGTTTTTAGCTTCTGGTATATTATCTGTAAGCTTAATTGCTCTGACATCAACTAGTCTTGATTTCTTTGTAAGTGCATATGTTTTCTTGGTGATTTTCCTTATTCTTCTAATTGACTTCTTTTTCTCCAGTCGAAATACAGCACAAAAACAATGGGATGAAACTATTGTTCTTGTATTAGGTGGTATAGCACGTTTGTTGCGTTCATTTTTCCCTTTCCTCCAACAAATGAGCAAATTTTCTTCTGGTAAACTCTTCTTGTACTGTTACCTGTAGTTGTGTTGGTCATCAGTTTTTAAATTACAGTGATTTCTCATTGTATTTAAAATGTTGCAGGCTGGGTGCTATTGCTTGATTTCGTAAAAACGGCGTGTTAAATGGTAGCAAGGAGGTTGCTCTTGCTGCAATAAATTGCTTGCAGAGTTTTGTTGCTTCAAACTGTCCGAAGGTATTCTGTCTCCCTTCCATCACGTATGCAAATGGTGATAGTGCAAGGGACCAATTTAAAAGTTATGAAGAGTTTTATCAGAATTGTATATTTTATATAAGCTCTAGGCATCAATTCCAAGGTGCAATCTATTAGTCACCTGTTTATTTTTATCAGACTAGAGAGTTGAGGCTTACAACTATGCCGGCTGCCTCATGATTTTGCTATGTCTGAACAAGACATACAAATCTTTAAGACTGAAAGCCTTCCAGAATTTTCAAGTTTTTTTTTTTTGGGGGGGGGGGGTGGGGGGGGGGATGATTTATTATTACTGAAGTTGAAATGGCATGCACATGATCTGTCACATTTCATGATTATGTTTTCAGGGCAATCTAGAATCCTCCCATGTTAAATCTGTTCTTGATATTTATGAAATTGTTCTCCAAACTTCGCCAAATTATAAGAATGACTCAACTGATAGAGTGAAGCTAGAGGTTCTCCGTGGTCTAGGTAATTTACAAACTTTTTATGTGTTGTTCAGAGCATCAGATGTCAGAATTGTCTATTAATCACGCTTCATCCATGCAGGCGATCTTTATGTTCAAGCACAATCTCTATTTAACGATGACATGTATCTGAGGCTCATGGCCGTTATGCATCTGATGATTAAGAGTACAATGAATCCAACCGATTATGATAGTGAACTGGTATGCTTCCCAGAATATTATTTTGCCAGAAGAGAGTATATTAACTGTATAAGTTTTAATATCTCTCATTTTGTGGCTGACATGTAAGAGTACTTAGGATTTTTCAGTAAATAAACTCTTTGAACCATGCTGTTACTAGCTCTCTGGAAAGATCACTGTGGCTCATGAGCCTGGTTCTGTGAACATTAAGTAGTGTAACTGTAATCTTCTGGTCTTTAGGTTCTCATAGGTAGATAAGAATCTCAGAATATATTTTCATACGTAGTTCATGTTTGTTAAATTGTGAGCATCGCATGAAAAAAAAACTCGACCGGCCAGGGGAGAAGCCTCCCCGGGACGTTGCATTACTAGAAGAAGATCTTCTCACGCCGGTCGAGAAAACCCTCGAACCCCTCTCCCCCCTGACATGAGGACCCTTGGCCTTGTGAGAGCCTGGGTCGGGGTCACCATGGACACCGCACAACTTCCAGGTGCATAGGTGGGGTCTTAACTCATGCTTTGGCGCGGGGAGAGGAGAGAGGATTTTTAACCCCAGACCGAAATTCGTTCCCACCAGGAATCGAACTCGGGACCTGAGGAGGTGCAGCCGGAGCTCCTAACCACTTGGCTAGAAGTCCTTTTGCGCATCGCATGAGGAAACACCATTAAGTCTTTGCTTCATTTTTTCTGTCAATAATCTTGGACAAGTGTTTGTTCTGTGGTTCTGATTTGTGAACCCTGACATGAATTAAACTGTTAAAGCCTTTGATCTTCATTTTTTTCACGTAGTGCGTCGTGGAACATGTTACTATTTTAATCCTTCTATCTTGATATGTTCATACTTTAGATTGGCTTGATTTTGTACGTAATTGTTGTCTAAAGTACCTTTTGTCCTTTAGGGTAGTATCCCTGCGGTACAGCGTGGCATATTGGAAATCATTCCTATGCTACGACCAACAAATATATTGTCTTCGATGTGGGCACCGCTCCTCCTTGAATTGTTATGCTATCTTAAAGGACACGAAAGTCCCCTTGACAAAAATAGTAAACAACTACAAGGACGAAGTTCTGATGCAATGGTAAATGGTGTTAAGCATGCTTTTGGTAAGCCATATGATGATATCTTTTGTACTGTAAGGGGATCATTCTTTTTTTGAGTAATTTATCTCTAGTTTACTATATGATTACAGTTGAGCGGAGTCAGCTTAATGACAGTGGCACAAAACTGGATACTATGCTGGATTGTGGCTGGGGCATTCTGTTTGTTGAAAAGCTTGTGCCGATAATTGTCAATCTCTTTCTGGAGGCCCCCAAAATGAAAGGTTTAGTGCCTCTCCAGAAGTCATTCAAGGTCTTGGAAGGTAATTGTTTTACATAGCAAAAAATAGTATATAACCATTCGTCAAGAAGGCTCTATGCTTATTACATATCAACCGACCTGTTTTGTGCTCATTGTTGAATTTTCATGTCAGAAAGATTCATTATGCCATCTGGATTCTATAGAATGAGTATATAAAACTACTTTTGTGGTCGTTCTGCATGCTTACACTGGAAATTTCCTACTTAGGTGCATGAACACAAGGAGAGACAATCCAAAGGGTACCCTTTGGAGAATTTCCGCTGAATGCTTCAATCGTGTTGTGACTGATGAAGTGAAGCAGAACAATGGCAATTGTAAATGTGATGTGAACTCATATGGACTTTCTCGAGCTCGCTTCTGGAAGGAGGTTGCAGATGTGTATGAAACTTTTCTTGTTGGCTCTTGTGGACGCGTGTTGTCATCAGATATTCCTTCAGCTGACTCAATCACAGCTGATGAGACCCTTGAGATGAGTGTCCTGACTGTCTTTAGTGAAGATGTCTTGAAGTTGCAGAAGGATGCTCCAGTTGAGGTTAGTTAGCAAATAGGAAGCTTTTTTTAACCTTTTATCGATGTACCACTACGCTTGATGCAAGAATACCCAATCTGATAAATCAGTCCAAATGGGTTGACTAATAGGATGTTGCTTGGAATTTTAAAAATGATTCTATTTTCTTGACCTTTTAAATGATTAGCTGTCCCCACATTCAAATCTAGTGTGCATAATTGCTTGTCTCCTGTTTCAGGTATTGCAAAGGCTTGTGAACTGTCTTGATCGCTGTGCCTCACGAACAGGATCCCTCCCTCTTCAAACTGTTGGTCTTTTACCTTTGCACTGCAGCAGGTTTTCTTTGAGCTGTTTGCAGATGATGTTTTCGTTATGCAGGTATGATAGGGTTTCTCATTTGTTTGCTTGCCTTCATTGCACATATCTATGTATAATACAGTCTGCAGATCATCTTCAAAATAATTTGGCAGCAATGACTCTTTTTTAAAAGGGTTGGGAGAGTCTTACATGCATCTAGCTTTTTTATTTGTCCTTTGTGTGGTGATAATCTTTATTCCATTTGGGCTAACCGTGATTACTTTTGCTCTGTGTAAGTTTCTAGAACTAAATGTTAAGCTTGTTTATGTGATTGCAGTTGTACGGCAAACACCAGCTCTCTTTCTACACCATCACAAACAAGCAAAGTTTCTGTTTCCATTCTTACAAAGCGATGTGAGGTTATATTGGGTCAGTTTTTAGCAGATGAAAATGACCTAGGTACCTTTTGAAAATTTATATTTATTTATTCTTACGCTGTACCTTTCAAGTTTTTTTTATTCTTACACTTGTTCGTGTTAATCCTGAAGCACATTTATTCCATAAAAAACATCCTGCTTTTTATAATTTGTAAATTTCATTGATTCTGTTGCACTATTGGGGATTGCAGGAGAACATCCTTTGCCTAACGTGAGGATTGAGGAAACTATTTGTGTTCTTCAAGAGCTCGCTAGACTAATCATAGACATTGACACAGCTAATGCTCTCAACATACCGTCATATCTGAAAAAAGCTCTGGGGAAAACAAGTACCATGGACGGGCCCATTTACTGTCTTTGCTTCCCACATTCTCTGAGCTTGTCGTCTCCAGGTAAGAATAGGGTTTGTAGTAATGCATATTGTATAACTCTCGGGCGTAGCTGATAGCTTGTGCATCATTTGCATTGCATGTCTTATTTTATCGAGTAGGTCACTTATCACAGCATTAACTTCTCAGGCACTCATCAATTTGCATAAAGAAACATCATGAACAATTTTTTTCCTTAGTTGTTTTCTTTTTTCTTTTTGCATCACATTATTGTCATCATTTTGAGCAATCTTTTGTTCTTATATTGTGGGATGATATTTTTTTTTTGTGAGTTAGTTCTTGGCATGATCTGGGTATCAGCACATAGGTCCTTCATACAATTGCTGTATAGATAATTAGCTTCATATTGCAAATTTATCTCATGTAACCAACATATTTAACCCAAGATTTGAAAAGAGACACAGATCCAAACTGTTATGTGAACTTAGTCTTTAACCATCTTGGGACCACTGTCCAGCTTCATTCTTCTAAACTGTAGTTCCTCCTTGAATGCTGTTTGTTAATAAAAGTACTTGTTTTATTTAGTACCTCTCAGCAAACCTTAATCTCGTATTCCAATTGGAGATGATTTTGCATGATCCTACTCACTTGGAGGGGGAGGGGCTCTGAAAAGAGTAAAAATCGCTTTAAAAGTCCTGGTTCAAGCATCTGATTTGGAGCATTCAAAATTTCATATACAGCTAATACCTTTGTTAGATTTCGTTGAAATAATCATATTTTACGTTACTGCCTAGAATTGGTTTAAATGGGAGTATGTTATTGTTTTCTCGTCGGACAACAGCTTTATAGCTGGTTTTGGGTTTGTTTGTGACGCCATAAAGTGCTTTTATAGTGTATTGATATTATTTTTTGGTTTTTTATTGTTGCTGATCCATCAGAGAAGCAAGGGTACGGGAGCTTGTACAAGTGCTGCTTAGGCTCATTTCCTCGGAGCTAAGGCTACAACGTCTGACATAACAACTAAAGATGGAACTCCATTTTCCTTAAATCTTTCGAACGATGAAAATCACATAGTTTTGATAGTGCTTTTTCTTTACAAATTTAGGTGCTGTACATCCCTCGTGAAAGGCAAATTTAGGTGCTTGTCACATGTATCTATGATTAGGTGTACATGTAACGTTTTTGCTGGGAACAGATAGTGGTTGTTTCTGTAGTCATTATGTGTATAGCCCATTCTTTTGACATAGGAAAACCTCTTCAGCTGTTCATGAAAGTTTCTCCACACCCTGTATCGTTCCA
The DNA here is from genome assembly GCA_031894775.1 of Chloris gayana. NCBI lineage: Eukaryota > Viridiplantae > Streptophyta > Magnoliopsida > Poales > Poaceae > Chloris > Chloris gayana. The sequence continues at coordinate 281,568 of JAUNZO010002782.1, forward strand.
CATGAATAACGACATCGAGGCCAAAAAGATCAGCTATTGTAAGTGAAATCAAGTTGAGGAATTGATTATTATTTTTTTGAACGGTATAGTAAAAAGGGGTTGGTTTTAATGTAAACTTGCAGGGTTTTCGTGTTGAGGCATTTGTCACAGTTTTATTTAACATGACTAACAATGTCAACGATCTTTATTACTACCTCCTTATGCACAATGTTGTTAAATCCTAGTATATTCGCTTTCACGGGAGTCGAATCTAGGACCCGAGGTGTTGTTGAGACTCTTCAAACCACTAGGCTATGCCTTTTCACTATACACGTGATCTAAGATTAAATAGTTTTATGTACGTGTCTAAGAGTTATGATTTAGCCTATCCCAACGTGATTGGGGTAAAAGGCTTTGTTGTTGTTGTCATCGTCCTCTAAGAGTGATGATTGAAACCACAGACGAGCAATTTCTTGCATCAAATTGTCGCACGCTAAGGATATTGACGAACTCCTGAAATCTTCAGCGGTCTTGTCTGTATGACACGATTCTTATTTTTTAAGGAAATGACACGATTCTTTGTGACTGTCTTCCTCTAAAATGAAGCATGCGAGCATTTCACCCTTAGGGTGCGTTTGGCACAGCTTATTGAGCTGTTTATTGAAAGTGCTTATGTTCAATAAGCAGTTTGAAGTGCCAAACGGCAAAATAGCAAAGTACTTATGAGGTATAAGCACCTATAAGCATTTTGTCATTTTGTACTACACATAAGCACTTTAGACAAAGCAACAAAACGTAGCTTATAGTACTTATGTGTGAGAATAATCAGTTTTGATGAATAAGTATAAGCGAGTTCGCTAAACGGATTGATTGTTTATGCTTATATAAGCACTATAAGCGATTTTGATAGAATAAGCACTATAAGGGTCCCTTTGGTACGAACTTATGCAACAGCTTTAGCTTTGGATTATGGTCTAAGCTGTACCAAAGAGCTGGTTTGGATAAGTGATTATGGCTAGAAGTCTGTCATGAGCTGTTTTCATTTTTGTACTAGGATGGTGAAGCTGAAAATATCAGCTTTTCACAGACTCACACTCACAACTTTGTTTCGAAAGTCTGTTTTGTCAAACGATTTGATCGCATAAGCTGAAATAAGTCGGATAAGCTGTTTTGACCCATAATCCAGAGCTGAAGCTGTTTTTCCACGAACTGAAGCTCTATCAAAGGGACCCTAAGCAGTATAAGCACTATAAGCGACTTTCGTGCGTAAGTCGTGCCAAACACACCTTTAATGTTCTCTCCATTTCTTTGACCCTGCTCATATTGAAACAGCCTAGAGGGCTGAATCATATGAAGCCCAGCCCACAAAAGATTTGCCCAGTCATCATCGCCCTCTCCGTTGTACCCCTGTCGAGTCGCGAGTACTGCGCCGTCGAGTCCGCCTCCAGCGCAAGCGCGCCGGGCAGCCAGGCATCCTGTGGTCGTCATCGTCCTGCTCCTGCTGTACCGCTTCTCGAGTCCTCCATTTGCCGGTATTGGATTGGCGACCTTCATCCGGACTTGGGACTCTGATTCCGTTGGTAAGGAAACTAACTTGTTTGTATGGATCTTTCTTAAGCGAGGCTAATCCAATCGTAAGAATTGGACTTTTATTACACCAAATTGATTTAACCGTAGCAGCTTTGACATCCGGAATGAACTTGAGATTGTGTGCTAGGCTGTTAGGGCAGTGGTGTCATTTCACATTTCGCCTCCCTGTATGTAGACATACTTGCCATGGGTACAAGATTGATGAGGCGTTTCAGCCTGAGGAGGCTCCTAGCACAGCAAAGGAGCACAACTGGTGGGTAGTTTTTCTTTTGTCTCCCAGAAGATGCTCTTCATACATTTACATATGACAACGTAGTTGTTTCTTCTCGTAGATTTTTTCAGGGAATCAAAAGCATGGAGCTCCACTGTTTCCTTTTCTGATGTTGATGAGAATAATGGAATGGGTGGTGAAGGTTGTGATGATTTTACAAGTCCTAGAAAGGATAGACAACAGGGATTCCGTGGCGTGCACCGGGTATCTTATACATTCCATGAGACCATTTATTCATGATTCAGTTTGTAGTGAAATTTGCACTGATTGACTCAGTTCATTCTTGCCAGGCAATTATTTGTGGCAAAGTTGGTCAGGCGCCTGTGCAGAAAATATTAAGGAATGGACGCACAGTTACTGTGTTTACTGTTGGGACCGGTGGCATGTGGGACCAGAGGATAGAAGGTGCTGACAATTTGCCAATGCCACCTCAGTGGCACCGGATAGCTGTTCATAATGATCAGCTCGGTGCATATGCTGTTCAAAAGTTGGTCAAGAAGTATGTGATTCTAGCATTCCCTGTCCACTAGATATGTTACTAGAAATTCAGTTCAGTTTTACTGAGGAATATTTTTTCTATTATTGTTTTTGCCTCATTTCAGCGCTTCAGTCTATATTGAGGGCGATATTGAGACTCGAGTGTATAATGACGGTATCAATGATCTAAAGAAAGTTATACCAGAAATCTGTGTGCGGAGAGATGGTATGTTAATCTGAATCAAATGTAAATCCTGCTACGGTGATCCAATTTCCTGCAAATTGTTTATTTGGAACAAGTTAATTTAAACCGTCGGTAGCCGAATAGTTTCTTTGAAGGAAGTCCTACTTGGAAGTGAAAACAAAAAACTTAGCCCAGCTGTACAGTGTACACAACACTTCATGACATTGCTTTTATCAAATTCTGAATTGATGACATTGTCATTCCTTTTGGAATTTGCATATGTTTTGTTCATTTCAACTGTATATATTCATGTCTTCAGGCAAGATAAACTTGATTCAGTCTGGGGGAACTGATGTCAGCAAATCACTGGATGAGTTAAGTAAGTTCAGGCCGTATCTCAGTTCTCAGATTCTTTTCAAATGGTAGTAATTCATATAGTATGTAGTCAAACAGTTCCTTGTAAGCTTAATTGCTAGGCTGCTATGTTATCATGTAGAGTTGTCTGTGCTATTTCTTATTTCATCATTTTTATGTATTGATTTAAAATATATGCTAATATACATGAGAGTGTTAAGATTATAGAATGGAAATGGGTCCTTAATACTTCTCATCAGCCACCATAATTTTGTGGTGGAGGTGTGATCAACTACTATACGTGCTTTCCATTCTATGGCTATGAGATTATGTTTAAAATTGGGCACTGGTATTTAGAAACTTTTAGAGTTTCATGTGTTAATTAACTTTTATAGTTGTAGAGAACCTGTTTATTGTTTGAATTGATAGTAGAGTTTAAATGTCAATGATATATATATATATATATATATATATATATATATATATATATATATATATATATATATATATATATATTAAGGATTCAAAACTATTTTGAAAATTTTAAGAAATGAATGGGATAATATATTTGCTGCTATCCACAGGGAAATTGGGCAGGATGCCAGGAGCCCAGTATCCCAGGAGGATGGAATCCTGAAACCTAATAGTTTGCATGACATGCATTCATTCATATGTAACATGTTCATTGCCATTAACTAATGATAATCATAACAACCTTTTGGTGGCAGGGGAAGGGCTATTCTAGTTTTGATGCAAAGGATATCGGGAAGGAGACGAAGAGTTGAACGAATCTATGTACAAGATCTGCAAGCACTTTTGTTAGGTTCAGCAGGATCTTACAGATGAAAATAGTCTCCTTTCTTTTGTTTTCTTTCAAGTTCAGCAAGCGGGATGGTTTTAATGGATACTTCAATAAGTTTCAGTTACGAACATGTTATAAACATTTGCCTTTAGTTTTAGCTGAATTTGGAATGAAAGCATGTCTATTATCAATCCAAGTGTATCTAGCTGAGGATTTAGGACGATGGCTTAAAGAGTAATGGACATGATCACTGTACTTTTTCCTCAATTTTAAATTGAATGTCCATGAATTGAATTTTAACACAGTTGAGTTGCATATCTGGATAAATCAAGAAAATCAGACTTGCCTCGGAGCAAACATTGAGCCACTATAATTTAGGCAAATTGAATTATGTATTGTGGCGGTAAAACTACTACCATTGCAAAATCTTAAAGAAATGGTTTTGTGTGGCAAGTGGCAACGGCTTATTACTTATATATACCTCATGATTACAACAAAGTCCAAACATGTGTATGCAATTGGAAAAAGGAAGGAAAATCTGTGGCAACTTAAAGGATGTTGGAAGTTACTAAAGAACCTAAATGAACAACACTTCGAAAAAACTACCATCCTCAATGTGCTGGTATGATTAAATGGTAAATTAAATCATAGTGTCCAACATCCGTAGCCAAATGGCAAAGCTAGATCGGACTTTAGAGTGGTGGCAGTCTGAAATTTATACCTATTTGCAACTAATTAAGAGGTTCTAATAAGCTTCTTAGTGCTAATTGTTTGGCCTACCCTAGCGGCCGTGCACCAATGTAACTTAATGTGGCTTCGTGGTTGTTCGTAGCAAACGGGGTATTCATCTAGTACATGTATAATAATCTATTAAAAATATGTTGTTAAGTTGGTCCATCACTTTTCTTTGTCCTTTCAATTCAATTTACACAACAAAACGAGCCACTCTGTCGAACTAAATAAAAAGAGCAAATTTCTTATACCATAGCAATCTATACTTCTCTTATTCACTATCCAACTGAAATATACACTTTCCTTATTTTTCATCGATTTTATTTTATCCCTTTCATCCTTATATGCCATTTATGTTACATGGTTGGCATATGATTGTTGTTAGTAGCTCCAGTTTTGTTAGATTTTTTTTTGTAAGTGACTATTTTAGAGCATCTCCGATCGTTCTCTAAACGAGGTTGCTAAATTGAAATTTAGGATGTGATTAGTAAAATTCATTCTCCAATCGTTCCCTAAATGAGGTTGCTAAATTTACCAATTCCAACCCATAGTCCTGGAGGTTGCTACATTTGGTCACTTGATTCTCACTTCCAAAAGGATATTTAAACTATTTAGGAAACGATTATTGAAAACTGTTGGAGTGGATGTCTTTTTTCTCCTCCTAACAGATATAACAACTCTATAAAACCAGTCTTTGGGGAGTAAAGTTGTTGGAAACTACTAGAGATGCTCTTAGGACACTATTATTTGGAATTGTTGGAGTGCATGTCTTTTTTTTGTTCCCATAGATATAGCAACTCTCTAAAACCAGTCTTTTGGGAGTAAATTATTGAAAATGATTGGATATGCTCTTACCTTCCCATTACATAGTACTATGGACTCGCATACCTCAAAATGATCACCAACCATCAAACTAAACCAATATAACAAGACTGGAGATGTGCAATCAAATTAAGAAATGAGATATTAGGCGTCCAAGTCTATATGGTTAACTAAGTTAGTGTATGGTTCTACAATTAAACCATCCAAGGGGGATGGGGGGGGGGGGATGGCATAAAATAGAGTGTTGGTGCATGTAAGCATATAGTATTTGCTCATGTATGTTGTGAAAATTGCATAAAAAGGATAAATAAAAGTTTAAAGCCGATGAGCGATGGCGCATAAGAGATAGTAAATTTGAATGGTAAATAAAAAGGTATGTCAAATAAATAGTTTTTTTATGTAGGCAAATAAATAGTTTGCTCAAAAGAAAAGGTCACGCTTGTCTCTTCCGTTTCCATAGCCGGAAGAAAAGGTCTAACGGTGACGGTGAGAAGGCGTGAAACGCATCTGGCTTCCCCTGCGCGTGAAGTCCGAATTCCGTTCCAACTCCCACGTCCCCACCTCCTCCCCAATCCCCATCCGGCCATCCCCTTCCCCTTCACGCTAGAGAGGCCCTCTCTGATCGGAACCCTAGTCCTTCCTCCTGAAGGGATCGCCGCGCGGCGGAGGATAACCCCCAGTCCGGCAAGATGGTGCTCGCGCAGCTCGGCGGGAGCATCACCCGCGCGCTCGCGCAGATGAGCAACGCGACGGTGATCGACGAGAAGGTGCTCAACGATTGCCTCAACGAGATCTCGCGCGCGCTCCTGCAGGCCGACGTCCAGTTCAAGATGGTGCGCGACATGCAGACCAACATCAAGCGCATCGTCAACCTCGAGGCGCTCGCTGCCGGGACCAACAAGCGCCGCATCATGCAGCAGGTTGGGTCCAAAGCCCGTTGATTATGCCGATCGGTTGGTTTTTTTTTGGGGGGAAATCGTGCGTATTATTGATTTCGCCTATTGCTCTGTTGTTGTTGTAGGCCGTCTTCACGGAGCTCTGCAACATGTTGGATCCAGGGAAGCCTTCCTTCACTCCCAAGAAGGGGAAGCCCAGCGTAGTCATGTTCGTTGGTCTGCAAGGTTGGTCATCCTTTGGGCTATTGTATACCCAATGTTAATGGTAGATTGGTTGTTACATGCAACAAACCGACAATTAGGGTGCTAATTCTTGATTTCTCTAGAAGCTCTTGAATTACCAAAATCTTATAAATGCTGTTTGGTCAAATTGGGATGTTTTATTCATCCTCATATAGGCTTAAGCCATGTACCATTTTCGTGGTCATAGGGGTTGTCTTGATCATTGATTTGTTCACATTTGTATATTGGATACTAGTTTCATGTATTTCTGTAAATATGTGCTTTGTTGATGTTAATTATGGGTTGTTCTGCACATATCGTTATTGTCGATCTAGTTTTCCTATAAATTTTACATCATTATATATATAATTTCAGTGTTCTGTTAGCTCAAGTTTAGCCAAGGTAGTAGAACATATACAAAATGTTCTGTGCATCTCTTACATTGAGCCATTTCCTTGTGGAATGTGGACGGTGGACACAGATTTCTGGCACAATGTTAAATCCTTGCTATTCCTGCATTTTGGCTCAACTTGGTTGCGCAGAAAGCGATGCTTATAGTAATGTGATACAGCATGCTTCTAGAAAGATGGAACAATCCTAAATTGTGCCATTAATTTATTAATGGAGCAATTCGTCTTTGTTATACCTTAACTTGTTATCATTCTGTTCACAAATAATATCATTCTCGTGCAGGTTCGGGTAAAACCACCACTTGTACAAAATATGCATACTATCATCAACGGAAAGGATTTAAACCAGCACTGGTTTGTGCTGATACATTTAGGGCTGGTGCTTTTGATCAGTTGAAACAAAATGCAACAAAAGCCAAGATCCCGTTCTATGGAAGGTACTTAAACTCTCTAAATGTTTGTTATTTACAAATCATATATATTTGTTTTCCCTTCTAACAGTCATCTTGCAGCTACATGGAGTCTGATCCAGTGAAAATCGCTGTTGAGGGTGTGGAGAGGTTCAGGAAAGAAAATTGTGATCTTATCATTGTAGATACTAGTGGAAGGCACAAACAAGAAGCAGCACTCTTTGAGGAAATGCGTCAAGTTTCGGAAGCAACGGTACCCACACTTCAAAATTCCTATACCCATACAGCAATTCCATGGATCTGTTTATAATTTGTCCTCCTTTATTGTGTTTATCTGCAGAAACCAGACCTGGTGATATTTGTGATGGACAGTAGTATTGGTCAGGCTGCCTTTGATCAGGCACAAGCATTTAAACAGAGTGTTTCTGTTGGTGCTGTGATTGTTACAAAAATGGATGGCCACGCGAAAGGAGGTGGTGCACTTAGCGCGTTAGTATTCTCCTTCTATGGCTCCTATTCCTTTTGGTTTCTTCCCTTGTTTATGAAGAGTAATTCTCTTAATCATCCTGACCTGCACAGGCAACATAGCTCACATAACTTTCTTGTTTCTTTCAGAGTGGCAGCAACAAAAAGTCCAGTTATATTTATTGGAACTGGAGAACATATTGATGAGTTTGAAGTGTTTGATGTGAAACCATTTGTTAGTCGTCTGTTAGGTAAGTGAAAGTTTTGGCTTTGCTCCCTTAATCTGAGTGTACCCTCTTTGGCTAACTTTAATTTCTGTAATTGTTAGGCATGGGAGATTGGTCTGGCTTTATGGACAAGATTCATGAAGTAGTACCTACTGATCAACAGCCTGAGCTACTGCAGAAACTATCTGAAGGAAGTTTTACTCTCAGACTTATGTACGAGCAGTTCCAGAACATTCTGAAAATGGGTCCGATTGGTCAGGTTAGCTACTTTCTATTTACTTGAATCTTTGTAAAATCTGGTCATACTATTTGCAGAACAGTTTAGCATCCTGGTTGTGCTCATCTTTTTGTAGAACTTTATTAAATTTGAACTATTTGCAGGTCTTTTCTATGTTGCCTGGATTCAGTTCTGAGTTAATGCCCAAAGGGCATGAAAAGGAAAGCCAGGCTAAGATTAAGCGGTACATGACGATGATGGATTCTATGACAGATGCTGGTAAGTTGTATCAAGTTTTCTGCCATATATACTACTAGGGTAATATTGCAAAAAAAAACTTAATGTCTGTGTACACTTTCATCTCAGAGCTTGATAGCACAAATCCAAAGTTGATGACTGAATCACGGGTTATTCGTATTGCCCGGGGGTCTGGCCGGCCGGTCAGAGATGTCATGGAAATGCTGGAAGAGTACAAGCGCCTTGCTAAGATCTGGAGCAAGATGAAGGGGCTCAAGATACCGAAGAAAGGAGAGATGAGTGCACTGTCCCGCAACATGAACGTTCAGCACATGGGCAAGGTGCTTCCCCGCAAATGCTAAAGCAGATAGGTGGCATGGCCGGTTTGCAGTCACTGATGAAACAGATGGGATCAAAGGAAATGAGTGGAATGCTTGGAGGCATGGGTGGTGATCGGTAGATTCAGATATCAAGCTCATCAGAAGTATGGTTAAGGTGGCGGATTACCGGTATTGATGCGAAACGAAGAACTTTGAGGTGACTTTCAGGGTTGCTGCTGAGGTGGACATTATAGATTTCAGGTTGCTGCTGAGGCCTGCTGAGGTGGACACTTGCACTAGATTGTAAAATTGGTCTTGGTTGATACATGCGTGTAGCGTAATGTACTTGAAAATTTAATTTATGAAACGACTGTTTGCAGCGGTAATAGCCTAAGAGGTCATACTATGACGAAATGGTGGTCTATGTACCTTGTTTGCAGCGGTAATAGCCTAAGAGGTCATACTATGACGAAATTGTGGTCTATGTACCTTTTTGCTGGTGCAATACTTCTTGGTTTGTTGCCACCGGTATGCGTACGATTACTATCAGATGGACAGCCACACAGTGTCTTGTTTTTGTGGCAATAGCTCGTATAGTCTAGAAGACGAGCACGTACTCTAAAATTATGCATGTTGCTTACAAAACAGTGATATATATTTGTCACCACTCACTTTTGTTACATCCATCAAAACTGACGTGATACTATGAGGTATATCGATTCGTTTCTGTTGGTTAGATTTATTTATATTTTTCTGTTCGTTAGATATGTGGTATATATCTAACGTGATACGTACTAGTAAACCTCATAGGCAAAAACTTTCGAGATGCCACTCTGCATTTTATTCCGAAAGAAAACATGCATATGTGCAGTCACTACTCAGTGAGAACAGCTCTCCAGTCAGTCTCCGCTTCCACTGGCAAACGAGGCCGAAACGTCCGTCAGATTCAGGTGATCAGAGCACGGCCACTGCGGGGAAATCATCATATTCTTCGTCCACGGCGGCCGCCTCGCGCAGCGCCCGCGCAATGGCTCTCACCGTAGTTGGGCTCGTCCTGCAGCACCCTCCGACGATCGCGGCGCCCGCCTGCCTCCACTTGCCGACGTAGGACGCCAGATCCGTCCCCGACGCGTCATCCAAGTCCTGCACCGTGTTCATGTGAGCAGCAGCTCATACCCCTTATATTGTTAAAGGAAAAACCAGTTAACGTGACGAGGATGTAGAGCACCCACCACCCACTCTTTGGTCTCGGCGTCGTAGGTCTCCCCGCTGTTGGGGTACACGAGGACTGGCTTGTCCGTCACCTGCAAGAAGCGCCACGTCCAATCCGACCCAAAGGTTTCAGTCCTATCTGATGCTATATGTAGAACGCAGAGTGGCAGTGCGCGACGAGATGCACCTTCTTGATCGAGTGGATGAGCCCCTGGATGAACCTGGGCGCCGTGCAGTTCACTCCGACGGCAGCCACCCGGTCGCACGAATCCGCCACGGCGGCGCAATCCATGATAGGGTCTCCGCTCGCCGCGTTGATGCCGTCCTTGGAGGTGAAGGAGAACCAGGCCGGGATCCGTACGTCTTCCTCCTCCAGCAGCTCAGCGTAGGCCTGCACAGGCTCTCGCAGGCTCAGCGCAACCGCAATGATGAACTTTGTCCGTGGAAATACTACTAGTAGATCATATCGATGGATCGTTCTGTGCTGATAAATAAGGTTCACCTGTGCCTCGAGCTTGTTCGGGATCGTCTCGAATGCGATCAGGTCGGGGCCTGCGCCGGCGAGCACCTGCAGCCGCCTCCGGTGGAAGTCCTTGAGCGCTTCCTTCGTCACCGACTCGCCGTAATCCCCACTGCAAACAAAAATTAATTAATCTGAGCTGGATCTCCAAAGTTCCAACGAACTCAACTGCACTTTAATCTAATCTCATTCATGGAACGGAATCAGTAATGTGCCGGGACGGTGTTCGTGCGCGCCTGTACTCGGAGCCGTCCGCGAGGTACGCCCCGTAGCTGCCGATGGAGGCCGCCACGAGCAGGGGCGGGCACTCCTGGTCGCGCCCCACGAAGGCGGCGCGCGCCTCCTGCGCGACGTGCACGCTACGACGCAGCAGCGCCTCGCTCTGCTCCCGCGAGATGCCCCGCGACTCGAACCCCTGGATCGTGGCCTGTCCGTTCATGCCGCCGCGAGTGGCATGTCAAAGTATGCGCGAAATCGAGCGCGATTTAGTATTAGGTCCTTGCAAAAAAAGGGAGGAGGAAGAGCTAGCGGCGCGTGCACGGAACCTGGTACGACGCCGAGGTTATGATATTCGCTCCGGCCTCGAGGTAGTCCAAATGCACCTGGTCGCAAAGCAAGGTTCGATCAATTGCAAGTGAGGTCGTGCTCTTGGTTCATAATCAACCCAGATTGTACCAAACGACCAAATGTGCGTTCTTGTTTTCCTTGTGTCGGCGCGCCTGACCTTGCGGATGAGGTGAGGCGCGGAGACGAGGCAGCCGGCGCTCCAGAGCTCGTCCTGCAGGTCCGCGCCGTGCGCCTCCAGCTCCGTGGCCAGGCCCCCGTCCAGCACCGCGCACCCGCCCGCCGCCCGCAGGAAGCCGCGCAGCCCCGCCGCCGCGTCGCCGTATCCGTCGATGTGGCCCATGTTTCTTCCAACACCAATCACCGCCACGGGCGGAGCACGATCGAGAACGCGCAACACTGAAATGTCCTCGACACTGAGATTGTTGGTGGAGTGACCGGCCGGCAGACGCGGGCGCGAATGTATAGTCGCAGGCTCCCCATCGTTGCGCGGGATGGCCAAGCAAGCGGCCTTGAATTGCACGTGGGGTCGGGGTGGCGAGGCTTCGACGACGTGTTCGATCCTAGCCGCGCCGGCGGCCACGTCAGCGGACGGCGGCGGTACGTGTCGTCCCCTACCTCGAGGGCACACTACGTGCGTGCACGTACCCTCCGGAGCACGACCAGCGCCGCAGATGGACTGGACCAATCGGTGGATAAGCTCAGCAGGTGGTCACTCATGACTTGCCGTGCATCCAAGGTCTCTTTGCCCCTTCATTCCGTTGATCTTCTCTCGGTGGAAAGTGCACTCAACGACTCGGGTTTCTACGCACTTTCTCGACATAATCTCTGCTTTCTTATCTTTTTTTAAAAGAAAATGTACGACTCTATAGCAGAAGTTGCTGCGACGTCACTCTATTTTCTGACTCTTCTCCTCTTGCCAAGATTTCCCACGGCTCTCGCGTTGTTCTGGCGATGTTCCGTTCATCGTAGTGCCGTCCAGCCCGCTATGAACGTTCAGTTTCCACCACGCGTTCTGCGTTTCAAACACTTCGGCTCCGTGCAAAGAAAGAAACAAAACAGCCAAACCGAACAGGTCAAACCCCGCGGGGATTAGGATGCACGGCCAGAAAACCGGTGGAGGGCGCCCAAACCTCGAGCCACGCAAAGTGCCAAAGCCACGTCGTCCTCCTCGTCACGCGCTCCTGACTTGAATGCAAGTCGTCCCACCCCACCCTCTCTCTTCCCCAACCCAACCCGGAATGCTCCGCCACCAAACCACATCCACCGACGGCAGGGCGCCCCGCAACAGCGACACACCGCGAGCTCCCGCGGAAAGACCCTTTCGCCCCGTCCCACTCCCCGGCGGGGCCACTCGAAATCGCTGAGAGGACTAGGGGCAAACCGGTCATTCGGCACTCAGATCAAAACCCCCAAACCCAACCGGCCGGTCGCTGGCACCCGCCTGCCCGCCCGCCCTTGGCTGCTCCTCCTCCTCCGTCTCCTGCTTCCCTTCCGCCCGAAGTCTCCACGCTCCATTTTGTCCGTTTAAAACCTTCGCTTCGTCTCGACTCCACCTGGCCATTGCTCCCTCGCCCAACCCCGCGCGCCCGCGTCAAACCCTAGGGACCCGCGCCTCCTCGTCCCCCTCCCCCGCAGATCCGTGCAATGGGCGCGGCGCCGTCCACGCCGACGCTGGGCGCCGCGCCGCCGCCGCCCGGCGCGGCAGAGCAGATGTTCGCGGCGCTGGTCGGCGACAAGGCCTACCCGATCTCCTCCGAGTTCTGGAAGCAGCTGCTCGAGCTGCCGCTCACCCTGCAGTGGCCGCGCGACCGCGTGCTGCAGGCGTGCCACGCCTTCGGTGAGTGACCACCGCCCCCTCGAGATCCACGCCTGCTGTGGCGCTGATCGCGCCGTCCCGCTGTTGCGACCGAGTGGTTCTGGTTCCCCATCGTATGCGAGTTTTGGTCTGTGAGCAATGTGGATCACCCGATCATGTGGCTTCTACCTGCGGGTGCGGGAGTTGCGAACGTTGGGAGGTTCTAGGTGTTGATTTCTGTAGATGGTGAGGCTCACCAGTGTCCAGCTGGAGGGATTTTGTGGGGTTGGATTGCGGTTCTGCTGAATTTCATGCCTTACTTTTGTTGCAAACGATGGCATGTTGTAATTTCGGAGTTTCTGTGCGTCTGGGCGACCGTGTTTAGTTTACTTGGACTACTCTGGTGACTAAACTATGCATTTCCAGTTTCCGAGTTTCTGTGCGTCTGGGTGACTGGGGTTTGTTTACTTTAGCCGGGATACTGTGCATTCCCCCTTTCTGGATGAGCGGGGCAAGTGGACGAAAAGTGCTGAATTAAGCTAATCGAGTTGTCAGACCATTGGGTACTAGCATTAATTTGTGGAAATTGCTGTGACCTAGTGTGTCGTTTATTGGTTTTGGACTTCATGATGTCAACTCTATGAATCGGGCGTTTAAGAACATTATTTGTGCCTGTGCGTTGGACTATGTGCCTAATGTTATCGGTAATTAGAGACCTTGTTGATATGGCTCGACTGTATGTTTAACATTGGAGATATTATTGCAAATTTCTCTAGGCCCTGTTCGTTTCCTGCCCTCTAAAATTTAGCACTGTCACATCAAAGAGAATCTTACTATTTATGGATATTTCGATCAATTTAATGACAAAAAACTATTGACAGATTGGTGCTAATTTTCGAGATGAATCTAATGAACTTAATTAATTTAGATTTTGTTAAAGTGATGCTACAGTAACCGTCTTCTAATCATGACTTAATTAACCTCATTAGATTAGTCTCGTAAATTAGTCTAGGGGCCTGTAATTTATTTTATAATAAAACTTTATTTAGTACTCTTAAATAGTAAGATTCTTTTTGATGTGACAGCTATAAAATTTAGACCCCAGGAAACGAACACACGTCTCCTTGTAATTTGTTGTTAGGCTCGGAGTAGGAAGAAACGAGATCAGAGGAGCAGAACAAGCACAGAGAGAGGAAACTTGGAGGAGGGGAAGAACAGATGAGTGCTTAGCAAGTTGAGGATTCGGTTACAATAATTCTTGCCTCTCTCCTTCCCTCTCTAGTTGCCTTTATAGGCTTACGTCATTCACACCCATTGTGGGCCAAACACATTACGATTGGGCTTCTTGACACGGCGGCTCTTGGGCCGGTTCGCTGGACCAGCATCTGCTGGTGTCGTGCCAGTAGCAGTGCTAACATATGTTAGGTTAATAAAAAAGAGCTGAAGTGCTAAACTAAATTCCAAATTATTTGTAAATCTAGAATGCAGTTATTGTCAGTTTCAGTCATTGTAATACTGGTCTCAACTAGAGTATTGTTGGACTGTAATCCTATGTAAAAGAACGAACCATCAGATTGTTAGGAGAATGGATGATCCTAAACTGTTGCCCAACTTATGTTGGTAGGATTTGTGGTTTCAGTTTTTGAGATCTTGGTTGGTGGTAGACCAAGACTGCTCCTTTTGCATTATTATTATCATTTTGGATGGTGGAACATAATGAAGTAGCTGGATGTCGGTTGGTGTTTAAATGGTTGCTCTATAGCTCTCTGCATTTCTATTTGTATCTTTAAAGAAATACATAAGTGTTCATGTAAATGAAAAATATAGTTAACAAAAATGGTGAATTACAAGTCAATTGATTATTTGTTATGTCTCATATTCTGGATTTTTTGTTCACTTGGCTGGTTGAAGTTTGGCTGGTGCAAGTCATTCATAATTCTTGTGAGGACTGGGCGAGCTCTGAATTTCCTTGAAAAAGGCCTCTCGTTGGGTTGTAGAGTTGCATAGTCGCATAGATGAAGTTAGTAGTTTAGAATATCATATATATACCTGATTTCATCTTTCTGTAATGTCAGGGCATGCTGGAAACATAGTTTTTTCATGTAATCCAAACTACTTGCAATGTTTTACTAGATTATTATATCAGTGGTAAACTTGTCGATTTGAATGCTTTTGTTGTTTTTTATTTTACTTGAGTTTCAACTCATAATTATGTTATACTTATGTATCTTCATTACGTGCATGTGCAGCCCAAAACAACTACCAAACAAAGCACCTTTCAAAGATTTTGATCCATTTGGTTTGGTGCTTGCAAGAGTGCACATCAACAACTTCTGTATCCCATGTGGTATATCGGAAGGCTATCAATGCTGCATATATATCATCCATATTTCTCAAGTTTATCATTGAAAATGCAAAAACTGATAATTGGCAAGAACTGTGCCTTGACATTGACAAGAACGAAAAGGGAATGGAAAATTTTCCTTCAGGTAATTGATTATCCAAATCTATGTTTCTCTGTGCCCAGTCTGTTGCAAACCATGCTTCTTCTGCAAACCATTTTAAAGCACTGTAGTTTCTATGTTAAATCTTGGATTCAGTGCATCGCCTTTATAAACCAATTGTATGGAGTTCTAATGATCTTGATGTTTCCTTTATCTTAAAGAACACACTGTGGAGTATTTTCTGATGAGAGGTGTGCTGAACTACATTGGTAGTGTAGATGTAAGGTATCTCAATTTTTTACTTTTATCTATTAATGTTTTTCACTGCCGCACATATGTGTGTTTCCTGGTGATCTAACTGTTTAATTTTGTTCTGATTAAGTCCGGAGTCATGCTATCTGCATCATGAACTTCTGAACTTGATGCTAGTTCTTATGTCGACTCAATTATGTTCTGGTCCATCTCCAGAACCAAAAGATGTCCATCCTTTCATCGATGCAGCCATGCTTCAGGTAAATCTGGAACTTTCAAATGCATCCTGTGACTCAATTTATTTCTAGACATTCTGAGATAAATTTGAACTGTCTCCATGTGACATATTTCCTCTGCAGGACAGCACCATAGTGGTCTTGGTGGTTCAAAAGCTCTTACTCAATTTTGTAACACGACCAAAGTTTCCTCTAAATGGCCAGAACCCTGTTTCCACTGATGATGATAGGCCTGGCGTTCTACAGCGAGTTGGCTCAGCAGCTGGTAGAGTAGATCCTTTTCCTTCAGCATCGTGTTGTTCTATAAGTACCCACGTTCTATGGAAAATTATTAATTTTTTAATGTGATTCTGCAGCAAACATTGTGTTACTGCCGTATTATACTCTCAACCACCTTGTAAGCTCAACTCCTGAGGTTGCATCTAGTCAATTGGCAGATAACAGTTTGCTTGTTCTGCTTATTATGATCCACTATCGCAAGTGCATTCCAACTAGTGAGTCCATTACAAGCGATACATACGAGACCGATTTAAATTCCAGCGCCAAGGACACACCAGCTTTTCTTGAGAATCCTTACTGCAAGGCATTAAATAATGCAAAGCACAACCAATGTAAGATGTAATTTTACTAAAGAAGTTGTCGTATATTTCAAAGAAAAAGGAGAAGAAATTGTTGCACTCACGCAGAGCTCTTAACAGTTGCACAAATGAATTATGCTGCAGATGATCGTGCTGATATTGAAGGGAATGCTCACAATGGGCCTGTTGTCAGATTGTCTTTTGCATCGCTATTTGACGCACTTGGAACGTAAGTAATGGTTAATCTGCTGATGTCAGGAGTGATGCTTAAAATTAATTATCACTGCATGCTAAATTGCAGAAGATTTATTTTCCATTTTAAAAGGTTACAATAATATTGCTTTTTAAAAAGTCTTGGAGATGATAACATGACGATGAATTTGGGCATTTGTTGTTTTTGAATGAAATTAAAGTGCCACATTCTCAATTTATGTTATCAGGTTTTTTGAAGGTTAAATGAGAATGCACTTATCAGTAGTTGGAGCAAATATATTGCATTTATGCCTCACCATTTCTCATGATTCACTATTTAGGACCTGTTATAATTTAGATCAATCATAATATTTGTTCTAGGATGCACGGCAAAATTATTTTCTCTAGTGTATCTTATTTCTTTCTTCTATCTGTGCAGATACTTAAATGATGAGAGTTCTGTTTTGTTGCTCTATTCATTGGTCCATGGGAACTGTGACTTTCATGAGTATGTTCTGGTTCGAACAGATTTGGATACATTGGTATGTTTTGTTGTTGCTACATTTCTAACTCTTAATATTGAAATAAATGTGTGTTTGGGAATATTTGGGATATGATCTGGGCTAATAAACCAGCCTCATTTTAAAAGTTGTTCTCTTCCCAATAAGATATGTGATATTAAGCATTAACATGATTCTGTTTAGTGCATCTGCACGTTGGTTTTCAGTTTCAACTCTTTTGACATAAACTGATTTACAACAACAACAGAAGCAAAGCATTTTAATGCCAAGCAAGTTGGGGTAGGCTACATATGAAACCCCAAAGAAAGAAAACATAAAGTCAACCCAATATAAAATGATGTATCCAGATTTAATTGGGGCATATTATTACTTTGTTATTAAGAACCACTTACATTTATAATGGGGACTCAATTGTATATTTAGTTTTATACTAGCCCAATATATAATCCATATTTAGGTTCTAATTTTACACTGCCTTTCTTGCATTGTTTTATTTAATTTCATCACGATTCATGATTGACTGGTTGAGTTGCTGTTTATTTAGACCAGAGTAATATGATAGAGTCATTTTACCATGGATATTTATTGTTGTGTTCATTAAACTTCTCATTGTCCAGTTTAGCTTTCACTTGGTGCATACTGATTGATTTTGTCAATTTTCTTTATAGTTGATGCCTATCTTAGAAATGCTCTATAATGCGTCAAGGAAGACTTCAAATCAGATCTATATGCTGTTGATAATTCTTCTGATCCTCAGTCAAGATTCAACCTTCAATGCTAGTGTGCACAAGTTGGTAAGCTAGCAAATTGACTTCTTATTTGTTTATTAGAAAATTACTATAGATTTAATATGCAAATTCAGGTACTTCCTGCCGTTCCGTGGTACCATGAGCGCCTCATGCATCAAACATCTCTGGGATCCTTGATGGTTGTAATACTAATTCGGACCATCAAATACAACCTCTCCAAACTGCGAGTAAGTATCTGAATCTTTGTTTTTTCGTATCGAAAAATCGACATGCTTGGTTTTTTATATGTACCACGTGGTAATACTAACAACGTCCTTTTGAAATTCCATGCTCCCATGTTACATTTTGTAGCATGGGGTATCACTATTGCTAATTTTCTTTTTACTGTTCAATAAAAAGCTAATTTACACTTGCAGGATGTTTACCTTCACACAAACTGTCTTGCAATTCTAGCCAATATGGCTCCTCATGTACATAAGCTGAGTGCATATGCATCTCAAAGGCTGGTTAGCCTCTTTGACATGCTTTCTCGCAAGTATGCTAGTTCTGTCTCTGACTTCACTTGAGTGTAAGTGTGTATTTTGAAATTACACCTAATGTTACTTTCTCTTCTGCTTTTATGTACCATGTATTAGGTATGCCAAACTAGCCGAGTTAAAAAATGATAAGGCGATCAAAATTATATCCGACCATATTGAGGCAGACTACTTTGCAGATGATACGGTATTCTAAGTTTATTGTTTCATTTTGTCATTGATATTGTTGTTTCGTTTTTGTTTCCTTATAGATAGTGGATTATTTTTGCAGTCTACAGAGCTTCACATATACACTGACTTCTTAAGAATTGTTCTGGAAGTCATCAATGCAATCCTTACATATGCATTGCCCAGGAACCCTGAGGTATGTTCTCTCCAGAAATTGAGTTTACATGATAAAACGAGGTGCAATGCTTCTTACATATTTTTTCTTTCTTTACAGGTTGTGTATGCCATATTGCATCGGCAAGAGGTTTTTGAGCCATTTAAGAATCATCCACGTTTCAATGAATTGCTTGAGAACATATACACAGTATGTGTGCTGTTTATAATTCCAGGATTCACAGAAGTACAACACGCAAAAATTCAAATGTTGATTATCCAAATTCTGATCATCTTCCATGATATGTATGTATAATAGGTATTGGATTTCTTCAATAGTCGAATGGATATGCAGAAAGTAGATGGGGAATGGTCTGTCGGTAAGGTGCTTGAAGTAATTAACAAAAACTGTCGTTCATGGCGTGGTGAAGGGATGAAGGTACTCATTCATCTTTTATATTGATTATCCTAAACTTATGTACGTATTCTTCAAAGACACGGTATGATACTGGCTGACAATATACAATGCATTATCAATTTTCAGATGTTTACCCAGCTACGATTTACATATGAGCAAGAAAGTCATCCTGAGCAATTCTTTATTCCATATGCATGGCGCCTTGTTCTATCACGGGGGTAATCATTTTCTTTTGTGTCTATAATTTACACTTGTGAGACGTGAGAATATAAATAGTGAAGTCCTGAGCACACATTTATATTTGTAGATATAGAAAATATCTTGATTTTGGTTTATGTCATCTTATCGATATATATATAAAAAGAATAAACTTTCACATGACATCTTATTACGTTAGTCCTAAACTTTCACCAATTGAACATGCTGTTGGAATTTTGTCCAGCTTTACTGAGACATGCCATTTCAAGTTATGCGTCTTAGTTCTGACGTTTCCAGCTTCAAAAACTCCACTGGGGTTTTGTTCTGGTCTATCCAACTTTAACTCGCACTTATGTAAAACACCCACTTATTGTCCTAACCATTTTGTGTGTTCCCAATTCACCAGATTCTCTTTCAATCCTGGTGCCATAAACTTGTTCCCTGTGGAGATTCACCTTGATGTAAGTTGCTCTTCTTTTCCTGACTTAATGCTTTAATATAAACCAGGGATGCTTTGGTCTTAATTTCAAAATGACCCAGTCATCAAATGGTAGCTATTAGCTAATATGATTTTTCCCTTTTACTTCTGCTTTCTACAAACTATTTTTATGTACTACTACGCAGAATGGTTTGCATTTCCTCTCGTTGTAACAGTGCTTCTTTCTGCCACGTCAGGATGCATCATCTCTGGAGCAAAAGGGTTAGGGGTGATCTGAACCTGAGTTTCGATAAGAACGGAAGTCATATTTTTGATTCATTGTGACAAAGAGTGTTGTATATATATATATATATATATAGGTGGCATATACCAGATCGATGAACTGTACTCACGTTCTCTGTCTCATAATGTAATGTATCAGGAAGGAGATGGAGAGATTGTGGTAGGGATTGGATTTTGGTAGTACAGTGTAGCGGAATGTGTAGGGCACACCCAATTCGTTCATAAGTTATTGTTGTATTTTCTTTTTGAATTGAAGGTTCCTAATATAACCATTTTCACTTTGTAGTAAAATTATTAGCGCTATCTGTACTGCTGTGCTGCTTTTGCTTTCCGTTTCTCTAGTTGCTCCAATGGGTCGTTTCTAGTTTGGCAACCGTACAGGTACAGCTAGCTTCAATTTGCATCATCCAATGGTGTATCGTTGAGAACTTGAGATGAATCCGAAATTAATGAAGTGTTTTTTCCTTTTAATTTTTGACCTATTTGGATTGCTATCTCACCGATTTGTATGCTAAAATTAAA
>JAUNZO010002783.1:0-35169 GCA_031894775.1 Chloris gayana
ACTAGTAGTATATTTCCAATAAACAGAGTACTTGCCACTTGGTTATGTACTTGCCTACTTGGCGTTGGCCAGAGGGAAAAACCTGTACTTCCAAACTTGTACATTCGTCTAATACAACGAACTAATAATATGCTCTAGGTATTGCGAGACAAGTTTGATTTAATAGCTAGGCTCGTCAATCCCACGATGAACAGGCAAATAAGGCGAGTGGTATGAACCACAAATCTGTTTGGAAAGAAGTGCAGTTGGGTTACCGTTAGCTTAGAACATGGAAGGACGCGGCGGCCGGCGGCGACAAGATGGATTCTTTTTTTCGATTTTTTTCTGCTTAAGTGTTAAACTCCCTAACACTCAATTGAAAATACTTTTACAGCTTAAAAATTAATATCATTTTTTAGTGTTACAGTATACATAAGCTTTTTCGCAAAAAATATTGAAGCACCCATTTTAGCTTTGAACAGACCCAAATATGATGATAATTTTAAAATAAAATTCCTAAATTTGGTAGCTGTTAAGAAATAATGAATGTTTTAAGTCATCCTAACCTTCTTAAAAAGATATGAAAAAATGATTTAATTTCATTGCATCTATATCAGTATCAGAACATTTTTTTTGTTAATGTTAGGTTATATTTCATAATTTTGAGTTGTTTGAATTGTGTTCAAATTTAATTTTTTATTCAAAGTTTAATTGACCATATTTCAAGCTTTAACTCCTCGTACGGTTATATTTGGAAATAATTAATATAAAAACGCTTAAAGTGAGTTACTTTTCAATTGAGTGTTAGCGAGGTTTAACAGTTAAGGCCGAAAGAATCGAAAAAAAATGGAATGGATCCTATGGCCCCCAGTTGGAATCGATAGAAAAAACTGAAATTATTTATTTTAAATTATTAATAAAAGAATTCGTCCTTGGCGTACTGAAAACATGAAGGAGATCCGTCGACCTTCGATTGGCAGTTGGGCTGGGCCAGTGGCGCCTTTGGTTAATTAGGCCTTCACGTTTTATTAGTAGTATTTTCTATAGACAGAGTACTTGCCACTTGGTTATGTACTTGCCTACTTGAAGTCTCAAAAAAAAAGTACTTGCCTACTTGGCGCGAGGGGAAAACCTGTACTTCCAAACTTGTACTTTTGTCTAATACAACGAACTAAATACGCTCCAGATATCTCTATCTCTACCCTTTAAATGCACCAGTCAAATCTATCCTAAATCCACCCTATTAATTACCCCAGTTAAGCGTCTACAGTCATAGCCTAATCTAAATACACCCCACTAATTGTACCCAGAAATTCCCTTGTTACATATCTGATGGTCAAAAATTAATCCCACAGTATTATATCAGATCTAAAGGCCAGAATCACGGGGATCTTCCAAACCCAACCGAGACACACGTGCTAGCATCGGCATCAAAGAAAACCGATGCAGGAGTGCCTCCCGTCCAACCAACCGTCACGCAACCGTCAGACGGCTGTCGTCTCCAATGTGGTGACTGGTGACTCGCCGGCGAGGAGAAGCGATGGTTGTTGTTGAGGATCATCGTCTCCCCTGGAATCGCTGGAAGCACTCTCCCGGAATTGTCGTCGAGGAGAATCGCCGGTCGCTCAGGAGGACATCGCAGCATCTCGACTCCACGGCCTGAGCGGCTCGGGCGATCGCAGAAAGCCCAAGCTGAGTGCTGTCGCTGCCGCAGGATGTCGAATTTCGTCGACCATCACCTAGCAGAAGGAGCAGCCCGCGACCATCATCGAGGAGGAGCCCGCATGGCTGGCAACCGTCACGTTAGGCCGAGGGAGGGCGCAACCGTGGGTGGATGAGCAACACGCTGGTGAGCGTGAGGCCGTGGGACTGCGCGCTGCCGCGTGTGGACGAGAGCGACGCGGATTCCCAGTGAGCGTCGCGTGAAATCAGACACCATCGCTGCTGCAGGTATATCATGCATTAATCCTGGATTCAGTTTGGATCAAGTTTGGGATAAAAATTGGTTGTGAGGTGTCGTCTCAAGAACTCTGTAAGACACTTCAATCAGCAAATGCTCCACCCGTTTATTCTGCTTTGAATGTTCATGGGTCATGGCCATAGATGTGGTGGTGGTAGTGCTAATAATCGCCACGAAAGGGGTCATGAGCAATAAGGTTGATTCCATGCTTGGGAACATTGTGGATTAATTTTATCTAAGCTAACTGGGCCAATCTATGACAACGTCATGAGATAGAATATTATTTGATGATTATTGATGGGAGAAAATGTTATTTAATTCGCATATAGTTATCATATCCTAATACTCTTTATTGATATCATAGCATCTAGAGAAAATTTAGGATGCTTCGTTAGTGTTTGATTCACATGCAGTAAGCATATCCTAATACATTCTTTATTTATATCATAGCATCCAGAGAATATTCAGAATGTTGCATTAGTGATTGGTGGGTCAGACATAATTGAAAGTATTACTCTATTATCAGAGACCTGTCAATATGTGACAACTGCATCTTTACCCCTATGACACATGTATTTATATTAAAATTGAACAAGTAATCATTTTTTAATCTTTACAAATATTTGTTTACAAGTGGAAAACCACCTGATTTCTTCTGCTCAAAGATTACTGGCCACAACAATATCAGACCTTCCTGGTTTGAATGTTCATGGACATGGGTGTGGTGGTAACAAATACCGGCAAAAAGATCATGTATAGTAAAGGAGGATCTCTGTGTAAATCCATATAGAGCTTGAGAACAAGGTGCGCTCTGAATGCTATATGTATGCTCCAGTCTTGAATAATTAACCTGTCTCATTTTGTACTTAGTATCAAAGCATGTACAAATTTCTGGTTGTTTGATTTTCATTATTGAATGCTAGATGTCTCATCAAATTTTCAAAGAAGCTGAAAATGTTTCAGAGGTCACCCTCTAGCAACTTACTATAGATTAGTTCAGTAGTACCCGTGGAATATGTTTGTTACCTCAATTTGCTTGGCTACAATGTGACAGTTTTAAATATTACCGTAACGTTAGCACGGGTAATGTACTAGTTGCGAGAAAAGTTTGATTTAATAGCTAGGCTCGTCAATTTCCCTGTGAACAGGCAAATAAGGCGAGTGGTATGAACCACAAATCTTCGTGAGGCGAGTGATCAGCCATTCAGCACCCATCTCTATCGTCCGAGAATCCGTGGAACCGATCAGATATTTGGTTCTGGGCCGCGGTTCGATGCGCTTGGTCCACACTGCTGCACGACTCAGTTTTGTTTCTAGCTAGGCCAATCCCGCCCGGCGCGGTGTGCGTACGCAAAAACCCGTCCAACGCCGCGCCGTGTCATCTCATCTCGGCGCGCGGGCGCCGTTGCGGTGGGTGCCAACTGCCAAACCCAAGTCCCAACCCTTGCGGCACGGGGACGACGGGGTCGCGGCGGCGCAGTACACATCTCTCGGGTCTTCCCACTCCGTCCGCCCGCCGTGTACGCACAGGCAGCCTTGTACTACAACCAGCCATCCCATCCCATCCTCCTCGTCGCGTCGTACATCTGCACGCCACCACCACGCGCCGCCGCCTCGCCTTATATTTAGGCAGCACGCTCCGATCGATCGACCCACGCGCCGCCACGCTCACGTCACGACAATCTCGAATCGATCCACCGCGCAGCGGGGCAGAGGCCATGGATATGGGAGGCCACGGCATGGGCCCGCCGCCGCCGGCGGGCGGCGGCGGCATGCCGGCGATGCGGAAGCACTACATGCACATGACCTTCTACTGGGGCTGGAAGTCGGAGATCCTCTTCCCGGGCTGGCCCGGCGCGCGCGGCGGCATGTACGCGCTGGCGCTCATCGTCGTCTTCGCGCTCGCGCTCGTCCTCGAGTTCCTGGGCTCCCGCGCGCTGGACTCCCGCCTGCCCTCCGCGTCTACCGGGCGTCGCGCGGCGGCCGGGGCGGCGCGCGCCGCGGTGCACGCGGTGCGCATGGGCGTCGCGTACGTGCTCATGCTCGCGCTCATGTCCTTCAACGTCGGCGTGCTCCTCGCCGCCGTGGCCGGGCACGCCGCGGGGTACATGGCGTTCAGGGCGGGGCTCTGCGGCGACGGGCGGGCGCAGGTGGAGGACGGGTACAAGGAAGATGCGGCGGCGTGCTGATAGGCCTATCTAGATGCGCGTTGAACCTTCCTGATGATCGGTGATCGGTGGTGCTGGATGTGTATAAGTGTGTGCTAACACACAAATCTGCAAAATGTCCCTGTATGATGAGTTGTGATGATTTCCTTGGCTCCACTCGATTTATGATGTTGGCTGTATCCTTTTCAATCCGTGCCCCCGTACCTTCCCTACTTGTTTGCATCCGCATGTGGAGGATGTGCAGGCTGCTCTGCGGGACTCGACTGTTTACCCTTCTAACTTCTGTGTCACTCGATCACGGAAATCATGCTTCGTCTGCACATCCCTATCACTTTTTCTTCCCAAGAATATATGTTTCTTTTCTTTTTCTTTTTCCTTTTCGAACGGATAACATGCTCGTGCCAAACCATGGCTCACTAAACTTTATATAACATGTTCGTGCCACAAACCAAAATGGCCATGGTGTGAGCCTTCAGACGGTACAGCACACAGAGAGAGCGTGCACGCGATGTGCGTATATTTCCCACCACATGTCTATGGCCTGTGACAAATTCGATGCAGCAAAGTGTTCCAAACGACGGGCGGATCGGAGAGGATTTTCTCGTCTGCTACTTTGCAGTGATTCCACACACACTGCAGTTCGTGCAAGCATGTTTCTTTCGCATTTTGGTCTTTTCTCGCCACTTAATCACGGTATAAGAAAAGGTGGTCATCGCCGCAAGGAATTCTCTTCCGCATCTGTGTACTCTCCATGGAAGGGAGAAAAGAAATCCATTTTGCCATGACTTTCTGAACGTTGTAGTACACGGCTGTACATCTGCAAAATCGGCGTATATGGCCCCAATTGAAAACGATCCCCGTTTTTGGCGGACTGTTAACCGTAATTAGGATGCTCTGACTGCAGTACGCGTTACAGTAGCCATATGAACCAAGTATTCAAAACAGAACCCTCTATTCAAAACAGAACCCTCCGCGTGAAGAAAGCAGACTGCTGACATGTTGTTTTGCCGAAACGCAATGCCAGTTTGCCTCTTTTGGAGAGAAAGAAAGTAAGAAAAATATTGCGAGTCCATATTCTAGTCAGTATTGAGGTACCATCTTATTCTTTTGATGGAAACTCTCGGCGGAGGTTGCCCACCTAAATTCGGTAATCCGCTCATTACTAACAAAATAATCTTTTTACAAGGTTCCCGTCACTAGGATAGAAGAAGAAAAACTTGACAATACATCAACAATCTAGAATTCTAGATACAACAATAAAGCATATAGTTTCCAATTATCGAATCACATGAAAGAAAATGGAGCAACTAGTAGCAAAGCCATGTCTAAATGGGAGCAACTTATTAGCAAAGCCCTACCTACATGCCAAATTGTATTATTTTTTTACTTTGGTTTAAACAAAAGAGAAAAGAGAGAGTGAATTGCATCACTTGTCTCTTTCTCATCTAGGTCTCGATACTCTCAAATATTGATTTATCAGTCCTAAAACTTGCTACGAAAATTGTCCGTAGCACAATGAGAAAACGCAGGTTCGTCTCCGACACATCAATAAAGTAGAATTCGTCCGCAACATGCTACAATTTTGTAACTTCTTGTCTGGGACACATTACAACCATTCAATAATTGTTATCAAATTTTTTTGTATCAATACTCATAATACATTAGGACTTGAAACTTGGCATAAATATACATTGTTGCATTATCTATCACTAAATAATAGGGCTAGATTTTCTTTTATTATTTGCATGGTTTGTTGGACAAATTGAATATTAAAACAATGACCAAACAAGACAAACATCTGGAAAAAAATTAGCTCTATTTTTAATGATAGATAATGCAACAATGTATATTTATGCTAGGTTTCAAGTCCGTATGTATTATGAGTATTTAGATACAAAAGTTGAAAACAATTGTTACATGGTGATAATATGTCGCAAACATGAAATCACAAAATCATAGTGTGTTGCAGACAAATTCAATTTTGTTGATGTTTTGACGACAAAACCATGTTTTCTCAATGTGTTAGAGACAATTTTGACAACTTGCTAATAGTGACATTTAGTTCCCAATATTCCCTTTCCTATGATCCAACTATTGTCTCTACTTCCTCGCAAAAAAACTATTGTCTCTACCGTATCGTTACCTCTTGTTATGCTTTGCCACCCTACCGTCATCCTTATATACTTGATGCAGTAGTGAATAGGAAGAGTGAGATTGACGACGGCTATCCTTGCAAGGGAGAAGGGATGGTTGCTAATTAGTGGGCTCCATACTACAATCAATCAATTAGTTCCACACTTACATGTGAATTTTGGGTGGCTAGGAGATGACATGAACCTAGATGAGACTACTTTGCAAGTTATATAACCTAAAAATCAAGGTTTAGAAATATTTTGACCTAAATGAAACTACCTACAAGTTCTAGGACCCAAAAATCAAGATTTTAGAGTACTAGACCCTAGATGAGAACTCGACACAAATTCGTAAACTACAGGTGCAATTCACTCTTAAATATATTTTTACCACCAACCTACAAACCTTATGTAACCACGAAATGAGTCAGAAGTCACAGTAGTCCTCCCAGTTGACTTCGATCTCTTGTGCGTGACGGTCTGCATAATTACCGAAACACTACTTGTCGACTCTGTGTTGGGGCCACATACTTTAGCCATCTGTTGATCACGCTTTTTTGTGTCGTTGACGCCTTTCATGGGAAGGAAGCTTCAAAGGAGGTAGGTACATCAAAAGAGAAGGAGAATCCTCTCAAGTCCCACTAACTCGGATTCAGAAAAGAGGTAGTCGCTTCAGATAAGGGAAATAATACAAGAGCCATAACTCTTCAGACTCCAGCATCGAATCTTCATGACCCGAGTTGGCAATGAACCACTATGCCTACACGAAGATGGATTAACTAGTAAAATGCCAATTGAACATACACCCTTCAATGCTTGTGGGAGTAAGAAGCCCCAAAGTTGAAGGATCACTAACCAATATGGTAAAGTCATAAAAAATGGACGATGATGAATTAAGAACCAACTCAATAATTGTCAAAAGATAAAATACAAGCATTGCCTCCGTCGTAATAGAGAGACCTTCAATGTCTTCAATGAAACGCCTCCAAGGATGGAATGACATTAAAAAATGCCACCATCACATATCCAAATAGAATTGGATAATTTTCATCCGAAGAGTCATTGGTGGCTAGAGTTTCTCCACATCGACCGCCTTCAACTACGGAAACGAATCTTGTGACTTAGGCAAGTTTAATAACTCGAAAACTGAATGGAGCTATCTCGTACTGTGGTTTTGGAGCTGTCTTGTACTGTTGTTTTTGAGGATGACACTTGTACTGCTCTACATTAATACCTTCAACAAAGGAAAACAACGTCTTTGTCGACAACAGTGAATGGAGCTATCTGGTACTGTGGTTTTGGAGCTGTCTCATACTGTGATTTTTGAGGATGACACTTGTGCCCCACTATGTCACTACCATAACAATTAAGCTGGAATGGAAGAGCATTATTTGTCACGACTGTACTGTTATCTCAGAACGGTTAGCTGCAGAGCTTTAGCTTATCACTAGAAAGTACGCGCGCCGTTAGCGCGCTTGTTTAGTTACCTTCTTGATTGGATGTCTGGATAGGTTTAATTTTCATGTTTAGTTGAAGTGGTAAGCTCAAAATGGTCTCAAGTTCACCTTCTAAAACTATTATTATTCTACTCAAACTGGTTGCAATTGAATTGCATTATTATAATTTAGGTTACTATTGAGAGGATAAGTATAAACAATCATTTATTTACAAGACACATACATTGTGGATGAATCAGTTGTTCAATGGCCCTAAAAGATTTCATATATATAAAGCTCCATGAAAAATACATATTACATTTGCATTAGTTTTTGGTAGAAGTGAACAGTTCTAGGGTTGAAGAATTGTAGTGTATATGTTATGTTTCAACATGCACACAATAGAAGGGTGAATCAATTGTCCCAAGGAGAAAAGAGTAAACTGAAAAATATATGAATGTCAACTAACAATTTACTTTTTAAAAAGGTAACATGATAGCGCGTAGGGAGAGGTGGGAGGAGGGATTTGCAAGGGGGTGATGATTTTGCAAATCACCCCTCCCACCTGTCCCTTGATCAAGATCATCCGATCCGGATTGGAGTTCTCATAATTCGCACACGAACTTGGTTCTCATAGGATACGTTAGTTTTTAAAAAGTCTATTCCAATCTGATTAGTTTACTCTATCTTTAAACGTTGTAAAAATGTTAAAGACTTAATGAAATGATATTAAAAATTAAGAATTGAATGATACTATATTTCCCCAGAATAATGAGAAATGTTTTGAAGAATAACAATTCAACATATCGCCATTTAGAAAATATAATATAATTATTGGCAAAGCTCTTGTACGATGTGAGCCTATTTGGCCATAAAAATGTAATACTATATTGGCAAAATATTTAAAGAATATGTCATTTGCTGATATGTAAATTTGCCAAATGAAGTACAGGATCATTTCTAAAGAAGTTTATACGTCGTATTGACATACGACACGTAACTCAATGTAAAATATTATGAATAAATAGTAAAAACCTGAGACTGTTTATTACAGTATGGCTGTCTCACAATATCTCAAATGCATAATAGTGAATGTTGAGAAGTACCACAACTTTGTAGTAGGGTCTATTCGAATGTAAAAGTTAGGATTTCAATTGTAGAAGGGTTAAGATTCTGAGAAGGCATAGCTTGTTGAATCAGGGGTCAAAACATTACAGAAGTAAGACAATTTTATGAGGAGGCCAAGCAGTGGGACATCTTTGCAATAGCTTCTTTTTAATAAATTTAGAGAGAGAAGTTGGTATGTAAGTATATCATAATTTACACTTCATCTATAGTAAAAACAATAATCTACAAATAATTTCTCATATTAAGAAAATGAGGCTCCTAGCATACACTATATTGGCTCCTTTTGAAAATACTTGTTATAGTGAGATACCTAAGCGTGGTACTGTTTTGAAGAGTTTGCCATGGTGACGATCACTGACCAGCAGCAGAAATAGCCATGGGAGTCCTTCAAGAACCAGGTCCATCAAGTTGTGATGTTTTATCAAGCACTTTAATAGCAGTGGCTATGACAGGACACTTTGATCTTCAGAGAAAGTTTACCAGAGCAGCGATGATGAATTTTCAGAGTATTTACGATGCAAGCTGTGAGGCAGCGGCCATAGTGTGTACAACACCCTGCCAATAAAGAAATGAACATCAGCTGACAGCTGAATACCAGCTTAACATCTCATGGTGTCATGTGTCCAAAAAGTGATACGTATCTCCATTTCTCAAGTATTTTGATAGCAGTGGAGAAGCGTGCTGATGGTCGTTCGTGGCAGATAGAGACTCGGAGTGCCTGCAGACGCTTTAACGTGCGCATGGCCATTGCGACCCATCATCGAACACCTAGTGGGCACTACCATGTGGAGCTTGATGGTGACTCCAGGGATGTCTTCCGAGCTTGGCGAAGAGAACGGGAATTGCACAGGAGATCCATGCCGCCGCCGCTAACTCCAATATTGTGCATCGCAGTCGTCGTTCTTTGCTTAATGGAGCCGAAGAAGCCGCCGGCGCTACATACTGTTTGGCAAGCATGAAGCGAAAGACTTCTTTGGAGCAGTCGCTTTAGGCGCTGCCGGGGGAGCGATGGGGTGTTGTTGGACGGAGCGAAGGCGGCTGCATGAATGCTTGGACGGTAGTCACCGGAGCGGGCGTGAAAATTTTTTTCCTGACATGGGGAAGGAACGGGATCGATGAGGACAGATGCATCGTGAGTCAGGTGGAAGGATCTCAGCATGATTCATACATCCTAGAATGACCTGGGTGTAATTGTGCATGTCAGATGGGAAGAATCTGTTAGCAGAAAGCCTTTTCTAGAGAGATCTAGATGTAAAAAGAATTAGTACTATCCTACGGTTCACGTTTCTCTGAGTGATGATCCGACGGATGAGAAAACGCAGGTGACGTGGCCTGGCTTATTTGCAAGAAAACCCACGCGTTTTAGAGATATAGAGATATCACACAGGGTGGAAGCTGTAAAATATTCTACAATCTACACTGTCATTGTGTTATGGTTTCTTTGCTTGAGGATGTTTTGCTTGCGTTATGCTGGGGCTTGAACCATTAACAGTAGTAATGTAGTACCATTTTTTTAGAAACAAATGAAAGATTTGTCCTCTGTGCAACATTCTGGAAAGTAATAAGTCTTCGCTTGCTACTACAGTAAACAGTACTAATAGCCACTGATCATATGCATGCATGTGAAACTCCTTTGAAAATTATTGGCTGTGACATGCGACTTATTCACTCTATCTTCGGCACGGACTTGCTGGGTGTACAATCACTCCGCCATGTACACAATTCTCAAACCTCCAATCGTGACCTTTCCTCTGACTGGGACCAACGTCACGGTGACGTTGTTGTGTCGCTCGGCACCCAGATCTTCCAAGAGGTCACTTAGCGCCACTCTCATGCTGGTCTCCATCATCTCCCCACCATTATTCCCAGCAGGTTGCTTCAGGGTCACGAAGGTCCCAGCTAACTCCCTTCCGCCTGGCTCGACCTTGTGGTACTCCATGGCGTTGACGTACACGTCGAACTTGACGAAATCCGTGATGTCTACCTTAATGCCCTCGATCACCAACACCTCCTCCTGCGGCAGCTTCTTCATCATCTGGCTCCGCGGCGGCTGCGGCCGGATGACCGCCACGGTAACCGCCTCATCGAGGGATACCGGGAATCTGACTGATTTTAGGTGACTTCTTTTACCGTCCACGTCGGGAGACGTCGGCGGACGTGCGTTCAGCCACGGAAGATCGACGCCATCGTACGTGTACCGTAGCTTCCCGGCGTCGAGCATGTCTTGGACAGTGACGCGCACGAGGCGGGCCTCCTCGTCATAGAAGACGAAG
Organism: Chloris gayana; assembly: GCA_031894775.1. Taxonomy (NCBI): domain Eukaryota; kingdom Viridiplantae; phylum Streptophyta; class Magnoliopsida; order Poales; family Poaceae; genus Chloris; species Chloris gayana. The sequence continues at coordinate 11,077 of JAUNZO010002783.1, forward strand.
GAGGAGTCAAGCCAGTCCGGGTCCGTGAGGTCCACCTGGCTTTGGTTCCCGTGGGTGGTCCTCATGATGTGGCGCCAGGCTTCCCAGAGGCGGTCGATGTTGGCATGGTGCGGGTAGAAGATGGGGTCGCGGCCGGCGGAGTAGTAGATGCCCATGTCCTCGGCGTTGGGGTACGAGAGGTCGCCGGTCCAGAGGTGCATCGTGTTGTGCGGGCTGGACTCCACCGTGCCGAAGCCTGGCATGGCCGAGTCACCGGTGCGGTAGGGTTGCCCGAGGAAGAGGGACGGCAACGGAGCGTTGGTGATCATCTGAAATTAACATTTTTCAAACGACCCGTCACCGACTGGAACGTGTTAGCATCAGGAATAACAAACTTAAAATGGCTGACTAATTGAGTGTACCTGTTTGTGCATGAGCCAGAGGTTGCTCTGGATCTGCTGCTCATCGGTGTAGTTGTTCTCCACCGCCATGAACTCCAAGTCGTTAACCTTGGGTGGCCGGTGCCGCGGGTTCCTTATCGGGTCGTAGAGCGGTGACGCCTCGTCGGCGAACTCGTCTGGCATCCGCATCCCCTTGGGGACGTCCCAGCTCCAGAACGGCAGCGCGAACCCGGGATCCCCGAGCAGCTTCGCCGCTATGCGCTCGAAGAAGTAGAGGTATGCGCGGTGGAACGGGAAGAAGAGCCACGTGGAGTGTATCTGGAGCGGCAGCTCCGGGAACCCCACCTGCCGTAACGCGCCGCTGCAGTAGGCGCAGTGGACGTTGGCCTGCTGGTAGAAGCTGCGCGGATCCGACCTCGGCAGCGCCTTCATCAGTGCCACAGCGCGCTTGTACTTGGCCATGTGATCCGCGCCGGCCTCGTGCACCGGCCGCCTCGTGCGGAGGGGCTCGACCGGGTCGGGGAATGTGAAGTTGACGGGCTCTGATGCCGTCATGGGCTGGCAGCAGTGGAAGGGCGGGACCGGATGCCTCTGTGGGTCGGGCTTGCCGCACCAGTGCAGGTCGGTCACTATGGGGCCGCCACGGGCCATCTTGCCGCCGTCGTTGGCAGCATCAGATAGGGAGGGTCCGAATCCTCGCCGGCGCATGTGATGAGGTAAGGATCAAGGCCGGAGAGGACGAGGATGGTTTTTGACTTGGTGTAGGCGCATGGACTGCTCATAGCGCAGGCAACAATGATCGTGGCCGAGGCTGCCAGCGCGCAGAAGACTAAAGTGCGGAGTGATTGCGAAGCACAGTTACCACTCTCCATGGTCGTACGCGCTAGCTTCTTCATCAGGATTATTATTGCTGAGAGTGGATGTTTGCGAGTACTTAAATTTCACGGGTTGATGCAGCGCTCTGCCCCTACCGCATCTTAAGTAGCTAGCTAAGGGTCCTCGCCCAAAAAAAACTTGCTTAGGACACTATCTAGTCTGTGGCTGCTAACTTAACCATGCATTAGTCTCGATCACTCGTAATTGTCAGTCCTAAGGTCTTTAACAACCTTAGGTTCACTGTGCGAACGACTGACTAAATAAATGCTCAGCTCAGGCATGCAATTTGGACCACAAATGACACCAACCATAAATTAAAATCTCCTTCGCTTCACTGTCATACGTACGGTACTAGTAGTAGAGAAAAAGTTGAGGACCCCATCATAGCATCTCGGTATCAAAAGACGAATTTAGCACTATACTAATTTAACAACGCTGAAACCTGAAAAGTCGTAGGAAACTAAATTCCTCTTCTGGAGTCGGAAAAATAAATTACGAAAATTTGAGGCATACTAAATAAATGTGGAACATTTTGTTCATGTGTAGAAAAGTAAATTGTGATTCTGCAACGATAAACAAAGGCAAAATTGTTTGGAGCACGCTGAGAAAGTATGGATTTGTCCAAACACACTGACGGTTTTAATTTTGTCTGAGACACTACGATTTCGTGGAAATTGTCTGAAACACACTACATCCATTGAAATACTATTTCTAGCTAGAATAGGAGAGAAAAAAATTATAAATGAAATTGGATGCACCTGCATCAGGTTGGTCCCACTTGTCATTCTCTTCTCTCTCACTCTTCTTCCTCCCTCGCCATGGTCGTCTCTCCATCACGCTCTCGAGCACCTCCTCCTCCGCTGTAGCAATCTGCACACCGGCGAGGAGGCCCTCATGCCGCTCATTAAGGGGCCCGACGTTGAGCACCTCGCCGTTGGCGACCCCGACGCCGAGGACCGAGGCCGCCGGGGAGGGGTTCAGGAACTGGGTTCGTGACCACCTCACACGCACGCCGTCCATGGCGGCCGCCACCGCCACCCTCTCCGGCTCCGGTGGCTCGTCGTTCCACCGGTCCGACCTCCACCTCCTCCCCGGCATCATGGACACGCCGCTCGCCGCCATCCCATCCAAGTTGGTCAAGCTAGTGCCCCAAGTCTTCTCCCTCAATCCTGCCCGTGCCCCCGCCTTCCCCGGCCACGGCCATACCCACCACAGCCATGCCACCGTCGTTGAGCCCTCCTGACACCACCTTCACCCAGTGCTAAGCTCCCACGGCCTCGCTCCGCCCGGCCGTGCCGTGCCTGGCCCTGTCGTGGCCATGCCCACCGCGGTTGTGCCGCCACCAGCGGGAGGAAGAGGCGGCAGGGAGCATGCACACACACACACAGAGAGAGAGAGAGAGAGAGATAGAGAATGGTAGAGGGAGCATGCAGTGAGATAGTATATTAAATAGACGCGTTGTGTTTCAGACAATGTCCATAAAATCGTAATGTGTTTCAGATAAAATCGAAATTGGTAGTGTGTTTGGACGAATCCAACACTTTCTCAATACGCTCCAGACAATTTTGCCATAAATAAAAGACGAGCATCACTGTAGGTACAACCTAGCCGTGACAAAAAAATCCGTCAACTGAGATCCAACCAAGTCATGCAACGGGCAAGCAGCAATAAACGTGGTGGCACATCGATTAAGTTGGAACGGAGGGCATTTGTCACGTCTGTACTCTGTACTGCTCTCAGAACGGTTGTAAAGGAGAGGAGTGAAATTGAACAATTTCTGTCCAATGTACGACTTGATGAGGACCGTGGGCACCAACTCTTCAAGTCTAAGGGCGCCAGACAAAGTGAACCTGGAATATGCTAGCAGCAAAGCTAATGTGGTGGATATAAAATGTTGAATGCAGCAGAGATTCTCAATTTGTTGCTCTCCAATGCGTCCTTTCATGCTGATACAAAAAGCGAAGGGGCTTTGTGGCCCAATCGGGACGTTGATCGATCCTCTTCCTAGATGGGCAACTGGTAACATCCAAAGAGTATAGTGCTTTACAACGAGATTTTTGCTATTTTACCCACGCAAATGGGGGCTTCGTTCAAATGCCCATGTCTCCTTAGGCTTTGCTAAAATGGCCACAAAACCGAGATACTAACCGGTATAATGCCCACAAGCAAATTTTTGGATAGAACTACCCTCCAATCTTCTTCTTCTTCCTCCCATCTTCCTCTATGAATGAAGCTCGCTCGAGGCGGGCGCAGGCACGGGCAAGGCGGCCAGCTCAGGCATAGCTCGCAGGCACAGCAGCTCGCGGCGCGGGTGCGAGCGCAGCGGCTACAGCCCGCGGGAACGCCGGATGCCACCGCGACAGTACGGGGCCCGCCGAGAGCGCAGTTGTTCGTGACCGGGTGCAGGCGGCCGCAACAGCCGGCGGGCACGCGGGGCTCAGGTGAGCGCGGGCGCGGGCACGGCTGCTCGCGTCCGGGCGTGGCAGCTCGTCACAACGCTGCCGCCACTGCGAGCTCGCCCCCATCCGGATGTGTGCTCGCCGCGATGCCCTGCCTCGCCGCCTCTGTGCGTTGCCGCCCCTAGGAGCTCCCCTCGCGCTGAGGTCGCGTCCGTCTACACCGCACCGAGAAGTGCTCGCAATGCTGCTGCTCCATTCATGTCTGACGAGGAAGAAGAAGAGGGGACATTTTTGTCTCATGGGCATTCCGACGGTTAGGATGCCGGTTTGGTGGGCATTTTAGCGAAGCCCAACGACGTCGGGCATTATAGCAATGTGCCATCGGTTTCGTGGGTAAAATAGCTGAGAAGCTGGGCATCACAAATTTTATAACCACTTTTTCTATGGGAACATATAATTTGGTGCTTAAACTAAAAATTAAAACACCTGCTATTCCTTTGATGACATTTGTGTTGTTGGTCTAGCAGATTAATCAAGAGAAAAGTTTTATTTTACTCCTTCAACTATAAGGATGGTGCACGTTTGGTTCCTCGATTATAAAATTGGACATCTAGACGATTGAACTCTCGATCTCGGTACATTTCCACCCTCTCCATGGATTCAAGAGTGATTTTGTCTGACATGATATAGTGGGTCCCACCTCGTCTTACACCTACACGAACGCTAACGTCGGTGCTCGTTTCATTGTCGCTCTAGCCAGTTGATGGGGAGGCCGAGACAGTGCCCCGATGGCGGCGACCCTCTGGCTTGGCAGGCGGTGGCAAGGCGTGCATGTATTAATGTATAAAATTGAAGTTCACATGCACTGTTTTGCGCAAAACCAGGAAGGGTCAGGATAAATAACCAACCTCGTCAAGTTTGTGTGCACTGTTGAAGCACATAAGACTTCTAACCAATGGAGTCAATGTGAGCTAATTTAGAATCACATAAGCGTAAAGAAAAGTCCATTTTACTTTTCTCGGATCATCCACTTTGTTCAAATTACACCTCGAACAAAATTTTAGTTCACTTTACTCTTCCATACAATTTAAGTTGGTATAATTTACTCCCTTATGCAATTTCTCTTCTTTATTTCTTTTTGTATGATCTGAGTTAAGTGCTCAAATTTTGCGCAATGATAATTTGCATTGAACCTTACGTTTAAAAATTATAATATATATATACACACACATATTAAACACATATTTTATAGTTTAATAGCATCAAATATTATTTTAACCATATAGTTCTAAAATCGTATACAAAATATTTAAGAAAAAATATAAAATATTTTTATATAGAAAATGGTACCATCTATCATCATTTAAAATTTGAGCTTTAAATTCAAATTGTACAAATGGAAACAAAAAAGAGAAATTGTATTGGCGAGTAGATTGAGTCAACTTAAATTGTTTGAAGAAGTAAAATGAGGCAAGAATATGTTTATGGTGTAATTTAGACAGAGTGGATTGTTCGGGGAGTAATATGGACTTTTCCCTAAATTTTTAAAAAATATGCATAAAATTTATATGAATAGTGGTGTATAAATTTTATATCTACACAAAGTTTCATTCAAAATTCAGTTCCTTTGGTGAACTATAAAAAGTGAAAACGGCAATGGATAGTCCTTGCTAATTAGTTGATGGATCAGTGTAAAATTAAGCAACGTCTTCATAATTAAAATGCATCCACGTAGTACATAACAAAATTTTCAAACTAAATAAAAAAGAATCAATATACTTGAATTACATATGTGGAATCAATATAATCTTTAAAATTTTAATATGAATTAAAATATCCGAATGAATCCCGATGCCTCATTATGCACTTCCCTTACAGAGATATATGGGCCTAATAAACAGTTGCCATATTCATAGCGCAGGCCACCCTCACGTGCTAGTGCGCTATCTACGCACGTGAGGCCTGGCCTGTCCCAGCCATGAGCTCGCCCACGAATAAGGAGTGTCTACGGCTAGCGGAGCGCCACGACCACGATGGTTCACTTTTTAAGTGTATCCATTTATGAATTTTCATGCTGGACATTTTTATCTTCTTTCTTGTGTTGTTTGCAACCAAAGTATTATTTTTTTGCTAAAGAATAATGATAGTGTCCCCGGTCATATAAAAGATACATTTGGGATTAGGAGCACTTCTAAGTCTAATGGTCTTCTAAGCCAAGATGCTACCTTATATCCTGTTAGGTCAACCGAGTTGTATTATACTTCACGGAAATGAGGTAGACAAATAAAGCAGCTGGTTCAATACCACAAAACATCTCTAAATTAAAGCAGTGAATCTCATAGGGAATCAAAATAGTATTTCAAATCATTATTTATACATTTATTAGTTCTAGTTAATTTAAAAGGTTTAATACTATTTTGTATGTACATTTTAGAGCACCTATATGAGAATATATCGACATTCAGATATCTCGTCTGAATTTAATTAACCTTGCACGGAATGAAAACACGGAAAAGATTAAAGTAACTGGTTATAGACTAAAGGAGGCTAAGTATATTAATAAATCATTCTAGGCGCATGTGATTTTGCTTTAGTAGAAAAAAGTGTTCATATACCCTACATAAGCAACATGCATGATTAAGCAAATTCTTCAAAGTTATTTAGGTACTAAAATACTTATCTATTAGTAGTACATAAAATGAAAGTAGATTTATGTGACTAATTAAGCATTTGTCCACATTATATTATTATAGGTGGACAAGCAAAGACATCAATGCTTGTTCAAGTAAATCCTGAAGAGTCATATTCAGAAACTGTAAGCACATTTAAATTTGTTGAAAGGGTATTTGGAGATGCGACCAGAAGAACTAAAGAGGCTAAAAGAGCTTTTGGAATTGGTATTTGAGCATATTTCTGATTATTTTATGAACCAAAATACGTTTTCACTTTTGCATGTTGGCTAAGCAAATGCAGTTCTACAAAGAAAAATTGTGCCTAACAATGATAGTCTTTATTTTGCTTTGATAGAAGTACGGTTGGGTTAGCTTAGACGAAATATCTAGCATCTTCTGCCAACTATGGGATGCAAGTTTGGTGATTCGTGTGTCGTTGGTTGACCCACAAACTCTCTTAATGAACATTTTCTTCCACATTTACAAACTAACTGTACAAATAAACTAAGCTGTCTTGACTCTTGACCGACAGCTACACGAAAAATTACAAAAGAACAAGGAAAAAGATATAGAAGAAAATCACATGCATGAATGGTGAAACCTCTTCCAAAAATTAGAATGTGACATACAACTTTGTTCAGACAAGCTCTATATATACCTGCATGCTGAGTCAAACTTGTAGGTGTCAATCACTCCGCCACATACAGAATTCTCAGACCTCCAATCCTGACCTTTCCACTTACCGGGACCAACGTCACGGTCACGCTATCCTCTTGCTCAGCACCCAGGTCTTTCAAGAGGTCATTCAGCGCCAACCTCATGCTGGTCCTCAACGTGTCCCGCTGGCCGCCGCCGGGTTCCTTGAGGGTCACGAAGGTCCCAGCCAACTCCCTCCCACCTGGACGGACCTTGTGGTACTCCATGGCGTTCACGTACACATCAAACTTCACGAAATCCGTGTTGTTTGCCTCGATACCCTCCACCACCAGCACCTCCTCCTGCAGCTGCAGCCGGCTCCGCGGCCGCTCTAGCCGGCTCACCTCAACGGTCACCGCTGCGTCGAGGGACACCGGGAATCGGACGGATTTTAGGCCGCTTCTTTTACCGTTCACGCCGGGAGACGTAGGTGGACGCATGTCCAGCCACGGAAGGCCCACACCATCGTACGTGTACCGGAGCTTCGCGGCATCGAGCGTGTCGCGGACAGTGACGCGCACGGGGCGGGCCTCCTCGTCGTACAAGACGAAGGAGGAGTCGAGCCAGTCCGGGTCCGTGATCAGTTCCAACCGGGTCTGGTTCCCGTGGGCGGTCCTCATGATGTGGCGCCAGGCATCCCAGAGGCGGTCGATGTTGGCATGGTGCGGGTAGAAGATGGGGTCGCGGCCGGCGGAGTAGTAGATGCCCATGTCCTCGACGTTGGGGTACGAGAGGTCGCCGACCCAGACGTGCATCGTGTTGTGCGGGCATAATTCCACCGGGCCCGCGCCTGGCATCGCCGAGTCGCCGGTGCGGTATGGCTGTCCGTAGAAGAGAGAGGGCAACGGAGAGTTGGTGATCATCTGAAAACATTTTTCAAAGACACCGCCTGGACGTGTTAACATCTGGAATGCATGCATGCATGGAACAATAGAATTTAAAACGACTATGACTATACCTGTTTGTGCATGACCCATAGGTTGCGCTGGATTTGCTGCTCGTCCGTGTAGTTACTCTCCGTTTCCAAGAATTCCAGGTCATTAACCCTGGGTGGCCAGTGCCGCGCGTTCCGTCTCGGGTCGTATAGCGGCGACTCCCGGTCAGCAAAATCGTCGGGCATTCGCATCCCCTCAGGGACGTCCCAGCTCCAGAACGGCAGCGCGAACTCGGGGTCCCCAAGCAGCTTGGCCGCTATGCGCTCGAAGAAGTAGAGGTAGGCACGGTGGAACGGGAAGAAGAGCCACGTGAAGTGTATCTGGAGCGGCAGCTCCGGGTGCCCCGCCTGCCGGTGCGCGCCGCTGCAGTAGGCGCAATGTACGTCGGCCTGCTGGTAGAAGCTGCGCGGGTCTGACCTCGGCAGCGCCTTCATCAGCGCCACTGCGCGCTTGTACTTGGCCATGTGCTCCGAGCCGGCCTGGTGCGCCGGCCGCCTAACCCGGAGTGGCTCGGCCAGGTCGGGGAACGTAAAGTTGATGGGCTCGGTTGCCGGCACCGGAGGACAGCAGCGGAAGGGCGGGGCTGCATGGGGAACCGGGTCAGGCTTGCCGCACCAGTGAAGGTCGGTCATTATGGGTCCACCACTGCCGGTCTTCTTGCTCGCTTCATCGGCGCCATCAGACAGCAAGGCGTCCGAGGCGTCGCCGGCGCATGTCGTGAGGTAAGGGTCGAGGCCGGTAATGGCGAGGATGCTTCTTGACATGGGGTAGGCGCATGGACTCATGGTGCCGCGAACAATGGTGGTGGCCGCGGCGGCGAGCGCGCAGAAGACAAAAATGCGGAGTGACTGCAGAGCACAATTGCTGCCCGCCATGGTCGCACGCGCTACTGGAATATCAGAGAATGCAGAATGCATCTGAAAATTCACGGGTTGATGCAGGTTTTGCACCTTGCCGCAGATCGAGTACTAGCTAATAGCTAAGGGTATATATATAGAGAGCGTGAAATGTATGTGCATGGTTCCTACAAGGCCTCAACGCGGCCACCACAAATTCCGCACTTTCCCGACATGGCAAATTAAAGGACACTAACTAGTCTGTGTGGCTGCTATAACTTGACATAACAGTCATCTTCAAATACCCATAAACGGCAGTTTTCGATAATTCTACAGTTCATTGTTGGTATGCATCGTCCCAATGAATTTCAGGAGGAGATGAAGACGTGTCAGCGGAAGCTCCCGTAACCCTATGTGGGAATGGGACTAGACACATGCGCACGCAAATCTGGGCCTCAAATGGTACCAACAACAAAACGACACTAGCCACAAATGACGCTAGCCACAAATGACGTCCTTTCTGAAAGATCTGCCACGAATAACATGTCGCCTTCGCTTTGCTGCTATAAAATAAAGGGATAAGTCTATCTTACTTTCCTAAACAATTCGTTTTATTCAAATTATATCCGGAACAAAATTTTAGTTCACTTTACTTCCATAACATATTTAATCCGGTGCAATATACTTCCTTATGCAATTTCTTTCACGTTTCTTATTGTACAAATTGAATTTAAAGTTTAAATTTTGCATGATGATAGATGGTGCCATTTTTTATAAAAGAAAATAGGCTATACGACTTGTAGTTCAAAACTTTTTAATTTAAATTTATTTAGGGCTTCAAAAATTCGATTTGAATTATCTTTACCGTGTGCCTAAAACAAAAACACAGACAGAGCTCTTTGTCGTGTGGCTGAAGAAAACACACGACAAAGAGCACTATTTGTTATGTGTCATTCTTTTTGACACACGACGAATACTTTGTCGTGTATTCTTTTTAGCACTGCAACAAAATTTTTGCCGTGCCCGAACAAAAAACACGGCAAAGTCTGAGACACACAACAAAGATTGTTTTTCCCTGAGTGTATACTCATTGTGAACAAGAGCACATCAGAACTGTGCTTTGAACAAAAACAACCGACCATACTATAATTGGTCTAAAGAACGAACCGTTATCACGGCCTTGCAGCGGAATACTAGACTTGAGACAAATCATAAAATCTGCAACATCACTGGATCAAACGCTTCGAGTGAATGAAGCAAAATCTGCACTCATATTGATACATGTGTCTAGCAAAGAAACTAGAAAACTCTTGGTAGTCTTGTCGTGTGTGTAGCAACTCCGGTCAAAACTAATTCTACATATACACACGTGGTCAACAACCAACTAATCTCTGGTATAATCCTTATATGTGTAACAACTTCAGTAAAAACTAATTCTGCGAGCACGGACGGGATGAAGTGCTCCTGGAATTTGAACTCAAGCAGCAAAATTATTCGAGGTCAATACTTTCCTCTTGCATAATAGGAACAACTGAAGAACCAATCTCCTGGTAGAAATCTTGTGTCTCCGAAACAATAAACTGCAGACTAGGTGCAACAAAGAACCACAAAAGAACTCCTGGAAGAACCGTGTGCGGGTCAAATTGGCCAACTGTACGAAGCACGGAGCAAAACAAATCTGGTGTAGCCGCACGCGCCGGAGAGACATTAAATGGGTGTGGGTGCGTAGGGGCACTTGGTCAACTCCCGTCCTGCTTGACCTCTACCACTCGGAGTTGAGCGAAGCGAGGCGGGGTCGATCCTCGTCGCGTGGGTATGGCTCCATCGTCTTGTGTTTGTCCATTTTCTTTGGAGGGGCTTGCCTCACATCATGGCTTAGTCAGAATTTTTCCTTGTAGCATGCTTCTAGCACTACATTACACCGTCCCGTCGCATATGACGGGAATTGCCGTAGACCGTAAACATTGCCAATGTTACTGTACACGCAAGGGCACACGTAATGATAGCGTGGTGGAGTTATTGCTTTGATTCTTGACCGTTCGGGTTCGAACGCGGCGAGAGTCACTCGACCCTGCCTGCTTGGGGTCAAGCGAGGCGCGGGCCGCTCGTGGCGGTCGAGCGAGATGGAGAAATCCTACCCCGTCCGCGAGGGTCGAGCATGTAGATCATCTACCTTGTGCGGGCCTTTGGGCCCATTCTATGGAGTTTACGGCTTTATCCTTATCAGCAAGGATTAGTATTGTCATGTGGTGGCGTTAATCTTCGTCTCCAATAATAGGTTTGACAGACGTACAAATGGGTTAGCTTGGAAGAAATATGTAGCAGCTCCCTTCCACTCGAATTCATGCGTCCCATTGGATCAAGATTATGTGGTCGAGATTGAAGTTCTCATAGCTTCACACTGAAACCGATTATCATAGGATACGTTGCCTTTATATATACTATGTCTATTAAGCAATTTTTTCTATTGTATTACTTACTCTCTCCGTTTCAAATTATCGGACGTTTTTGACTTTCAGAGATTATGTTTGACCGCTCGTCTTATTCAAAACTTTTATGCAAATATACAATAAATAAGTCATTTACAAAATATCTTTAATGATAAAACAAATCATAATCAAATTAATAATATTTGCACAAATTTTTTAAATAAGACTAACGATCAAACGTGAAGTCTGAAAGTCAAAAACGTCTTATAATCTAAAACAGAGGGAGTAGCACTCTAAATCGCTTATTGAGCAATAAGCACTTACATAACGAGTACCAAACATACCGTTAGATTGATTTGTTATTACACTAGCATAGTCGCCCCTACTTGGCACAACATACTTCTTCTACAGTAACATTTCAGTGTTGTCCTAATCTTCGATGACCAAAGAAATGATGGAACGACCTGTGCAGTCAGGGGCAAAGCAACTTATCACAACTTTTCACCTTTTTTCAATTTCTTTTTTCCCCACTCACTAAATTCTTTTTCCTAAAAAAATGGGCAATTTGACATGCAATCTTTTCAAAACAACGTACTAGATCCAGAATCACTCTGCCACGTACACAATTTTCAAGCCTCCAATCCTGGCCTTTCCTCTTACTGGCACCAACGTCACAGTGATGCTGTCGTCTCGCTGAGCACCGAGGCCTTTCAATAGTTCATTCAAGGCCACCCTCATGCTGGTCTTCATCGTCTCCGCCTCCTCACCGGGTCGCTTCAGGGTGACAAACGTCCCAGCCAACTCTCTCCCGCCGGGCCGAACCTTGTGGTATTCCACGGCATTCACATACACGTCGAACTTTACAAAGTCCGCGTTGTCAACCTCAATGCCTTCAACCACGAGCACCTCCTCCTGCCGGCTCCGCGGCAGCTCCGGCCGCCTGACCTCCACGGTCACCGCCGCATCGAGGGACACCGGGAATCTAACAGACTTGAGGCCCGTTCTTTTGCGGTTCACGCCGGGAGACACGGGCGGGCGCGCGTCGAGCCACGGCAGGCCAACGCCGCCGTACGTGTACCGGAGCTTGTCGACATCGAGCATGTCGCGGACGGTGACGCGCACGAGGCGGGCCTCCTCGTCGTAGAATAGGAAGGAGGCGTCGAGCCAGTCCGGGTCCGTGAGGTCCACCTGGGTCCGGTTCCCACGGGTGGTCCTCATGATGTGGCGCCAGGCATCCCAGAGGCGGTCGATGTTCGCGTGGTGGGTGTAGAAGATGGGGTCCCGGCCGGAGGCGTAGTAGATGCCCATGTCCTCGATGTTGGGGTACCCGAGGTCGCCGACCCAGACGTGCATCGTGTTGTGCGGGCAGAACTCCACCGAGCCGGGGCCTGGCATGGCCGCGTCGCCGGTGCGGTATGGCTGCCCGTAGAAGAGGGACGGTAACGGAGCGTTGGTGACCATCTGAAAAACATTTTTCAAAGACCGTACCCGTCACTTCCTGAACGTGTTAGAATCAGCAACTTATTTTTCTATCTGTACCTGAATTTTTAAAAGACTGCTGTGACTTACCTGTTTGTGCATGGTCCATAGGTTGCGCTGGATTTGCTGCTCGTCCGTGTAATTACTCTCCTCTCCCAAGAATTCCAGGTCATTAACGGTGGGCGGCCAGTGCCGCGCGTTCCGTCTCGGGTCGTACAGCGGCGACTGCCGGTCAGCGAACTCGTCGGGCATCCGCATCCCCTCGGGGACGTCCCAGCTCCAGAACGGCAGCGCGAACTCGGGGTCGCCCAGCAGCTTGGCCGCGATGCGCTCAAAGAAGTAGAGGTAGGCGCGGTGGAACGGGAAGAAGAGCCACGAGAAGTGGATCTGGAGCGGCTGGTCCGGACGCCCCGCCTGCCGTAACGCGCCGCTGCAGTAGGCGCAGTGGACGTCGGCCTGCTGGTAGAAGCTGCGCGGGTCCGACCTCGGCAGCGCCTTCATCAGCGCCACGGCGCGCTTGTACTTGGCCATCTGCTCCGAGCCGGTCTCGTGCGCCGGTCGCCTCGTCCGGAGCGGCTCGGCCGGATCTGGGAACGTGAAGTTGACGGGCTCTGACGATAGCATTGGCGGGCAACAGTAGAAGCGCGGGACTGGGTAGTCCGGCGGGTCGGGGTCGCCGCACCAGTTCAGGTCGGTCACTATGGGTCCGCCACTGCCGGCCTTCTTGCCGGTGCCATCGGACAGCGAGGCTTCCGAAGCGTCGCTGGAGCATGTGATGAGGAAAGGGTCGAGGCCGGTGGCGGAGAGGATGGTCCTTGACATGGAGTAGGCGCATGGACTCATCACGGCTCGGGGAACCATGGTGGTGGCCGCGGCAGCGAGCGCGCAGAAGACTAGAATGCGAAGTGTGTGCAGAGCACAGCTGCTGCCCGCCATGGTCGGACGCGCTAGTCTCTTCATCAGGATTGTTGCGACTCGCGAGTGGATGATGACTCCAAGTCAAAGCTCACTGAACTCGAGTGGTTAGCTCAGGGACGTGCAGTACATATAAATCGAGAGCGCAAAATGCAGCATGTGGACAGGTCCTAAGAGGCTTTAAATCCGCCACCACAAGTAAAATAATTCCGCACTGTCCTGATATGGCAACAATGAGGTGTGTTTCTCGTGGCAACCGAGACACAACATGTTCATTTAGTGATGGTGAGGTGTGTTTCTCGTGGCAACCGAGACACAACATGTTCATTTAGTGATGGGAGACAACAAACTTCGTCCTTGCGGTTCCTGCGTGTGGGAACGGACTGGACCTGCACACATGCGCAGACAAATCTATGCCTGTGTGGGAACGGGTTGGACCTGCACACATGCGCAGGCAAATCTATGCAACAATAACATTGGGCATTCGTAACGCTCATGCTTAAACATATTACAGTCTAAAAAATATATTATAAAGTATTTGTAGGAACCGGATTGCACCGATCAACATGCAGAATATGTAGTGTGAGCATATGCTAAGCACACACATATGTGAAAATCTAGTTTAAACATTTATTTATTTTTTTGTCCAAAAGATCCTAAGCCTTTTTTGGTTCTTGTATGCCTTGGAAAACTTGCAATTCCCTTGTGTGCCACTGCTTGAGATTTTCCCTCCCGTACATGTCACTCCTGAGTAAAAAATATTTTGTGAAATAAATTTTCACTGTAGATATACCGTGAAGTAGTTTTTTCATAAATAATACATCAGAAATATAATTATGGATATTCTTCAGAATTTTAGTGAATTGTTTAATGCCCTTAAAAATTAACGTAAGTTGCATCGTGTGAGTTTTTAATAAGTACATAATTTGTTTTGAATTTGCAGTGGACCTAATAACAAAAATTGTTCATCACTATTTCTTATACCACCATAAAAATTGACCCAAATATTGAAGCAATTAAATTCTTCTTTCAAGCTCATAACTATAGCAGAGGGAAAATTGTTTGAAGATTAAAAAAATAACTGTTAGGAGTGGCACTATTTCTTATGTCACCATAAATATATTGACCCAAATATTGAAGCAGTAAAATTCTTCTTTCAAGCTTATAACAGTAGCAGAGGAAAAATTATTTCAAAATAAAAAAAACTATTTGGAGTGGCACATAGGGGAAGAAAAATTTCAAGCGAGGGCACACAAGGAAAAAGCATTTTTTCGGTGGCATGGAAGGGAACTGAAATTTTTCCAGGGGTATACAAGGTATTTTCTCTTTTTGGTTAGAGTATTACATACGAAAGATGTGCAAATTGTACTACCTCCCACGGACTGACTGGCGCGCACGTATCTGGTCCCGACTTCTCTCTTTATTAAGAGTACTGTCATGGTGTACAGGGGTGTGGGAAATTAACAAGAAATTTTGTAGTATGCAGATGTAAGCAGCGAAGATTCTAATCACTTAATCTAGATATTACAGCACTGTCTACTCTGAGGTCAGGAATCGATTTTTTGTGACTAGAGAGGAGCTTTTTTTTTTTGAAAGAGAGGAGATATCTTGGTGACCCATAAATGCCTATAAGAATCACGGAAAGATAACTGGGTTTTAGTGCCGAAGAAGAACGAACTGGACATTAGAAGTTAGAATCCCTTTTGGGCCTGGAGTCCTTGACGCATGGCATCAGCTGAGCCCATTTTCGCATCCAGGCCTTTTTGTTTCATAGCAACAAAAGGGCAAAGTGTACGGCCCACGTTCCTTGCAACGCAAAGCTCTCTCTTTATTCCTGTGTCGACACGGATCTCTATTTCTACCCCTTAAATTCACCAGAGTGTTACATATCCAAGGGTCATAATAATCTCCGTTAAAATCGACGGCAACCGATCAACCCAAGTCAATTTACTTCCTCCGTAGCGTTTGCCTACCCCAATCCCATCGTCACTTTTGATCGAAAAAACGTAGGAAACTGCCGCACGTCCATAAAGGTTGCGCCGCCGCCGGATTTGCGATTGCTTCACCGCACACGCTCTTCGCCCTGAGCCGACGTTGCCGTCACGACGCTTCAGACACCTACCTTAGATCGGCGGCGAGTCCGGCGCGCTGCGGGTAGAGAAGACATGACGAAGTCGAGCGCGGACGACACAGAGCTCCGACGCGTGCTCGGGGAGGAATTGGCCTTTTCCATCTGCGTTGCCAAGGGCCAGAAGCTCGGCAGACTCGCCAAGCCCCGCGTCCTCGCTCTCACAGGTCAGTGCTACTCTTTCTCCTCCGCCCACGTCTCTCCCTGCGCTGCTTTCCCTTCCTGCCTCTGGTCGATTTGTTTGATGTGCTGCGGGCCTGCAAGAGAGGATTTGGTTCCCTGATCCCTCCATTCCAATTTGGTAGTTAGGTGCGGATTCGGATGCTCGGACGGAATCGTTCTTACATGGAGCGTGACATTGCTGCTTAAACTCCGCTTGTGCTAACTTGCTCGGATTTGGGAGAAGGATTGTAATCTAAGTGGCTTGCTCTACCGCTTCAATTAGTGTCAGATAAATCACTATATGTTGTTTCTCCGGGAACAACTCCGTTAACAAGACAAGAAGTATTGGGTTCCCTTTGCGCATATATCAAGTCAATAGATAATACAGAATTCTTAGAGTGAGTTATCAGAGTTTTTAATGAGTTTTCATTAAAAACTATTTACATTACAAGATAAGTTTTGGTTTCCGTAACAGTATATCCTTCTTGCAGGAAACAATGGATTCGAAGTGCGGGTCCTAATCTCATTTCTCTAAGTCTTAGAAACTGCAATATAATTGTTCATTATTTCCTTTCTAATTTTCTCTAATTCATGATATATACGTATTTTTGTTGTTGTCACCGTGATGTTAGCACGGTCATTGTACCAGTGAAACTAAATGTCTCTTTGTATATATCATTGCCACACACACAAAAGAAAAAACTAAATAGCGCCGAACTGCACCCATGCATACATACATATGGAAATGGAACGAAAGGCCCTGCACTTTTGACGCAGCATGGAACGGCTCCGGTGTGTGTACCTCCATGAAAGGCGCGACCTGGGACTGAGACCGCCGAACGTTTCTTCTGCCTTTTCACTAACCTCTAGCTCGTCCAGCACATGTTCCCCGGCAAAACTTTTCGCGTGTTCCTTTTCAACATCAACTCGAGGGAAAAGCTTGAAAGGAGCCAGGACCCCGGAAAAGAGATGAGGAAACCGTAAAATTCCAGCCCTTTCTCGGTGGACTTGAGCACTAATAAGCTTATTATTTAGCGTGTTCAGGTCCCGCTGCAGGTGCATGTTGCACAACGCTGGTTTTAGCTTTCCCCTCAACAAAAAAAAACGTTGATTTTAGCTTAATATAAGCTGTCGGGCCCTGCCCGGGCGAATGGGAATCGAGAGTGCGTAGCAGCAGCTAAACTACCCATCAGCCGATCGCCATTATTAAGTACTAGCACTCTACTAGAAAGCAGCGTGTCCTCGATGTAGTGCCGTTCACATCCACATCCACACGCACCACAGTAACTCGCAAAGCCACCAAAGAAATCCGTCTCCAGTTTTGCGCGTCACGCACGGGACGAATGAGCATGCACTGATTTAATTTGTCGCCCCTCTTCTTCGTGGACGCGCCTTCCGTCTGCCTAGCTTGTTCGAATGCGCCATGTGAAAGTCGCGGAAACGAGTCGAGTTCGCAGCTTGTGATTAACGATCATAAAAGAGAAGGCCGACCGAACGCACGTACCGGTCACTGGTGGTCACACACTCACACGCGCCTACAGTGCCGGGTGCCCGCGGCTAGCTCCTGCCCTGTCCTGTCAGTGGGCGGTCGGTCGCTTTTGCATGCCCGGCGTGTCAATGTGCAGCGGAGCAGGAGGCGATCGGTGGCCAACAGACAGACTGACCGGTCGATCACACCGGTCTCCGGCGGCCGGCGCGTCCTGTCCTGTCCTGCACCGACGCCGACGTGCCGGTCAAGCCGGAAAGCAACGGCACACGCGCCGGCGCGGCGTTCCACACGATCGATGATCGCCGTAGTGTATCGTACGATAGGAGCGAGTCTGCTTAATTGACCGCAGGTGGTGCTGCGGTAGGTGCTCGTGGGGTTTAGCACGAGAAAGGGATGCCAAAAAGTTGTGGGTGACAGAGAGCGCTTGCTTAGCCTAGCTGCTGCATTATGCATGTCCCGGCGGCGGCCCCATCATCGTATACTAGTATTATTCTTTCTGCATTATGTTCATGTGCTGGATCAGGGGAAGAAAAAAGGAGATCGCGCGCCGTGCAGCATGAGGGAGAATTCCCCTGTTCCATTCAACAGCACACATACAATCAGCCGTATGGCCTTTGTTTAATTAATCCGCAAAGCTAGCGCAAGTGGATTAGCGCGAGGAGTGCGTGTGTGTCAGTGTGTGTGCTTATACTTAAAATACGAGGGGCTAACAGTAGCATGCAAGCAGCGCTGGCTCCTGCCGAGAGGGTCCGTCGAGAAAGGTGCAGAGAAAGAAAAGTAACGTGCGTTCTAGCACAGACTCGACGTTCGCGCATATATCCCTACCGGAATCGTAATCTGATCCTCTGTGGTCATTTTTTTACGCCAATATTATTGTTCCTCCTCCAGCTGGTTTCTTGGCCTGGTCTCGACACTACAGTCCCTGCACACAGGGCGCGCGCTCACTGATTGAGTGTGATCTCGTTCTGGAAAAAGAAACGGCCACGATGTATATTCCGCTCTTCTTTCCTGACATATTTGTTGTTATTGAAATTAACAACTAGCACGTTTCCATACGTCGTGTTTCACGGGATGAAGGAGACGTCTTGTCTAATGCCTCCACGCTCTGTACTACCGTTTTGTCAATAATTGGATCTCATGTTGTACCCGTATGCAGGGATTAGGCCAGTAGAGGACTGCCAAGCAAGCTGTGCCACATAAGAAAAGTATCCGTTTTGTCAATAATTGGATCTAACGTTGTGCCCGTATGGACGGATTAGGCCAATGGGGAACTGCCAAGCAAGCAGTGCCACATAAGAAAAGTATCCGTTTTGCAAGTTGCGCACTTCGCCATCATCAGTAATCATGGCCTCACTGGCTCACTCCCCTGCCACACGATTACCGGCGCCTCCACCTCTGGTTGGTTGACTCAGCGGAGGAACCCGTATGTATCCTGTGTTTTGATCAGGAAGTAGAAGAGCAGTTAGAGGTAGATTACCGAATATAGCAGCACGTGCAGAAGAAGGAGGAGGAGGTGAAGTCCAAGTCACTGAATATATACAGGAGGGATGGAAGGCAATTTGGACACCTGTAAGGAAGCCCTGATCAGTCAAAACACAGAAAACGAAGGGTTTGAATTTATCCTTCCCGGGATCAAACGTTTCTGTCTATCTAGATTTCATTTGCATTGATGCAGAGTTCCTCTGCTATAAAGATATTTTTCGAATACAAAAAGCTTATCGAGCTTGTGGTTCTATGCAGTGCCATTTCTCCGGAATGCTCCTAGCATCGAGTTCCCAGCTGTAGACAAAGATAAACAGGAAAAGAAACAAAAAAACAGAGAACATATCCTCGTTCGTGGTGTCCCGGTCTATACAACAAGCTAAGAAACCAAGAAACTAACTACTCCCGTGTATCAAATCTTGGCGATGGCATCGAGGACGTCCTCTCCGGCATCAACGCCGGCCTCGTCCCCGGCGATCTGGTCGAGCACGAGCACGATCCCCATGGCGAACGCCGCGTCGAAGCCGGGGCTGACACGTAGGACGAAGACGTCCCTGCCCATCACCACGCGCGCGCCCACATCCACCTTCCTCCTGATCTCCGCCACGACCTTCTCCTTCCCGCCGTCGCCCCTGCGCGCCAGCACCAGGCGGCAGCTCCGGCGCGGGAAGGACCCGTCGACGCGGAGCAGCACGGAGGGAGCGGACGGGACCGGGGAGAGGAGCTCGACGACGGCGCCGGCGCCGCTGAGGATGGACGAGCGGCGCGCGGAGAAGAGCGGCTTCTGGCCGTCGGCGCGGGCGCCGAGGAAGCCCTCCCAGCGCTGGTGCAGCGACGGGCGGCGGCGGCGCACGGTGAGGAGCGGCTCCCCGGCGGGGCCGAGCAGCGCGAGCTCGCCCGGCGAGGCGGCGCCGCCGCCGTGGCCGCGGCCGTAGGTGTCGGCGCGGAAGGCGAGGCCGCCCGTGCGGTGGTCGTAGGCCGCGAAGCCGTCGCCGGGGGAGAAGTGCGAGGTCTTGCGCACCGTCAGAACGCGATCCTTCTCGGGGTCGCAGTACTCCTTCCCAACGATCGCCATGGATTGCCTCATTGCCGGAGTACGTACCTACGTGTGCTCGATCGAGCTTTAGCACGCGCGCTCTCGCTCGTTGCTTGCCTTGCCTTGCTTGTTTTGCTTCGGCGGCTCGAGAAAAATGCTATGCTGCTCTCTGCGTGGTGAAGGAAGGCTTCGAGAGCTTAAGTAGGGGTCAAGTGAGGAGGGGATGATAGCGGTCGGTGGAGATTTCAAAGGCAGCGAGAGAATCGTCAGCGTGTCCATATCGCAACGCTTGCCTTTTCGAGGGGCATGGACACGGTCCACAGGAGAACCCAATGCCACATCATGCATCCCTTTTTATTATTACTACCTCCGTTCTAAAATATAACGATTTGTTGACTTTTCGAATCGTGTTTGATCATCATGTCTTATTCAAAAAATTTACAAGAATATTGATTATTTTGTTATATTTTAATTTGTTGTTAGGTATATTTAAAATATGATGTATTTGTTTTTATTTTTTCATAAATTTTTGAATAAGACAAGCGGTCAAACACAATTCTAAAAAGTCAACAAATGATTACATTTTGGAACGGAGGTAGTATTTCAGCCCATGCCACAGTAGATCGTCACACAAATAGTCACACAAATATTGTCAGATGCATATACGATGATCGTCATGAGTTAGTTTTTGCAACCGGAGTGTATCAATCATATATAATCTTTGCGTTGACCCGAATTCGCCGGGAAAAAAATACAGCATGTGGGGCTCACGATCAATATGATTGATTGATATATTTGTTAAGCAAACGAAGAGAAGGAGCACTGGCTCCTATTGTTCCTTTTTTTTTTTTTGACAACTCCTATTGTTCACGTTGTCTAAACACATGCATGCACCCGGCACGGCGCACTGTACACGATACAAGACGCATTGGCAGTTTGGCAGTGCTAGGTGGCACCCGACCCGCCATCTAATGACCCATGGCCCATTGGTGCGGTGGTAGACATTGATAGAACATGGAGGACGCGTACGAGGAGATGGGAGGCGCCAGCCATGCCGAGGCCACACCGTTCCTTTGCCGCGGCCACCGCCGACACTGGTTCCGATCCAGTTATCCAGTGCAACAACGGCAGCTCGGGCCAAAAAACGCTGTGCCCCCGTCCTCCTCTGCTCACTGGAGCGTTTCGTGTTTCCTGTGATCGCAGCAAGTGAGGCACCGGGCGGCAGTAGAAGCGTGTGGGCACGGCGTTGTGCGGGTCGAGGTCGCGCTCATGGGAATGCGTGGCGGATGGAAACAAAAGCCGGCGTTGACGTTTCGGTACGCTGTACGTACCGTGTCCTCGCACGGGCACCGACCGGAGTGAGACGTCTCTTTATTATGTGAGGGGAAATAGCTGTTGACCTGGCAGGCCGAAGACTTCCCCGAGGATTTACTGGAGTACTACTCCATCCTTGCGCTCATCTTTCATCTAGTAGTCGAATTTGGTCTAGCCTCGCTGTTCACCAAATTGCGACGCGCGCAGAAGCCGTATACTACCACTATCTGGCAAGACAGTAGAGTCGATGACCAATTAATTATACCGCTTCATCGAACTGAAAAGAGCGATCATTAGCAACAAGCCTGATTAACCGCACCGGAGCAGTTCAGATCGCCAACCACCCTCTGCTCCCCGTCTCGGGGACACTAGCATCACGCTGATATCTCCATTGCCTATGGCTGACTCAGCAGCTGGCCCGGGCCGTGGTTCACGCCAAACACGTCCGCGTCGGCCACGGACCTGCCGTTTTGGCAAAATATCCCGGCCAAGACTTCCACGGAATCTCTCCCTTTTCGGCAGGCAGAGGGTAGATTTGGGGTGACGCGAGAGGGGCGGCGTCCGCACGCGAGCTTCCCACGCGCGCGCCTGCGTGCCACGTCGCCGCCGTGAGACGCCGGGGAAGGGACACGCAGGCAAGCAGAAGCGATTCGCCCGGGACGGGCCCCGCCGCCGCCGCCTCGCCCCGGAATTCTCTCTCGTGAAACGTCACACCCGTGTGGCGACGTGCGGAGTCAGCAAGGCCTACGACTGCACAAGCCAGGGCCTACCAACACCAACACCTTGTGCTGGCTCTCTGGCTCTGACTGACCGGCTTTCCTCCATATCGCCGACGTGTTCCTCTCCAGAGCATTCGATTCGGGCCCTGAGCAACGAGCCTCGTAGAACTTCAACGAAACTAGTAGGTCCGCCTGTGTGGAACTCGTGGGATTTCTCCTTTTCTCGATCAGACACCAAGGATTCTAGCAAACTACGGCACACACGGTGATTTCCACGCTGATCAATTTGCACGTTACCCGGTAAGTGGATATATTCAGATGAAATGCACTGCAAGGCATGCACCCGTAGGCGTAGCATCCTTTTCATAATGGAAATTTGAAAAGAGCCGGTTGAAACACCGATTTTGGCACGGAATAGTCCCTCAAGGAAACAACCAATTTGTTAATCGTGGAATAGCTCATCTATGCGAACCAACAAACGCACATATTCATTTTTTTATAAAGAAAATATGTTCAACCTGTTCGGCTGGCATTATTACCAGCGAAATAACTGTTGATTTTTTTTAAGGCATACTCATCATGTATTATCAGTGAATCCAGAGTACAAGGGGGAAGCTGCTCCCCTGAATACATGCATAATCCTCCTGAGTTAAGGAAACAAAAGCAGTAGGTTGCTTTTGAGCATTACCGCTAAGATCTACTGGAACTAACCACATAAGGTTGTCATTACAAGATAATTGAGGTAAATGGATAAATTGAATAGCATACGGAAGGCGTGGTTGTCCTCGCCGGGGACTCGCGGTGACGCCAGGAGAAGAGGGCGAATAACCGCAGCGATGACAACTCCGAATGACCTCGGACGTGCACTCGCGCTTGACCTGTCGGCGGTCCCTCCGATCGCCTCCACGAACTTGGCACTTGAGGTTGGAATGCTTGGAGCCGTAGATCTCGTAGCAGCTTCACCGGGCTCAAGCGACATCGATAATGTTGTAGAGCACACTCCAACATTGAATCCGAGGAGCTCGGACGGAGCTCAACCCGAATGAAGGAGGCGTTGAGAGTAGGGATATACCTTCCGCAATAAGAGATTATCCATTTTGCACCCAAAATCTTACAATGAACACAAAGGAGAATTCTTGGTATAATTTCAGCAGAAACGATTGTTGGTCCGCACATCCGAGGAGCAATCCGTAGGTGTACGTAACCAAAAACCCAAGAGTCATCTCGGGGTCGTCCTCTTCTCCACCATGGGTAACCGGACCAACCAAAGGGGAGGCGGGGGATCCGAAAAAACTTTTGGATGAAGGGCGAAGGTGGCAGTGGAGGATGGAACGGGTGGCGAGCAAACGCGGAGCGGTGGGGAAGAGGTGGTGTCCGGTCGCCGGGTGGGGGATGAGGGTGGCAGTGGGACCGGATCCGGGTCTCAGAATCGCTAGATCCGGCACCAAGAGGTGCAGATCTTGCAGCACCTCGCCTCGAATACGGGAGCAAAGGCAGCGGTGACGGATAAAACCGGTGAGGGAATGTTGGCGGCAGGTGGAGCAGCGACGTGGGGAGACAACCAAAGGAACCGGTGAAAGACGGGGAGTGGAGATGACAACGAACAGAGTGGAGGTGGCGGCGCTCTATCGCCGGCCATGCCAAACTCCGGCGAGTACCGATGGAGGCGAGGCGGGGGAACAAAAGGTAGCTTTATTTTATTGGTTACCCGCAACTCCGGCTGGGACCAAGGCGGTTGGACATCACCGGTGACCAGGAGGACGACGCCGGTGAAGAGAGTAAGCCGGAGGAGGAGCACGCCAAGACTAGGAGGCCGCATATAGGGGAAACTAAAGCCTAGAGCTACGGATCTACAGGAAGGGAGAGGGGGCTTCCCTCTCCTAACCAACCGCCGGCAAGCCGGGGCGGAGAGGAGGGGAGCCCGGCGGAAGACGATGGCGGCGGAAGTTAGGGAGGCAGCAGAAAAGATTCCCTATGCAGGGGAGAGACGACGCATGCGCGCAGCTGGGGGTTGCCGGCGGACTCTTCACGAAGTTGAAGGATGTGAAATAACCGTTGGTTGTTGCCTCGTTGTTGCCTCCTACTATCTCCAAAAAAGTTCCAGCCGAACAAAGCCCAATTGACTCCATCGGGTGGAGTGTTGTAC